>NC_061164.1:13840729-13930729 GCF_022113875.1 Hydra vulgaris | reverse complement strand
TTCTGATACAAGGGTGTATCAAACCATCTCCACCATACCCACCTCCATCGTTAACATACGCCTCTCATATACTTTGGTGGTTTAATATAAACTTATAACAACTTTTTTGTATATTTGAACTATTTATGTCTTGAAAAAAGATTTTTTTCTGAAAAAAGTGTTCAATTTCTTATGGTAAAGGTGGTGTTTTGTAGCTCCCTCTATTCCCTGGATATACCCC
This sequence comes from Hydra vulgaris, assembly GCF_022113875.1. Taxonomy (NCBI): domain Eukaryota; kingdom Metazoa; phylum Cnidaria; class Hydrozoa; order Anthoathecata; family Hydridae; genus Hydra; species Hydra vulgaris. The sequence goes on along the minus strand of NC_061164.1, from coordinate 13,930,509 downwards.
GTGGTATATAGTAGAGGTCGGCATCAGGTCGGCAAATACAAAGGTCTTACCATAAATCATCGAAACGAGGTTGGCAAAACCGAATTTTTTTTGCCGACCGCAAACACGTTTAGGTTGGCAGTTAGGTCGGCATTGTCGACACTAATTCCGAGGGTTGAATCCATATATTGAAAAATTGGTACTTAAACCATCATAACTTTTGAAGAAAAAGTTCGATTTTGATAATTTTTTCACCTTTAAAATATTGTATTGATCCTCTTTCCAATGATATATAAAAGAATAATATTTAAGCAATTTGAAATTTTACTCACGTACCTAATAAAACCATCTTTTTAAACAAGGATAATAAAAAAGCAAATGCTTTGGACTGAGAATAACTTGAAGCTAGCAGTAAATGTAGTTTTAACAAGTATGTCTCAACGGAAAGCAAGTGTATCATATAAAATTCCACGATTGATTTTGCAAATCATGACCTCTAGAAAGTTTAAAATAGGGAAATTCATTTCTAGGGAAAAAAACAATGCTGGGTGATCTTGAAGAAAAACTTATTGATTATGCTGGTAACCGTGCTCAAATTGGATTCGGTTTTGGAAAAAAAGCATTTACGCTGCTAAGCTTGTTAATAAACATAATATTAGTTTTAAAAATGGTCGACCTTGTGAAAAGTGGTGGCAGCTACTTAAAAAGAGACATGGGTGTCTGAGTACTTGTTGTCCAGCAGCTAAAGCTTCTAAAAGATACATGTGTATGGATAGGATTAAAGTTTCAAAATATTCTACTTCTTTAGAAGTTCTAACACAAAGCAAGAATTTACTGGAAAAACCAGAATGTATGTGGAACATGGATGGAACAGGGATACAACTAGAGCATAAACCAAGGCGTGTTGTTGCCAGGAAAAGCTCAAAATACATTCAGAGTCGAACAAGTGGCAACAAAGAGACAATTACTATTACATGTTGCATAAATGCAGCTGGTCAAGTCATACCACCTCATATAGCAGAGAAAAGAAAAAATGTACGTACCGAAATGCTCCAAGTGTAGCAACATGGAGTGTGTCTGAAAAAGGCTGGACAAAACAAGATATTGAGAAGTTATGGTATGAAAAAATGTTACTTCCAAATATTAGCTTAGCAAGACCACAGGTTTTAATCCTAGATGGGCATCACTTGCACAATTTTGTTGAAATGATTGGCTATTGTAAACCAAATTGAAATTGTCAAGCTTCCAGATCATACCAGCAACTGGTTGCAGCCTTGTGGCAGAACAATATTTAAGCCAATGAAAACTGCCTATTCTAAGGTCTGCCAAACAATGATGAACGACTGACCAGATGTAGTAGTGTCGCATTCTAACATTTTTTTTCTTACTTTGGTTTATTTTCAAAACCGTGGAAATATGCTATGACTGATACAAATATACGCTCAGGGTTTCGAGCATGTGTTATTTATCTGTTTAATTCAGATGCTATTCCTAATTAGGCATACATCCCAAATATTTTATATAGTCATATTTTAGATACTGTCCCAGTTTAAAATGTGTGTTCCATGTCAATTGTAAACAACCTTCCATTATTGCCTGATCTATCAGAAAACAGCTATACAATCAACTCACTATCTTCAACCAAACCAGTAAAAGAAAATGAATTAATTGATTTTTTCATTCAAGGCAATACTGTGCAAAATTCAAATATTGTGAAAGAACACAGCTATGCAAAAATGAAACCAGTGCATGACAATCAGTTTATTGATTCTTCTGTTCAAGACAATGTTGGTTTAAAAATTGATACAGAAATAAGTCTTGAAGAAATAGAAGTAATTGAATCAACATTTGATTCAATCGATAAAAAAAAAGTTTATTGCAAAACGTTAACAGATCTTCCACTTCCATTTACTCATCTTTTCTATCAGACAAAGATTCAGATGTACTTGCATATCCTTCTGCACAAATTTAACAAAATAAAAAAACTCAAAAAACTCTAATTAAAAGTTTTTTGTTTTGACCTCAGAGAAGGCTTATATAAGGCAAAGCTTGAAGAGAAAAGCATTTTTTAGTTTTTGTTAATTAAAAATGTAGTTTATTTTTTTTCGTTTTTAAGTTTATTATTGTTACTATTATTGTTTATTAACTATTAAGATTTAAAAATAATTAATTTATTTGGTGGAGCAATAATTCATAAACTGAGTGATTTTTAGGGTTCAAAGCACGCTCAAAGCACGGTGAGCTAAATTGACGGCCAGGTTGTGTCTGCCCCCTCTGAATTTTTTTTGTTTTAAATATAGATACCTACTAACTAATTGTAAAAAACAAAAAAATTAAATTCATACCAATCAAAGTTTCTTTTTTTGGTAATAATATTTTTAAAATTATTTAACTCATTTGACATCGTTTAGATGTAAAATTTAAAGTAAATGCCTTCAAAATTATTAAAATATTAATAGAAGAAAATCCTAAAATTCCAACAAAAGTACAGCAAAGGAAAAAACAACGAATGGACGATAGCCAAAGTATTGCAGATAGTTAAAAAAACAATAACATATCTCTAAAAAGCAATTGTATTTTTAATTTGTAAACAAAAAATTCAATAAGTCACATTTTAATTTTTTTAATTTAGAGTCTTGATTCAAGACCATGCGATACTATACAATTCTTTTAACTATCGGTGTTGTTTGGTATCGAAGCGATACTGATAGTATCGACATTGGTACATAAGCGATACCACGCGATACAAGACCATCCTTCTCGGTATCGAGTGGTATCGAACCGATACTGATAGTATCGACATTGGTACATAAGCGATACCATGCGATACGAGACCATTTTTCTAGGTATTGACTTACACGATTCCAATTATCTAGTGTCTAGTATTTTGCTGTAACGGGCGTTTCTTGTAAAAGTGTGGCCCTTAATTGGCGTAATTACCCTAACGGCACGTCGTTAGAAATAACTTCTATTTTAAATTGAATGTTTTTGTACTTTGAACTATGATAATTAATCTAATATATTAATATGATAAACAATCTACAAAACTTAAAAGAAATACTTAATTTTCAAAAATATGCATGTAGAATTATATATGGGAAAAAGCGAGGGGAGCACAAACTATAAAAATAAAAGACATAAAAATGATGAATGTTTAGGAAATAAATATTTATCAACCCTAATTTTCACGTATAAATATACAATACTTTATTTGTATGTTTGAAAAAAATGTAAATAAAAAGTATTTCCTAAGAATAAATCAATCAAATTTCTTAAAATTCTCAAAGAAATTAAATAAATATAAAGAGTTCTCAATAACATTTCGAGGATCTCAAATATGAAATTATTTTCACACAAAAAAAAGATAAAATGGTAAAATCATTAAATTCATTTAAGTTTCAAGCAAAACAATACGTTTTTAATTCTGAGGAATAATAACTCCCATAAATTTTTTCTAAATAGTATTACTTTTTATTCTTTGAAGGAAGAAATTATACACTTATTCTTTTAGTTGTTTTTGTAATGGTTTATGTATTGTAAATCTTTGAGTATTTAAATTGGAAATTATGCTTACCAGCCTCGAATACCTTCTTCATCGATTAGGCTAGCGTAGATGTAGACCTCTGTTATATTGTTTCCTGAAAAACTCCAACTATAAAACCTACGCTCACCCTTATCATTAGTATTTTGCTAGATGCATTTTCAAAATATCAAGCCCAATTTTTTATGGTACTGTTTGCAGGAGTGCAGTCACTGTCTTGTAAGAGACCTCCTAGGCAAAGAATTTAGGGGTTGGCTGAATAATTCTGCTAACCAGCCTCAAACCCCTTTTTCATCTGTTAGGCGTAGATATAAACCTGTGTTACATTGTTTCCTGCCTAGGATGATGAACGCTGTATCTTCTTGACTCTTCTCGTATGTTTTTGCTTGTGCCTCTTGATAGTGGCACTTTTGTAACTTTTGTGTAACTTTTCCTGTTATCTCCTAATGAGGGTACAGCTCTAAAACTCATTTTAATGGTTCTGAGGCCGACTGGTAGTAAGGTTTTCCGAAATTCTGTGGTAGCTCTCAGAGAGGCTGATTCCATCGACAGCTGCAAAATATCAGAGTATTAACAATGCCATGCTGCGCATGGATGGTGTCCCTGTTAATGCTTTTAGTGCGCATTGTTGAAGCCACATAAGGAGCCCTATGTTACGACTTAGCACAGTGGGCCAGAATCCCATTTTTTTGGAAAAAAGTCATAACTTTTTTTCCTTTTCATCCATAGGCCTCAAAAATTTGTATATAAAGTAATTGGATGACTATAATTTAAGTAAGCATGGTTTTTTGGTGGTTGCCATAGCAACCCTGATTGCTAAGACACATCTATAAACTAATATAATCTGTGGATGACATCAATAAGTCAATAACTCCTGATAGTAAGTTTTTCGTTTTGGTGTTACTTCCTGCTGTCTTTATCAGAGATGCAATAAATGGATCGGATGTACACAGTAGTCGATTTAACAAATCTTGGTTCGTTTTTACAGATGATTTTCTTGCAAAATGTTCACGATAGTTTTGAAAGTCTTTATTGCGCGCTTCTTGAGCTTCTTAAGAATACATATCAATGGGTAATGCTAAAGTTTTAATAATTTCAGAACCATGAATTAAAATTTTGTGCAGAGATTGTGGCATATAGTACCAAGGAAAATGATGAACGTAAAGACGAGCTGTTTTTAAACAGAAAGCCTCAAATTTTTCAATTGTTGCCAATTTCATGTCTAAACCACATGAAATTGTTGCCAATTTCATGTGGTTTAGACATGAAATTGGCAACAATTTCATGTCTAAACCACATGAAATTGTTGCCAATATAATATGCAAATTTAGAACCAGTTCAACATCACTATTTAAAATTTCTGCAAACTTTTCTGCATTTTGAAATGCTCTTCGAGGCGTATTTCCATTATTTGATGTTCCACTACCACTAGATTTCGGAATATCAACTATCAAGCCCATTTCATCTTTAAATCTATTTTGAATTTGTTGTTTCAGAGCCTTTACTTTAGATTTATCTTCTACTGTTCTTGCCTGCCACTTTTTCAAAGTCATTTTATATCCAATATGTAATAAACATTCAAAAAAACGTATCCAAGCATGTAAGGATGATAAACCATATGAATAACTGCCTGTCATATCGTTTTTCAAAATCATTTTTTCAATATCATTCATTACTTTACAGTACATTTGTACATTGTTATCATTATTCTCTACAGTACATTGTTGATGATGGTCGTGGGTTTCGCCAAGCTGGGTAACGTTTTCTATTTGAAAAGCCACACAAGTCCAATGGTACTAGGCAAGTAATAAAAAGTGCCTGCTCATCGTTTAAATTTCTTGTTACTGTTTCTTGCGATATTTGTTTATATATGGACTGTCCTGTGGCACCATCAAAGCCTATTTTGTATCTTAGAGAAAGACTATCTGGAGTGCCTTCAGTGCTAAGGACATCATACTGTGCCTGGCATATTCTATTTGATGTATGATCCACCAAAGCTTGCAGTTTTATTTCAGCTGAAAAATCTGAGACAGATATATCTGCAGGATAGCATAACAACTTTGCATCTCGAACATCATTATATGGCGGATATATATCAAATCCCTTTTCAACTGCTTGATTTCTAATAATTTGGTAGGAAGCTTTTGTTAATTTAGCATCTAAAAGAAGACAAAGAGCAAAGTGCTAAAAGAAGACAAGTGAACAGCTCATTGGTTAAGAGGCTGTGCTCTATATATGAATGAGTTAATTTCTCTTTGAACATAAATCATGCCGAAAATAATCCCAAATATCAGGCATAAAAACCATCCCCACTAGGTTGTCCCCCAAAAAAAAAGTTCTCTACTGATTCCCATTCTATGTGACCTTAATAAGTTTAAAAAAAAACTTAACAGTTTTATTTTGACAGAAATTGCTGCAAGTAAAATCTGAGTTTTACGGTTTTAATGTTAAGATGGCTTAACATTAATAGGACACAATTTTTTTACAATTTAGAAAAGTAAAACAAAAGAATTAGATGCGTATAAATCATTTCTAATTCTTTTCGCTATTATTTAACTTGATAGTCTATATTTACAAATATGAAAATCCAAGAAAAAGAAACATAAAAACTAATATTTATTAGCAAATTTAAGATTTTATTGCGGTGAAACATTTCTCAAAAAATACAACTTTATGAACAGTTCCCAAACGCCTTTTTGATCATACTCTTGGTCAAGTTTTTTGGTCATACTCTTAGTCATGTTTTTTCTAGACTTTTTAACTACAAAAATGCGTATAAATCATTTCTAATGAAAAATGCTGTTAGCTTTTTTAGTATTGTTTTAGAAGGAACTTCTTTATCCCCAATGGACAAAACACACAGCTGCTGAGTTAAGTACCACGTATGGCGCCCCATGCTGAGAAGCAAAGCATTTCCAATCTTCTTATAGACTTTTCTCAATGCATAGGCTGTCTGGATAGCTTTCAAGTTATTGTTGGGAGCCAAAATTTTAAAAACCTCTTCAAAAACCATGGAACATAGCAAATTGCAATGAACAAACTTGCATCCTTCAACTGCAGCACTTCTTTTTTTGTTAAGATATTACTGTTATCTTTGGTCATATAAAGAGTCAGCATGTAGATCGCATTTACTAAAAACATTGCCTCATAGCAGGCGCCAGGTTGATGGAATTTAAAATCTTGTTCTTCCGCTCCAAGGAAGAAAGAGGCAAGCTTACAAACTATACCATAATTATTCCTTGAAAACACTATATCAGTAGTTGCATTAGTCAAAAATGTCTTAGCTTCCTTTTCAACGTTGCGAAGAAGAGAGCCAATATTCAGATCATCTCTTTGCCAGACCAATTTAAATAAATTTTTTCACTTCATTAACTTTCTTTCAGATTTTAGGCCTCTTGTTCTTTAGCTTGACATAAAGAGCTCTTTTTGGACCTTTAGTTTTCTCACCAGTAAAAACAACCATATAGTGGAAAATGTGTAGGAGACACATGTACTTCAAATATGTGTCTCCTACACATTATCCAAAATATTAGCAATTTTAAAATATTTGTAAGAACTTGGACTGCTCATTTGACTCCCCCTGTATTGCTTGCAGTTGTATCACAGCATATACCAATGATATGCTCTTTACATCCATAATATTCTAAAAGATTGTGCACTTGTTTTGCTTGGTCAACTCCCTTTGAAGAGGGACATTGAACAACGCCTAAAAGATGGTCTTCCATGGTATCGTCATCCGGCGAGCTCAATGAGAATGCAAGTCGCTCAATTTTTTAAATAATTTTAAGCCCAGTGATAATTTGTTCCAACAGTTTGGTGTGAAAATAAAAATAAGCTGTTGGCCTTTAAGATGATTCTTTATTGAAATCCACTCCAAGTCTTCTTCAAGTCCTACATATTCGAACTTTTTTCTATGAAGTGTGCTTCGTGAAAGCGGTATGTCATTAATTTCTAAACCTCCAGCTTTAAATACTTCACTTAAAACTGCCAGATGAGGTCGTACACCAACATTCAACCATGTTGCTGGAATAGCAGTACATTCTATAAGCTTTTCAACATTCACTGCTAGATTTATCCTACCTCCAGAATTGTACCTAGGTATCATTTTATAATATTTTTTTCCCTGTTTGTAGTTATTTTATATATATAATTTTGTTTTTCAATAAAACAGCTTTAGTTTGTGAAAACTACAACTAATTTATTAAAATAATACTATACCTGCGTTTCCGATCGTTTCCCAGGAAATCTTCTTACTCGCTGATTTCATAGTCCTTCTTTTCACTTTTATTCCTCACTGCTAAATTTATCTCTTCTGTCATGGAGTCATGTGACTATAAAACATCGTTGATATCTTTTAAGTTTTTCTGCCTCTCTAATTATTTATCTCTCAACTTATCTAGATTGTTCTTTCTTCAATTTGCATCCAATACTCTCCTTCTGTAGTCGTCATCAACATTTGTTCCCATATATCTTTTTCTATCAAACTTCTGGTCTTTATGAAAACTAAAAAATATTTAAATTTGTTAAGACATTTATAAATAAACTAATAATTGTTCTAGTTTTTCTTGGAAGATGACCAAACCATAGAAAGAGTTAAACGTAAATGTTTGAAAGGAAATAATATGCTATTACTTAAGTTACTTTAAATTGAAAAGAAAATCTTACTACTCAAAAATAATGTTATTTAATGAATTTACTTTATATCTTCCAGCTTGGCGTCATCTGTTCTTAATCTATCAGCAAGAATATCTTTTTCAAAATTCTTAGTCAAAATGTCAAAAAGCTGATAGGATTCTGTAAGAAAATCTTTCTCTAAATTTGCTCATCAAGACTGCTTTCCGAGTAGAGAAGACAATTTAATGTATTTTAAATTAAGTATAATGATTTTGGTCTTTATATTGTACCCAGAAATCAGAAATTTTTCGCTAAACCCAGCATTATACAAAATTTTTTAGATCCTAGTTACCAAGCAAGATTATCAGAATCTGAACAAACACCATTTTCACAAACAAGAACCTTGGATTTCGATTTCAATTTGCAACCAAAACTGGTAAAAGTGGGTTTCTATTCAACCTGTGACTCGCAAAGTATAAATTGATAGTATCTCAGAGTATCACCATTAGATGGAAGCTGTCTCTGAGGTAATTCCCTCAGTGGGTACTTCAATAGGTAAATATACCTCAACTTTTTTGTATTTTTCCGGTTTTATTTTATTCTGTTCCATTATCATCCTTTTTTAGCTGTTCTACCCATTTTTTATATAAATTTTGAAATAATCAGTTTTTTATTAGATTTATACTATATTTTACACTTGCATCAAAAATCTATGAAGTCGTTATTTCCTCTTGTATTATATTTTATCTAAGTTTACTGTTACGGCTTTTGTAACCGTTTACAGGAGAATTCTTTCGTGCATAAATTAGAATTCCTTTGGGCATAAATAATTCCATTTAGAAATTTTTTCAAATTCCTTCAAAAAAAATTTCTAAATAGAATTATTTGTGAATCCCAGCTAATAATATTGTCCGTAGGGAATTATATAAATTGCTAACAATGTTCATAGGGAATGATGCCAATCTTTAATAATGTCCTATGGGAATTATTTATGTACCAATTATCATATTAAACATATTAAAATACTTGATAGCGCTGTTTTTATGTAAATGTACATAAGTGTACAAAACTGTAAAACTCAGAATTTATCTATCACTTCTAGTCATTAAAAAATTTAAAAAAAGATTTTGGTAGTTATTTAGGACCTATAGAATGGGAATCAGTTGAGAGCATATTGAAGTTTTAAATAATATATTTTTTTGGGACACTCTTATTCCTACTACCTAACTGTTTTATTATATCTTTTACAAGTAATCGTGGTGTGCAAAGCAACCTTCCATCAGTTGCATTTTACCACATGCAAAATTTATCAGACTTGCTTGCTCTTAGTGAGACTAATTTAAATTTTGCTATTCCTTCTTCAGATCTCAGTGTTGATGGGTACTATCCCTTGATTCGCAAAGACTTCATTAGTCACATGCTTGGTTTGAGCGTATACATAAGCATCAATTCACCTATTCGTCGTAAAATCAGATTCGAATCCTTTGACCATCCTTTTATGTGCTTCCATTTAGCACCTCTTCACTCTATCGCTTTTCTCTTTTTTCCTTGTTGTTCTCCTTTTTCTCAAGACTGCACTTTTAAATGTAAGTTCTAATCAAATTGACCATGCCCTTTCTCTCTACCTCTTTGCCAATGATGTTGTTATTGGTACTTTAATGCTCAGTATACTGGATGACTTGGTTCTAACGCCACTGATCCTGCTGGCACTAAAGTCTATAACTTCTATAATGGACTATTCTTATTACCTCTCTTAAAGATAAAGCAGAACTATTTGCAAAGAACTTTACTTCAAATTTGACTCTTGAAATTTATTGCTCTTCCTTCCCATTCCAATTAAACAAGTTAACTCACTGTTAGACATTCAAATCAACTCAGCTTCTGTTGCTAAATTCATATCTAAATTAAATTCTTCTACGGTCTTTGGTCCAGACAATATTCTAATCTTAGCATCAATTATCGTCCGATCAGTCTTCTTTCTGTTATTAGCAAGGTCTTTGAGTCTTTGATCAACAAATTTTTCACGTCCCATCTTGAATCAAATAACTTACTCTCAGACAGTCAATACGGATTTCAATTCTCTCGGTTTACGGCTGATCTGCTAACTGCTGTGACTGAAAGATTTTATCGTGCATTAGATAGAGCTCTTGACACATCTGAGGCCAAAACAAAGTTTGGCATGCTGGTCTTCTCCATAAGCTTGTTTTATATGGTGGTAGTCTCGAATCCTTAATACAAGAAAGGAGGGGGGTGGGGGGAACTAACGGGCGGGGGAAGGGTTATTTAGTCAAGATCTAATAAAATTAATACTTTTTTTTAAGTTTTGAGGTATTAATTTTTTTTCGTTAACAAGTAAAAGTTAATAAACGGGGCCCGGGTCTTAATAAGCTAAGGATGTTCCCGACAACCTTACATCTAAAGTAGCTCTTTTTGCTGATGACTTAACTTTATACTTTTGTTTTGACAAAAAGTTTTCTCTTTTTGATCTCTTAGAACAGGCAGCCAATAACCAACTCTTCTGTAACAGATTAGGGCTCACAGTGGCTTGTAAACTTAAACTCCAACAAAACTCAGATATTTACTTTAAGCAACAATATGTCAATGACAATATAACAATATATGCTATTCATTAATATAGGAATTTCAAAATCCCGTCGGCATTTCTATATTAATGAATGGCAACCCTGACACTTCTTTACTTCTTTTTTGATTATGTTTTACTACAAACCTTTTATGGAAATCATATATACAAACAATTGAAACTAGCATCCATTAAGGTTGCCTCTTTTTATCGTTCTTGCCATTTTCTTACTCCTGATTCAATTCTCTACCTCTATAAATTTCTCATTTGCTTCAGTATGAAATACTGTTTTCATATTTGAGCTCCTTCTTCTAATGATGCTTTTTCTCTTATTGACAAGGTCGAAAAACGCATTGTAAACGTAGTTTACCCTCTCTATCTGCTAAGCTTGAGCCTTTTTTCCATCGTCGTAAAGTTGCACCTCTTTCTCTTCTCTCCAAATCATGGTCGCTGCTCAAAGAAGCTACCACCTCGAGTTCCATCAACTAAAACTCATTCTTACTTAACTCATCATTCAGCAAAGTCTAATTCTTTTACAGTATATGACAATGCATGCTCTAAAAATTTTTATTAGCCTAGTTTATTTCCTTACACTTTAACTCTTTGAAACTTTCTCCTATCTTCATGTTTTCCTGACCCAAACAATCTTCAATTTTTCAAGTCTTCTGTCAAACGTTTTCTTGCTCTATAGCTCTATAATTGTTTTCCTAGTAATACCCAAATTATCAGTGGTTGCTTCCAGCCTTTTTGGGAGTGAATCAGAATTTAAAAAATAAATGATGTCTATAAGGTATTGCAAGAAAAGAATTGTTCCCAGTCATGTTAAATATATGAAAGCATTATATGCATGCTGATAAAAACTTGAAAAACAATAGTTTATACTGCAAGTTATCACCTAATGTAGTAAGAGTAATACTCGCAAATCACGTTCTTTCTGGTAAAGGTTCAAAGCAAAGCACCCCAGTCTAATTCATAAGAAGCAAGGTAGAGTTGAGGTTTCGTTAAACTGCACTAGAGCAATGGTTGAAATTCATTTAAATGAAGTAGCCAAAAAATTTAAAATTACAGGTGTAATGAAAAGCAGTGAAAAAACTTCAGAAGGAGAATGAAAAAACTTCAGAAGGAGAGCCGTACGGTATAGGAGACTCTTAATTCATGTTTAGTTATAATGAAACACCACAGTTTGTAAACTTTGTAGTTGGCGGAAATGTAAGCGGGTTTGTGTTTGCTGAAAAGGACAGTTGCTATCAAATGATCTACAAGAAAAGAGATTGTATTACTATTCACATACTTGTGGCTTGTGCTGAGGATTTAGTCATTTGCCATGAGATATTATCAGGAAAGTGTATATCATTTTCAGAACCTGAAGTTAATTATCAAAACTCTCTACTCGAATTCTATAAATTCTTTGATGGCTAATTAACAAAAAAAAATGTCGAGAGACCTGTGGTAGTACTGACAGATAGTCACTCATTGAGGTTCAATTTTAGTGACCTCTATTATTGTCGTGAAAAACAAATTGGTCTTTTTGTTGGTGTCAATGTTGGATTAAGTAAATCATAGTTTACGCCATCATTATTGCCAATGTAAATCAAAACTCTTTTTTAATATAATGACTTTTGATCGTTCTGGGTTCATGAAAATATTAGGGGAGATATGGTATTTATGAACAACAAAAGAATTTATATTCAATGCAGCAAAAGTGGTTGGTTTTGCAGGTCTAACTGTTAACTGAATACAAAATGATAAACTTAAACAAGCAGCGAAATTTATAGCAACTATTTAGTTTTCCCAGACCCAAAGTGATACTTTTTACAAAACGTAATCCCCTCACGGTATTAGAATATTTTCTTATGATTATTACAAAAAAAACTTGAAAATGCATATCGTGTTATCCTCAGTCTTACTGAATCTCCATTACAAAATGAATATGTTCCGAATTTTCTACCATATTCTCAATACCTTTAAAAGTCACCTCTAAATAAAAAAAAGAGTAACACAACAATATGGATCAATTAAAAGCGAAAAGGTCTTAGAAACGGTAACTGAAAAATAAAATGAGTAAAAGCAAAAAGATAACAAGAAGAAAGTGATTGAAAAAAATCATGAAATAATAAAAGAAAAATTTATTAAATGCAAAAATTGTTTTTAAAAAACGGCCTCCAGCAATGTCTATTTTCAAAGATGTTTTAAAGTCAGTTTGTATCAAGCAGTCCTGCAAAACTGACTGTGTTAAACCAAAAATGAAGCTTTTTAATTGATCATCAATATCAACTCCTAACATTTTTATGAATCTTTCTTTTTCTCATTATAATGGTGTTTTGTTCATTATTTGAAATTTATTTAATATTTGTTCAATAAATTGTAAAATTAAATTTCAACAATGGAGATTTTAGAAAATCAATGCTGACCTTAAAATGTAGGATATATCATAACTAAAATGGCAATTGGATTTAAATATTGTCAATTTTAAGTCTTAAGTGTAAATATATGTTTTAATTCTTAAAACAAATTTCACATTATATTCAGTTGTCACAGCATACTTTACATAGAATACTGTTTCTTATGCCTCGTTTACTTCCTTGCAAAATATAAAACTAACTGCAATTGATTAGAAATTAGAGAAGACCGAATTTCAATTACCAACATTTTAAGGTACAAGTACCTATCAGGGCCGACGACAAGGGTTTTGAAGTGGGAGGGGGGCACAATCATTATTTTGTGAGAAAAGTCCTCTATATTAATATTTTTCTTATTCTAAAATTCCTTTAGAAAAAAAGTGGGGGGGGGGGGCACGTGCTCCTCCGGTGTCTTCGGCCCAGCCTGTAACAACTTTAAAATTAGGTTAAACGAGTTTGCATTAGATTAGTTTATAAGTATATGTTTGAACTTTTTAGTGCATATATATTTTTATAAATATTTATTTATACTTTTCAGAAATAAACAATTAAATATATAAGTTAGAAAACAGAGTAAAATAATAAAAAAAACTGTTTTTTTTAGGTGTAATATGTGGAATTGTTGCGTTGATTGCTCTAGAGTTTATGACCCCAGCATTTTACTACATTCCATCGGCTGCTCTAGGATCTATGATGCTAATGGCTGTTTTAACCATGGTTGAAATGAGTTTAACAAAAGACATTTGGAAGTTGTACAAATGGGATTTGTTACCTTTTATGGCTGCTTTCGGCATGAGTTTCTACAAACTAGAATACGGAGTAATTTCAGGAACCGGGATTTCAATTCTACTAATGCTCTCTCGAGAGGCGCGTCCAAAATATTTTTGCGAGACAGATGACACGGGAAGATCTTTAACACTTTTATTAATGGAAAATCTAACATATCCAGGAGTGGGAGCTGTGAATAAAACAATTTATTCTGAGGTCAATAGTTGTGCTGGTATTAAAACGTTGTACTTAGATATGTCGACCATGGTGCGGGTTGATTTTACAATACTTAAAAATTTTGAATTCATGATGGCAGAGTTGTCGAAAAAAGGTGTTAGTCTTAAGTTTATCAACTTTCCAAGCGATTCCATAATGAAAAAGTTTATTAATGCTGGTTTAATTCCAATTGAAAGTATATTGAAACAAGAAGAGCTGCAAAGTATAGAAAACGATAGCATAAGTCAAAGTAATGTAGAAACGTTAAATATGAAAAATCAAAGAACTGCAATAACCGGAGGAGAAGATGTTGAACAAGTTGGAAGTATTGCGGAGGAAAACAATACAATAGATAATGAAGTTTCTTTTGTTTTTGAAAATATTTTGCATCCTAGAAATTTAAAAACTGATTTGTAATGTAACTGACTGCGTAATCATGGATTGTGTAATAATTTTCATTAGAGTAGTTTACATTTTAAAATCAGATATTTTTAGAGGGCGTCACTAACTTGTAAATGCAAATATCGAATGTAAAAACAATCAAATGCTTTTGTCAAAATTGTAAATGAAAAATTTAAATTTTTTAAATAAATATTGAAATATTTCATACTAAACTTTTTTAATTTGCTAAAATGAAATAAAAAAACTAATATAAATGAATAAATTGAGAAAAAAAAAAATAATAATGAATATAAATAATCAATACTAAACTATTTATTATTCATAACCTCACTCCCAGAATTAGAAAAAAAGAGAAAAAGTCATTTTCCCTTTTTTCAAATCTTTGATGTGACTTTTGTTTTTGCTTTTTCTAAAAATGTTCTTGAGCAATACTCACTTAAATTTTTTTGCAAGAATAATATACTTTATATGCAAAGAGCTGAAACAGTGTGGTCACTATATACAAAAAAGTTGGGTCATCTAGGCGAGTTGATACAAAGAAACGTTAGACACCTTTATAAACAAAGTTTTGTTTAGATTAATATACTTAAAACACATCATAAGATACTTTTGGGAAAATGTTTTTATAACAATAATTAAAATTAATAATATTATAGGATCATTCCACATAAGATTGTCATATTTCAAAAATATTTCAACTGAATATTAGAAATAGATTTTTTTAAATTAAATTAACAACACATTCGTGCATCTAAAAAAAATATTTACTTTGACATTTATTTTTATACATGTGAGAAAGTTGTTTAAAATTTGGTAGCCCTTTTTTTAATATTTTTGTGTTAAAAAAAGCAATTTAAGTAATTGGTACAAGTGTGTATTTAAATGTTATGAACTAATTTAAAATATAACTTATTTGACATATTCTACATAAAAATACAGGAAACATGTAAATATTAAAACAACGACCAAACCGCACAAACAAGTTTGTAAAGATTATAAGAGAAACAAGTTTGTAAAGATTATAAGAAAAAAAGAGGAAACTGTATTAAAAGAAATAGAAAAAAACGAAGTAATATTTGTCGCCAACAATTAATACCAGAGCAAGAATTGAAAAAAAAGAGCTTGCTAAATTACGACTACGTAAACATAAAGGTCATCAAAAGCTTAAGGTATCATTGATATTTCTTGTTCTTCTCCTAGCCAAATGGAAGAACTCGTCTATCATTCAAGTTCGTCAGAAGCTCGTGCTGTGAACCGCTTTAAATTGGCTTTACCAAAGTCGCCACAAAAAGCAGATTATGTTATTAAACAGTTAGCAATAAAAATGACATCATTTTACCAGATGTATTAAAGATAAAAATCGTATCCGTTTATCTTCTAGTGTATTCAATCATGCAAAGTAGTTTTACAATTCGAAGAAATATCTTGATGAATTCTAGGTATGAAAGACTTTATAAAAATTGATGGTAAAAAATTTCAAAAATATTACTTGTAACTTAAATTAACGGATTGTTATGCCCTGAGTGCAGAAGAACTTGGTCGCGAGATAAAATTTTCCAAATTTTGTGCACTTTGTCCAGCTCTTATACTCCCATATTAAGAGACGCCTCTTGAAACCTGCCGTTGTGTGATTTATAAAATTTTTTTTAATAAGTCCCCTGCCTTATCCTCAAACCTTAATTTTGAACCTTATAACACAAACTGGGTAAACAAATGAATTCTTTGCAGCCCTCTTACTCAAGATTGCCTCTCACGTAGTTTTTGTGCTAACTATCCAACAACCAAATGCGATCACCATTTAAAGAGCAAAACGAAGGATGCATTGAAGTCAGTTACATAAATTGGTACAAAGACAAGGTTACAAACCGTCTACAGTAGGGATTAATTATATGAAATATATACAGAGTTTTTAAAATGCTTTCTCAATTTCAGATTCACCATTTAGTTAAACGTCACGAAGCGTCTGTTTATCTCCACTAAAATAGATAATATTATGGATGGTGAATTATTAATACACTTTGCTTTTAGAAGAAACTATAGCTGTATTCATCAAGAACTTGTTCAATGTGCTTATTGGAGACAATCTCAAATAACAATCTTCACTTTTGCTGTTCATGGGAAAGATTTGAAAAATATGGTTACTTATTTAACAGATAAAAATGATCACAGCAAAACATGCTTCAGTATTTTACTTGAATAAACTTTAAAGATTTTTTTCTTAAACAGTTCAATTTTTATATATTTAATTTTATCTTTGAGGGATGAAAAACATTTGTAATGTATTCTTAAAAGGCTTACGCAATCGACTTAAATATACACAAAGTAACGTTTAAAAAGGTTAAAGCAAGACAACTTATTATTCAAACAATAAACATTGTTTAAATTGTTTAAAAACGTTTTTTTAAATATATTTTTAAAAACTTTAGCATTGCATAAAAATACCTAAAATGTAATGTTATCTGATAGTACAATACTTTGTGGCAACGACCACGACTTTTTGCAAGCTACAATTTTATGTAAAATATGAACAAACAAACAAAAAAAATGCATTATAGTTAATATAAAATCCTCTAAAAAATAGTTAAAAAAATTCAATTTTTAATTTGCTGAATGTTTTCAACAAAAAACCAAATTACTTAATCAAGTTCTATTTTTCTTTTTGTAGCTGTCAGGACCGCGACTGATTTTATTTTGACATAGTGATGCAACTACAAAACGTTCAAGTACGTTCGATGAACGTTGGAAACGTTGGCGCACGTTCTATGAACGTTTATAGAACGTTCTTGAACGTTCGCAACGTTTGTTGAACGTTTTGTGTTAGCTGGGTATAGCATAAATTCTACTTTAAATTTTTCCGATAGTAGTACGTGACCAAATGTAAAAATGTACACATTACCAAAAAATAAAGGTTTATTAAGTTCCTTGCTTATATTTTCACCTGTTGCAGTAAAAATGTCACGACCGCGACTATAAGGTATGACCCTATAGTATTTTTCACAATTTTAATTTTTTTGAAAACTTTGACAAGGATTGGGTTGAATCTATACGGTCTTTTTTAACTAAAAATAGCAGTTTTAGTCTGATTATTTTAGTCTGGTTAAATTAATCAATGATAAATTAACACCTAAAATTACTATTGAGTATGAACATAATATTTTTTGTTTGTTTGTTTAGAAATTTTTTACCTTGTTAATTTAATCACAAAACAGAAATAAAAAGTTAACAAGAAAGTACTTATCATCTTCTACTCTTTTTACTTATCATCTTCCAATTCTAGATTTTCTATCAAATTTTTATTGAACAAGTCCATCGCCTTATCCAAATTACTTTTGCAATTGACATCTGCAACAATTTTGTAGCCCTTTACACCTATAGTCGCTACATCCAAGAACATTTCACGAACTGTATTTTAGACATTAAAATATTTTTTTTGCAGAAATACTTTGACATCAACTTGAACTTGCAGCGAATGAAATTCAGCAAGGCTTCCTGCTAATTTATCTGTAGTAATTGCTACTAATACATCCCTTTACATACCCTTACATACCCTTTTTCATACATACTCTTTTTCACGTTGAATGCATAGACAATTGACTCAAAAACATACAAGCAGAGTGTACCTCTAATAAGTTTAGAAATTTGAAAATAGGATCCCAAAAATACGCTTTTTTTTAGCATAAATTTTAAAAGTCTAATTTTTTAGTGAAGCATCAACAATAACAAGTATTTGTTTTAGCTCCAACATTAAAAGTTATTTTTTCTTGCATAGTTAATAGATAGCGTACATATCAAGGTATCTTGTGATGCAAATTTTGAAATCTTTTTATTTATTCCGCGGAATATTTTTTACTTATTATTGAAAGTAAATGTTTCCATAAAGATTTTAAGAGTAAACTGGTAGTCATTTGACCAGATTTTGCACTTTTAATTTTACTTCAGTCTGATTATATTTTAGCTTGATTGCTTAACTGGTTAAATATAAATAGGAAGTTTTAGTTTAAATTTTGTTAGTTTTTGCTACTTATACCTTAAAACGTTGCTGATTAATGTGATATTTGGTCACTGTCTTTAAAATAACGGTTACATGAGTGTTCTACTATGTAATACCAACAATTTCTATTATAATTGTTTTATTGGTACACGTACCGTTTTCATTTTATTGACTAAAATGTTGCTTTTCAATCTCCATTAACCTCTAACGAGTTCCGACTTTCTTGCAGCATTTGCATCATTTGAATCTTTAGTGGCTGTGGAATTTTGTTGGGGTCAATCCTTAGTTGTTCCATCATAAGGTTTTGCTTTAATTCTTGGTATTTAGCTTTTAAAGGCCTGTGGAAATTTGTATTATTAACTTGAAAATGCCCTGTAACAACACCACCTTTCCAAGGAAAATATAGCAATTCTTCAGTAAGACAACTTTGATTTCGGGCATTATATGAACACTATAATCATCTAGAACATAAATCACATAATTTTGATGTGAAAAAAGTATTGGGCCTGTTTGATAAGTTAGCTATTGTAATCAGCAAATAATTTAATCAATACGAATCTTTAGACAAGGATTAAAACTTCACATCTTGAGGAGGATTAAGCTTAACCCAAACACTTTTGCCTTTGAACACAAAATTCGGTTCAAGTGAAACTCTAAGGTCACTTCACACTTGAGTGTAAACAGTAATCAATTTTCTTGAAAGTGAATAATTATCTTTGACGTATCTGTCAGACGTGATGTATGTGACGTGTCTGAACCAGTGAGGTTCTGAGTTCAGTGAGGTAGAATAAAAACTGGTCACAGGTAGTAAAAAACCAAAATTTTAAAAGCCTGTTTACACTGAAAGATTTCGTATTTATCTGTGAGTGAAATAGTTATTTTCTATTTTTTTCTTAATTTTTAAGGCCAACTTCTACTGAATTTTTTTTTTTTTTAGTCTTGAGATATAAATATTTTGTTGATAACAAGTAAAAAATGAATAAACGAAAGAGGAGGGGAGTGGGGAGAAGTTAATTAGTTTAAGGTGGGTAGGAAATTTTTCAAAAATAAATAAACGTCATCCAATTGTATAATTTGAAACAGGATTTCTAAATTTTTTTAGCCTAATAAAATATTAGTTATAGAAGATAACAATACTAATAAAAAAATGAAAGTAAAAAAAGTCCAACCATATAAATAATGATACTGAATAAAAGGGCAATTTAAATAGCACACCTTGTACAAAACTACAAAACTACAAAATCGTGGAAGTTCTTTGTATAAATAGTTAAAAAAACCTTATTTGAGGAAAATTAATATTTAGTGGGGTACATTTTTGAATCAGTAACCGCTTGACAACGACGGCCTATTGAGGAGATCAGGTTTTGGCATCGTTCAGGCGTAATGGCGTCTCGAGCAGCCTTTATTTCAACCGAAAGTTGGTTTAAATTTGTTGCAGTTAACCGGTTTATGTTTCTATCAACTTCCTCCCACAAATTTTTTATCGGATTTAGGTCTGGTGACAATGCGGGCCACCCCAAAACGTCAATCTTAATAGCGGTAAACCAAGCTTTAATACTTTAAGACAATGACCTCAAGCACAACGCCTAGGCGTTGTGCTTGAGGTCATTGTCTTGTTAGAATTTCCGAACTAGAAGGAAATTTTCTTAAGCATATGGCAACGTCACTTTTTCCAGTATTTTTTTGTAGATATATTGATCCATCGTTCCTTAAATTCTATGCAAGGAGCCCACTCCACTCCATGAAAAACTGCCCCAAACAATCACCTTGCCACCACCATGTATAACGGTCTTTAAAGTAAACCGAGGGTTGATTTCTTGGTTCTGGGGACAACAAACATATTGCTTTCCATCGGATCCAAAGCGATTAATTTCAGTCTCGTCAGTCCAAAGCACGTTTTTCCAAAAACGCGCTTTGGACTGACGAGACTAAAAAAATGGGGGTTGTTTTTCGTTCGCGAAACTTGCTTAATGAACCAGTATTGTTAAATAAATTAACAGCGCTGATAACCTTTTTACGAGAACAACCAAATTTTCGAGCTACTTGAGAATTCTTTAATCCTTGATCTCGAAATGCCCGTACTTGTCTATGAAAGAAATTTGTGTCATGTTTACCTCGTCCCATTGTTAACATATAACAACTTTTTTATTATTTTTTACTAAAAATATACAAGAATATACTTAGAATACTAAATATAATGACTATCTTTTTAAATAATACAAAAAAAAAAAATTTATATAATAAGAAGCTAATTATGCTATTTAAAATGCCCTCAAAAATGTAAGCTCGGCAGCTAAAACCGCCTCAAACAAGTAATTTTTACAGTTGTAAATGTAAAATGAGTAGTACCGTTGAAAAATGTAAACATTTTGGATGCTATATACATATAAAAAAGTTGCATTTAAAAAAAAAAGTTGGTACTAAAAAGCAAAACCAACTGGTTAAGAAAGTGTGCTATTTATGTTGTCGCCACTGTATATGTGTTTGTGTGGTACTTTTTGATTTAGTAAGTTTGATAGTAATAAAAGTTATTTATTTTTTGAAAAAGGTCACCCAGCTTGACCCTTGATTACACGCAGAGTGTATATACCCCCTCCTCTCCTTAGAAGGCAATTTTCAAGTTATAGTAGATTTTTAGAGGACTATAGTTGGCTATTTTACTCATTTGAGTCGAGTGATTTTTATTTATTGTTTCAGTAGGTTTGAAGCAGGTTTAGTAAATGACGCATAAAATGTAGTTGAATTACAAGAATGTAACTGAAATAACTTTTTTGTAGTTGTTGCTTTATTAAGTAAACCAAGGCATGTATCTAAGCATGTCATATGTATGATAAAGTATAAAAACAATTTACGTTCAAGTCACCTAAAGAGTAGATTAAATTCCTTTAGCGGTTGCTTTTGTCTAAAACATGATGAAATTTCTATACTTCTTAGATTAAGAAAACCGCAAACAGGTAAAAACGACTGTTAGCTAATCTTGATCATTTAAATTGACATTTTAAGATTAATTAAATAAAAAGCTATAATAATGATTGAGGAAATCAATTAATATCAATTTTAATCGATCAGTCTTAATCGATCGTTTAAATACTACAAAACGCAGTTTAATCAATCAAAGATTTTTTTTTTTTTTTGATTAAAATTTTTTTTAATTATTTTAATAATTTTGTGCTATTTTCTTAAACTTTAATTTTTTTTATCAACTGGTTCATTTTTTGATAAACATACACCAACAAATTTAGAAGAAAACTTTTCAAAACTTAGTTTTTCACCATTTAAGTTGCTTTAATTTTGTTTATTGTTATCTAAATATAACCTAAAAATAAAACTTCAGTTACCACTTGAAAAGTGCTAATTAAAGTTTTAATGAAAAAGCTGAGTGAATAAAAAAAGCAATTGCTCTAAGTAAAAGCTAAAAAACAAATGCTCACGGCCAAAGCAATGGCTCAAAAATACATTAATAAATAACTTTGTTTTTGCTCATAAGCAGTTGCTTCCGCTATAGAGTAAACGCTTTATGCCGCTAACAAGAGAATGTTTAAAAATGGCTGCTTTTAGTGTAAATCAATCATTTAATCAATATATTCTTCACAAAAATAAATAACGTTTACAATATAGTACAAATAATATTAACTAAAATAAAAATAATGATAGCAAATGCTAAGATGAAAATAGACGCCAGTGTATGTCTATCTCTCTCTCTCTCTCTCTCTCTCTCTCTCTCTATATATATATATATATATATATATATATATATATATATATATATATTATATATATATATATATATATATATATATATATATATATATATATATATATATATATATATATATATATATAATTTGGTTAAAACTATAGTCTAATGAGTTGTCATGATAAATTATTCAAAAACCCATTACTTAACAATCAAATTAAGTTCACGGCCTCGTTTTTTAATGTGACACTGTTTGTCCCATGTCACCCCATGTTGGGATGAAATATTAACTTCTTACAATGGTTTATACTTTGTGTGTAATATTTTTACCCCATGTTGGGGTAAAAATATTACACAAAAAGTATAAGTCATTGTGAGAAATTTCTTTATTAATTTTTACTTTTCGCTATAAACTTGATTTCGAAATTTTATATTCCTGTGCAGCAGCTGCTCGAAGTGATAAACTGCCAGATTCAACAGCCATCACAGCGGCTTTTATTGTATGAGCATCAGGCTTTAACTGATTTGTCACTCGTTTGTACTTTCTTGGCATATATATATATATATATATATATATATATATATATATATATATATATATATATATATATATACATATATATATATAGGTATATATATATATATATATATATATATATATATATATATATATATATATATATATATATATATATATATATATATATATATATATATATATATACACGATTGTGGGTGGGTAGCTTGCGCAATTGCAAGATCATTTAGTCAATGTTTTAATCTAAATATAAGACATATGTTTATACTTTATAATGTTATTATATTGAACATACTAAAATTCATAGCAATTGAGCATATTGTGAGTAAAAAGAATTTGATTTAAACCGGATTTAACTGTGATTAATAACTGTGACTAAACATGGGTTTATGTTCAGGTTTATGTTCTCCCACCTCCCCACCATCCCTAAAAAAGATGATTTTTAGTTTTTTGAGGGACGTAGTCGGCTAGCTAAGTACGAACTAGAAACTGTTAAAGGATTGACGTAAATGGTAAATAATTTCCGCTGGACTTACCGATTTGGGGAAGAAATGGTATTTTAAAATGTTTTTCGCAGTTGAAATTGTTTCATGAAACAAATTTTCAGTTAGCCCTCTTATAATGAGCCGTGTACCATTGCGCAGTCCTTCCTTGGAATTTGTTTTCTTAAAAAGGTTAGGGGAGAGTGGGAAAAAGTAAGACACATTTTTTTTTAAGGGTAATTGCAATATCTTTTTTATTTGATTTTTAAACTGAACCAAACAAGTTTTTCCCAGCACACAATTAGTCTAAAAAAGACGTCTTTTAGATGTATAAAAAATGTTAATGTGTCTAAAAGACAGCTTTAAGACGTCTTTTTTAAACTAAATGTTTGCTGGTTTAAAAATAAACCTTTTTATAAGTATAGGCACTACTCCTAATTAGAAATTTCAGGCTTTCCCACTTCTACCGCGTCCCACTTCTCCTCATTCTCCTCTATCTATTACTAGTACTTTAAGTTTCACCTCATGTAGCGATAATCCAGTCATACTAGGCAAATTTAAAAACTCAGGAGGGAAGTTAGCTATTTTTTTATTTCTCTACGACTCGATTTTTTGCTTTTTAATAATGAAATTAAAAAGTTCTACGTTAAAAAAAATTGTATTTTACATTATCTCGAGTGTTGATTTTCGTGGTGTAAAATCTTAAGTTTTACGTATTAAAAGAATTTAAAACAATTTTTAAGATTATTTGATCATTAATCGATCGACTATTTTAAATAAATTTTAATCGCTTAATTAGACGCTATATATGCCTACTCTTACAAATTTGCTTAAATTAAACTGTTAAAACTCTCGTTAAAAATTTCAATTGTGTTTTTTTTTAACAATATTTGTGCAATTTATTTAACAGCTGTTCAATATACTGTTATCTCGTGATATTTACTGAACTACGCAATCTAAAATGGAATTTAAAACGTTCGCAAATTAGTTTCATTAGTAATTACTAAAACGACCATAACTGCTAATAAAGTTAAATTACTTTCAATTTTTATTCCTTTTTATTTCCTAAAATCTTTTAATTGACTGAAAGATAAGTTTTATAAAATTTTAAACCTGTTGATAACATTAAATTTAGAACAAGATAAAAAATTTAAATACTTTATTAATTTGTTGCCCTCGTATTTGAGCTGGGAACGAGGATAAATTTTATTTTTGTAACAATCTTGTTTTTTTTTTCATTTTTATTTGACAAAAAAAAAGAACAAAAATAACTGGAAGTGTCCTTGTGAAATTAAATTGTGAATGCGCGACTGTGTAGGCACGGTTCAGGATTTTTTTTTCAAAACGCGCTCGTACACTATTAGGCGATTTTACGGGGTGGGGTGTGAAGGTGATTTTCAAGTTATAGTCGTTTTTTTTATAAATTTAATCGGCTAGTCGGTTATTTGACAAGATTCAGTCGGGTAAACTTTCGTTTTAAAGACCTTTTTTTTTTTTAAGGTTTACACGGTACTTTTTGAGGATTCACCCCCTCCCCCTCACTTTATTTGCAGAATAGCCTCTGCCTACTTTTTCTGTGTGTGTGACGCACACACATGTGCGCGCACACAATTATTAAAAGCTGGTAAAAGTTGGCTAGTTGACTTCGACAAGCCATGTAGTCGTAGATATTTAATGTTGAAATTAATCTCTTTATTCAATTTTCGACTTTTATAACTCACTCAAAATAGATTTGAATCACTCAATGTAATTTATATTATGTATTTATTTCAATTTATTTTTAAATTAATTTAAAATATTAAACAATAAAAAATGCAAAGAACCTCTAAGGAGAAGATCAATTGTTTTAAAATTCTTTGGGTGTCATTATACATAATGCTAATACATTTTCATTAAAAAACCATTTAAAAACTAATTTAAAGTTGAAATTTTTCTTCAGCGAGAACATAATGTTGTATCGAGAACGTATTTATAACGAGTTACTTCTAGTAAGTTTTATCCAGCTTGTTTTTTTCACTTTCTATGTGTTTTCTTAATATTTGCTAAATTAGAAGTAAGGTTCTCGCGCATTGTTTTTCGAGAGAACTTTACCTTTTTCACTGACACGAGTAGAAGATAACGTTTTTGTTTTTTCTCTGAGTGCTTAGGGTCGTTCAGAGTTAGACGGTTAGGATTCGGGTCAGGGTTAGGCGAAGAATTGCTTAGATAACCTTTGAGAAACAAAATAACAAAAACAAAAACGAAATAATTTTAAAAATATTTTGTCACATCTTACGATGTTTTTTGTAAATGATATCCTGAAGTAAGTTTAAGTTATCATAAAGATAGTAATTATATAGGTCCGAAATTTAAAAAAATTGAAATAGAAAGTTTTACTCATCAACGTTTTACTTGTCACATGTCGTAACAGCTTTAGACTAACTTATTATTGTCATATGCCAAACGTCATACCTGCTGCTGTTTTTTTATAATTATTATGCTATAGTCTTTTAATGGGGACTTTACTTTTTTTTTAATATTTATTATAATTAGATAAGTAAATAACACAACTGCTATGCGCACTTAGCGGGTGCATTTAATTTAAGTGTTTGATGAGAGACTACATTATTTCCCTTTCTGTTGGTTCCACTTTTTGTTGTGCGTCCCCTGGAGCTATGTACTTTTTGTACAAATAATGAGTAATTGTTTTGTTGCTATTGGTGGCTAACATACAAGTGAGGTTTTTCAAGATTAGGATCTGCATACTTTTTTAAAAACTTTAGGACATTAAAAATTTTAAAAGTTAACTTCTTAAATAAGTTCTTATTTAATTTAATTAAGTAAAAATTTCAGTTACGGTATATAAACTTATCTTTAAAAAATTCTTTATAATGTAATACAATATTTCTAGGGGTTATATATACCTTCGTTATTTAAGTAATATAAAAAACTGTTTAAAAATAAACAAATAAAACTTCAATGTAATGAGTTCTTGCGTCTTAAATAAAAAAAAATAAGGTTTCCAAAACGACGATGTGACGTAGTCACCGTCATCTTCATTCAAGACATTTCTTTAAAAATTCATTTAGAACATTAATTTTTTGATAACAAATAAAAATGTGTGCGTGTATGTGTGGCGAAAAAGTCATTATCATAAAAATAATTTCAAAATACAACATCTGTATGTTTCCAGTGATTTTATCTGTATCTGTAAAAAGGTCTCTTGTAAAATGCTAAGTTTAAAGTGCGCTGATAACAACGCAGGCTAATCTTCATACTTCACAGGTTACTTTTTTATTTGTTTCTGGCATTAATAAGAGATAATAAAAATTGCAGAAACTTGGTAACTTGAAAAAAGTTACTAAGTTTTTACAATTTTTAAAATTAGCACAATTATATTTTACAAACTGAATTTATTTGATTTTTTTTTTTTTTAAAGTTTCTTGAAAGTTGTAAATGCGATAGGTTTTATAAATTGAGATATAGATAGATTAGTTTATAGATTGAGATAATTGCAACCTGAGAGCTTGATTGTTTCAAATTAATTTTTAAGATTTAGGAGGAAATTAAAATAAATTTGTTCAAGGTAAATAACTAATCAGAAAATAACTATTTATTTAACTACTAAAAACATTAATTGCTTTAAATTTTACTAAATTATTTATAAAAACGGAAAAACTATTAAAAACTCCTGCTTTTAATTACCGATTCAAACATTTTAAAAAAGAGATTAAACAAATAAGTGCTAGGTATTTTCAGAAATACTATGCTATAGATAATATATATGGAATTAGTTTCACAAAATTATTAAATAATTAATATTTTTTTTCTTTTTTTGGTTTCTTATACTCACATGTTAAAGTGCTTAATAACAATCAATTGATCTTAAAATTGTAATTTCGGTTTGTTGGATCCATTGATACTAAAATGCTAAACAAAACAAAGGTAAAATGCTAAAAAAAACAAAGATTGTTTATAAGGTATTACAGCATATCTAACTCCAATCTTTATAAAAACTGTAAATCTTATATTTTTACAAATATAAATAACTATTATTTCTTTTAAAAAAAAAAATTCGCCAACCTCGCTTTTATGTTTTATGGTAACCTTATAGTGTCAAATTTTTTTACCGACCTTATGCCGACCTCTTACAGTTTAAGGTCGGTAATTTATTGCCGACCTCATTTTTCTTAATTCCAAGAATTCAATAATATATTTAAAACAATCCATTTACATCCATAAACATCCATAAACATCCATTTAAAACAATCATGACAACTATTTAAAACAACCATGACATTCATTTAAAACACCGCGACAATCAATTAAAACAATGTGATTTTTAATTAAAACAATCGTGATTTTCAATTAAAACAATCGTGAAAACATTTAACGCATGCGCAATCCCAACATTCTATATTATTTTTTAAAAAAAGGTCTTCTTTATATATTTATTTATCTAAGATTGTATAAATTTATTTTTATTAATATTATTTTGATTTATTTTGATTTAATGGAATTTATTTTAAATTTGAATGGATGTCACGTTTGTTTTAAATGGATGCAAAACCATATTTTTTTACATATTTTTTATACACATACTGTATTTTTTTTTTTTAATTTTATTTTAAATCACCTCCTCAAGGCCGAGAAGGCAACTACAGACGAGGAGGCTTTAACCCTCTCTCAACTCTATAACTCCGAAACACGAACCTTGACGAACAAGGCCGCTGCGTGGAGAAACGAGTTGAGCGCGGTACTACCAGGGACGTGGTAGGGATCGAACTCCGAACCACTCGTTTATAAGGCGAGCGCTCTACCACTACACCATAAATATTGGCAAATTGGCAAAACAACCATGATGTTCAATTAAAACATGCATGATGATAATTAAAACAACCATGATTTCCTATTAAAATATTTAGCGCATGAAGATATTAGATTTTCATTAAAACATGCTGCGAAATTCTGTTTGCCAAAATAAGCGAAAATTTGTTTTGAGATTGGTCGTTGATCAAAGAAAAATTCAATCTGAAACTTCATTACCACGAAAGACTCAATCTGAATCTTCATGCCGCGAAATTCCGCTTCCCAAAACATGCGAGATCTTGTTGTAAATCTAGTCGTTGATCAAGGAAAAACTCAATCTGAAGCGTCATCGTTAACAGGAGTTAATCGAAACACAATACAATCAATTTCAAGGTACGATTGAACAAATTCAACACTTCTGCTTCTAGTGGTGGCGCTCGTCATGTTATTTATAATGAAGAGATTAGAAGAAGAATTGAAGAGCTTATAAACGATAAAACAACGACAACTATAATTGAAATTAAATATGCTTTAAATGTATTAATTAAAACTGTCTGGAGATGGGTGACCAATCTTGGATACACATATAAAATTACTCGACCAATTAATGAAAGAAGAAACGACAATGATGTAAAAAATCTTCGTATTGAATATATTAGGTAGTAAACTTCAATCTCGCCTATTAATCGCTATCGAAATATTGTTTTTATTGATGAAAGTTCATTTAATTTACACATGTTTCGCAGTCATTCATGGGCAAGCAGAGGAGTAACACCAATCCCGATTATTTACCCTAGGCAACGTAACGTTTCGATGATATTGGCCTTCAATGGTTTAAATATTATTAACTGCGAAGCTGTCAGTGTGTCAGTCAACACAGTTTTGTTTCAAGAATATATTGATGAAGTTGTACGAGTTTTGGGGATAGAGGAAGAATTCACCTTGGTGATGGATAATGTCAGAATCCATCATAATGTTGAGATGAGGGCTCAGAACATTCAAATAAAATATTTGCCACCATATTCACCATTCTT
This sequence comes from Hydra vulgaris, assembly GCF_022113875.1. Lineage (NCBI taxonomy): Eukaryota > Metazoa > Cnidaria > Hydrozoa > Anthoathecata > Hydridae > Hydra > Hydra vulgaris. The sequence continues at coordinate 13,901,479 of NC_061164.1, read as the reverse complement.
GAATCCGTGTGAAGAGATTTTTTTTTTCTTAAGAATAACGTGCAAAGAAATACGGCCCCAGCTGGAAGAAATGAACTAATTATCTATTCCTAATGTTAACTTATTAAACTATTACACTTATTACTTATTATCTTAACTATTACACTGCAAAAGCTTTTTCGAAGCGTGTCTTAGGTCAGATGACATACCTCGACAGTAATTGGAAAATAAACATTATATTTTAAATAAAATAAAATTTTAAATTTTTTTTAAAAAATCGAATAAAAAAAATATTAAGAAAACTTTTTTTTAAAATAATATAGAATGTTGAGATTGCCCATGCGTTAAATGTTTTAATTGAAAATCACGATTGTTTTAATTAAAAATCATATTGTTTTAATTAATTGTCACGGTGTTTTAAATGAATGTCATGGTTGTTTTAAATGGTTGTCATGATTGTTTTAAATGGATGTAAAAACTGGTATATATTATTTTAAAATATCAAGAAATACAGTTTCTCTCAATACTAATAATTTTATCATATAAGAAATTTTTGCTGGGTTATGAATAGCAGCATCATCAGCTTGCAAAATATTAATAAAAATTTCAAACTGTATTTTTTGATGTTTTAAATAATATATAATATACTCTCATACAAGATGTCATCTTTCAATATATATATATATATATATATATATATATATATATATATATATATATATATATATATATATATATATATATATATATATATATATATATATATATATATATATATATATATATATATATATGTATATATATATATATATATATATGTATATATATATATATATATATATATATACATATATATATATATACATACACACATATATATAATGTAGTTGTATTTGACACGCTACAAAGAAAAATTATTTTTATCATCGGATGAATTAATTTATAAATAAAAGGGGGAGGGGTTAATTAAAGTTAACAAAAGCGTTTTGATGGGGCTCAAAAATTGTCAAAGCTGCCTGAAGTAATTTATGGACGACCCTTTATATGATTTAACACATTTTCTCGCGTGCTTGTACACGTTAAATGATTTTAGGAAAATTTACCTGCCCACACCAAGTTTATTAAGTTATGTTTATTAACTTTTATTTGTTATCAAAAAAGTTGTTTTACCTGAAACCATCATTACAATAAAAATATAGGAAGTTTCGTGAAGTGAGATTGATTTAAGTATCGTTTTACTTCTTTGTATTTTTGACATGTGTTGAAAAAGGATAAATAAAATCAGATCCATGCAAAATCCATATCTTGTATTCTGATTTAGCGTAACGAGGGGCAAAATTAGACACTTAAGCACTAATTTATCTAATGCGGCCCGTCTAACAACTTTTAAAAAAATAACTTGATATTTTTCAAATCTTCTACCATCTTACTTGAAGCTTAAAAAATATGAGTTGCGAAACTTCAGTGGTTTGGTCACCTGAGATCATTTATTGATAGTTCCTATCCTGTCTCATTTTACCCCGCATAGCGGGGGCAAAATGAGACAGGATAGCTAACTAATTGGTTTTCAATCAATTAGTTAGCGTTAGTTAAAATGAGACAGGATAACTAACTAATTGATTTTCAGTATCATCTTGCAATACTTTTTTAAATGAACCAGGTGATCTTTTATGAATATTACAAGATTCTAAATTCTTTAATTTTCTTTGAATCCTTCTATGTAAAGCATCTTTATTTACACTAAATGTCAAAGATACTTTTCTCAGTGACATTTCCTTTAATTTTACGGAGTCGATTGCCAACAACATGCTCTGCTCAGAAAAATTGTCACGATCACTTTTGTCTCCTTTGCCACGATCGTTGTTGTCTCCTTATTAAATGATCATTAATAGTAAGTTTTTACAATATATAGGGAGAGTTGCCTTAATTGAAACAGCGCCTCAATTGGAACACTTGCATTTATATAAAAATTTTAGTAAATTGTCTTTTCTTTTACGTTTCGACAGACTTTGAGAGTTATCCCTCAAAAAATGAACGTTGATTTAAAGCTTTTTGCGTCATTCTCTTTTACAATGATCTAATTTTGTGTTTACATTATATTGATTGTACTGGGTAAACTATACGGCTATTGGTTTTTTGTCTTTAATGCAATGGGATTTAAAATGCAAATAACGATATAAACTTATTTTATAATTTGCAGCAAGCATGATATTGCAGTGGTATAACAAAGTAGTTCAAAGTTTCCTTATTTGGAACTATAAGGTTTTACTTACTTGAGTTATAATATTAGTAATAAAATTAAAGGGTTGTAGAAATAGTTCAAGTGCAACTTAAAATAAAATACTTAGTAACAACTGTAAACCACAATGTTTATTGCTTTTTTATTAATAAAATAAAAAAAACGTCATAATAGTTGAAGCTTTTATACAAAAGCGTACCGTTTGTGATCTAAAAATAGAATTACTTAATGTAAGTGATTATGGGATTGATATTCGAACAAACAATTTGATAAACATGAAGAGCAAAAGTCCTACATAGTACTGTTCTTGGGGAATTTGTTGATCAGATTCTAGATATTATGATAGATTACCTTCAGGAACATTTAAAAAAAATGTTCCTGTAAGTAATCTATCACTAAATCTAAATGTTACAGAAACATTTTAAAAATACTTTTCTTGCAAAAACTAATTAAAATTTTTAAATTAAAAACACGGCTTTATGTTTGAAAAAAAAGATTTTAATTGATGATTAAAAATAAAAAAGTAGTATATTGGCATTATTTAATTTTGTTGGTCCAGCAAAATATGCAATACTCCACAACCAAAGATTCGGTTTCTTTTGTGTTCAAAGAACACAAAACTGCCTGTTTTATCTTAAAAAGTAGCAAACTTATAAGAAACATCTCCGTTATAAGAAACATCTCCGTTATAAGAAACATCTCCGTTATAAGAAACGTCTTTGTTAGAACTGCTGAAATATGGCAAAAATTGAGAACATTATTTGTTTTGTTTAAAAAATTACTAACCCTACATAGTTATATTTTAAACACAGCAAAAAACTATAAAATTAGTTTTTTAAGGATCTTTTTGAAATATCTAGTAAAAAAATAAGCAGTAAATAATAAACTCAAGACTAAATTTGCCTTAAAACTTCTGGCTGTTTTCTTTTACAAAAGTGTGTATATTAAAAATTAAATTAAAAAAAAAAGCAATTTTATTAGGGCCCTAAAAGTAAAGAGACATAAATTACACTCCCTCAGGTATTGAATATCTGTACTAATCTATTTTAAGTATATATATACATATATATATATATATATATATACATATATATATATATATATATATATATATATATATATATATATATATATATATATATATATATATATATATATATATATATATATATATATATATATATATATATAAAACGTTAGTCTTAAACCAATTATATAATTATCTAGAAACGTAACTATAAAAATAACTGTTGACAATAATATATGATTAGTAAAATAATTTTCAGTACAAAAACAATTATCTTTTTAGGAGTTGATGGCATATTAACAACGTAATCATTTAACAAAACATAAAAATTAAAAAATGGTATGTGTGCACAACCAACAATGTGCAATCTAGTTACATCTTGGTGTTTTAACAGTTTTTTTAGTTGTATGTAGCTATTTTGACTACTAATAATGCTAATTGTGCCAGTTATGACCCATGGCGTATCATTTTTCATTAAATGGTAGACATGTATTCGTAAATAATAAGTATCCACAGGAGAATTAATTCCATTTTTAGTATTAGAAAATAAAATAATCTTATCTTAAATTTTTTTATGCAAAAGGTATCAAAATTTTCTGTCCTTTCAAAAGAAGGTTTAGCTTTTTTAGTTACAGTTAGTTTTACTTAAATCGACATCTATTTCCACCTTTTTTTGCCCATGACACTCAATCTCTCAATATCTCGTCGACATTAAATTCAAAAAAAAACATTTTATAAAAAAGCTTTAGGATCAAATTTCCTAATAAAAAACCTCGTTCAAATTTTTTTCCAATACCAGTAAAAACTTATATCATAGTCATAAGTAGGATTACGTCCTATTTTTACGAAGGAGCGCGCGTTTAAATATGTTTTTGCTCCTAGTTGTCAATTACCTAGTGTGGTAGTGGTGTAGTGGTAGAGCGCTCGCTTCATAAGCGAGAGGTTTTGAGTTCAATCCCAACAACGTCCCTGGTAGTACCGCACTCAGCTCGTTTCTCTGCGCAGCACCCTTGTTCGTCAAGGTTCGTGTTTCGGAGTTATAGAGTTGAGAGAGGGTTATAACCACAAATAAGTAGCCTCCTTGTCTGAAATTGCCTTCTCGGCTTTGAGGAGATAAATTAATAAAAAAAAAATTGCACTTAGTTCTAAATTTTTACGTTTGCCGCCATGATTAAATTCTAATCACGGTGGCAAACGTGACGTTTGTCCGAATATCAATCCCAGAATTCTTATTAGTAAATTTTCGTGACATGACCAAAACGTACGCTATTTTTTGTTTGTAGAAGTTTAGTTTGCAAAGGTAATATTAATCCTATTATAAATTTTGAATGAACTGTTTAAATTGTCACTGTAAAAATAAAAATAATACTGGGTTTTCCTTTTTAAAAGGAAACAACCTGTTCTGATTAGTTCCAGTTAAGTGCCCTAATTTAAGAAATCGGTTGCCTTAATTTTTTTTTGTTAAGTTTGAAAAATTATTAATAAACGCTACAAAATTAAGTATTCGAGAAATGAGTATTATATATAAGGAGAATTAAGTATGAGCTTAGAATATGAGCTTTTTCAAATTGGTTACTTTCGAGTCCTTAATACAGGAGGCGGTGGAGGGGACGTTTATTAATTTTTGGAAAGTTTTCCCACCAACAATAACTTTATTAAGACCCTTCCTCCCTTCCTCGTTTTTTAATTTTTACTTTTTATCAACAAAAGATTTTAAAACTAAAAAAAGAATTCAGTGAGGATCGGTCTTAAAAAAAAAAGAACAATTATTTCAGTCACCGATAAAAATAAAAACTTTCAGTGTAAACAGGCTTTAAAAATTCTTATGTAGGGAAAAGTTGAGTAGCCCCGGGCTCTTAAATAGGCTATACACATGAGGGGAAAGTGGTCTAAAACGGGCACTTAAAGTGAGATTGGCCCCTATCAAATCTCTTGCTTGGACAATAATTGTTACAAGTTTAATTATAGAATATTGTTCAGCTGACCATAAACGTTTTAGAAAACCATCCAAAAAATAGTTTTTTTATCGTTAGTTTTTGGCAAAAAGAATATTTGAAAGTACTACTTTTAAAATTTAATTAATCTAAATTTTTTCGTAGTTTGAATAAAACTGAAGCTGTTGTCAATTTTTCTTTACTCAGAGTGTCAAGATTTAATGTGAATAATGAAGAAAAAATTATGTACAAATCAGTTACAAATCATCTGCAAATCAGTTATAGTTAATTTTTGATTAATTATCAGGTTTTATTCAGAAATTAAATAAAAGGGCCCATTTTAGACTACTTCCACGGAAAATGGGCTTCTAGCATTTCTTTGCTCAACGTAAGGTAGTTACACCTTTAATTTTATGATGTTAAATTGTGCAGCATAATTGGAATTTCCTGAAAAAAACTTTGTAGATTTTGGTTGGTTACAGCTCGCTGATTCTATCATTTTTTGAAAAGGGACCCGTTTTAGGTCAAAAAAATAATTATTGTGTGCCTTAATAATATACAAAACAAAAAAACGAAAAATGCATGTTTTAATATTGGATGGTAGCCCCCGGACGCATTTAACCATAATTTTACCTCTTTTTTACCCGTGTGACACAAATGTAATACATAATTAATTAGCATTGGAATGCACATACTGCACATAAATTGCTTTAATATATTGCCTCTGATATATATGGAATGAGAAAGAAAATATCATCGTTTAGAAATATAAACATTAGCTTTTTGCTAATGAAAATAAACACTTTAAAAACCCTTTCTCAAATGAATAATTGTTATGGGTTTGTGTATTATACTAAATTTAATATAATTTTTTAAAAAAAGCTGCTTATTTTTAATATGTAAATGAATAAAGTTCTCCGGAACCATCCTCCAAACATGTTTCCGATACCACCTTATCATACCTCATTCACAAATACTAGCTTTTAAACCAGTGAGTTAAAGTATTAAACAATTTTTTTTATTAATTGTTGTAAATAAAAATGTATCTTTAATTATTAAAAAAGTTATTAGTTTACATAAAAATCAGATATAATAATATGTGAATCAAATATATGATGATACATCGCTCTTCTGGTGGTGGAAAACAATATTTTGCACTCCCAGCCAATCGTTTTGACATATTATGATACATATTTTGCATATGCCATACTTTCACTCAAATAATGTTTTTATAGTTTTTCAAGTCACAAAACCTCCCGTGTTTAAGCTGTACATCAAGTGTCCAGAATTACCCGCCATTCAGGGCTACACGATTTTTCCCTAGTAAATCTCGATTGTAAATCAGCTTTTGGTTTATTTCTTACGTTTGAAATAAACTTTGGAGGTCAAAGTATAAAACTTATATCATCATATTAAATCCTTTAGTAATTATTTTTTTTTTTTTTTAGTTTGTTAATTTAGGTGCCCCAAGAAGTCCTAACGGTCTTGTCACAGAGAACCGCGGAAGTGCATTTTATGTCTTATTTAGGCAGTAGTTATGGACAATTTTATGGCAAAACATTGTGAAGCAGATTATAAAAATTTTAGAAAGCCCTCTTTGAAAAACATTTTTTTGGTATTTTATTATAATATTTTATTGGAAACTTTTTATTATAACTTAGCAACTATGCATAACTATTAGTAACAGCTATGATAACTTCTTTTCAAAATTTTCTGAATTCATTTTATCCTGTTATTTGCTTAGCATATTGATGTTTGTTGCCGTAGCAAGCTTTGCTTAAGGCTTAACATAATGTTACCCCTAATTAAATTGGCCTATAAGTTACTGAAATCTGTAAAATTATATGTAAAAAGATTTTATTAAATATTTACAGCATTATTCAGTTTTTTCTTAATTTAAAGGCTTTATTAATGTTTATTGAAAGGCAAAAAGTAAAAAAATTTTTTGCTGAATTTTAAATAGTTCAAATTAAGCAAAAAAATTTGCAAATTCTTTGGCTTAATTTGAACTATTTAAATTAATAAATTAAAAAAAAGAGTGCGGGAGGATGAATCCGAATCTGGATTTGAAAAATTTTTCAATTAAAGATAATTTTTAGAGGTGCCCCCGGACTATTATACAAAAATTTCAAAAATAAAAGTTGAGTAATTAAAAATTAAAAAAGAAAAAAAGTTTATGTAGAGACCTGTAGATTATTTTTTAAATTAATTTAAAAAAATAAATTCCACTTCTATTGAGTTTTAATATAAGTAAATGTTCAAGGGAATCGGGGCACCTCTAAAAATTATTAAAAAAAATTTTAATTCAGTCTCAGTGGGTACAAGACGTTATTAGTAACGTATGAAGTACGTTTTAAAACGTATTAATACGTATTTTAAACGTTTAAACGTATTACGTTTAGACGTTTACGTTAAGTAAAATAGTACCCAATAGACACAATAAGTATTTTAATACGTGTCTACTGGTTTTATTTTATAGATTTAAAAGTTGTTGTTTTTTTATTCAATATAATACTTAAAAGAAAATTCAAGTTGGCGTAATGAGAAACTATTTACAAAGAGCTATTTATCCGATTAACGAAAAGCTCAACTCGGAGCTTTCAACCTTTTGGAGCTTTTTGGAGCAAAGAGTTTAGAGCTTTATTTGTTCCCAGGTTCCGGTCATCTCAATTTTTTACAAATGTTCCTTAATGGCATAATCATAAACTTATGTTTGGAGTGTACTCCATGTCTGAAAGTTACCTATTTCAACCAATAACAAAAACTTGCTACGGGCCTAGAACATAATATTCCTTAATATTTTAAAAACTGCATCTGTTAAACCCATCCATAAAATGAACTCAAATTATGTCTGCAATAACTATAGACCAATATCATTGTTATCAAATATCAGCAAAAATTATGAAAAACTAATGTATCCTTGTATCTACTAATTTCTTGATATTTCTAAATGTCTCTAAGGCCGCCAGTTCAGATTTTGTTTAAAACACTCTACCTCCCATGCACTACAAGCATTACTAAAATGGTTCATGTTGCGATTAATAGTGGTTCCTTTGCTTGTTGCTTCATTAATAGTCTCTAAAAAGCTTTTGATACAGTTGATCATAAGATTTCAATTAGAAAATTGTATCACTTGGGTATACGGAGTCTTGCTAATGATTGGTATTCATCTTATATTAGAAATCGTATTCAGTTAGTCTCGATTAATGGGTTTCAATCCACAAATAAAGTTTTTAAGCATGGTGTCCCACAGGGTTTTATTCTAGGACCTTTACTATTTTTAATATATATACAATCTGCCTCAATCTATAAATAATTCGATTGTTCATCATTTCGCTATCGACACTAATCTTCTATGCATAAATAAATTGCTCGCACAACTTTGTAAAAAAGTTAATTCAGATCTGCACCATTTGTGTCATTGGTTAAATAGTAACCGTGTTTTTCTAAATATCAATAAAACTGAGTTTATTATTTTTCATCCCCCAAAAAAAAAGATTGATAATGATAATGTGAAAATAAAAATTAGTCCTTCTAAATATACAAAATACCGCGGGGCATTTCTTGACAAAAATCTCTCATGGTACAATCAATTAACTCAATTAAATATAAAAACTCTAACATCCCAATAGTATGTATTCATTAATACGACACTATGTTCCCCAAAATATTCTAATACTAATTTACTATTCTTTATTCTCCTTCCATATAAGCTATTGTTGCACCGTTTGTGGTCAAAAAGGTAGTTTTATATTGAATCGTATAAACAGTTTCCAACGTATTTCCATAAGAATTATGACATTTTCTACTTTACGATCTAATATCCAAAATAGGTTTTCTGAATTAAAAATTCTAAAACTTCAAGATCTTGTGAAGCTTTATAATTGGTGTTTGATTTTCTTCAAAATAAACTAATTATTTTTTTTATTAAAACTAATGATACACATAAATATTACACTCGAAATACTGAAAATTTTAATTTGCACACTTATTTGCACTTTATAAAACATCAATGTATTTCTCACTAGAACCAATTAATACCATTTATAAAAAAATTACTTTTACTTATTACTGTATTAACTAAACGAGTGACACCTAACCATATTTATGTGAGTTTATTATATATTATTTTAAATCTTTCATATCTTATGATAAATAAATGAACACACAAAAAAATATGACTTTTGAAAAAAAATTAGATTGAAATATAGGTTAGCGGAAAAAAGTTTGTAGGATTGAATTCAGAAAAAATTCAACAAGGATTGAATTCAAAACAAAAAATTCAGAAGAGAAACTAGTAACTAAAAATAAATCAATTTGCAATCCAGATAATCAAAATTGTTTGAAAACAAAGTTAAAAAATCTGATACTGAAATTAAACAAAAACTCTAAATATTTCTAACAGACTATAAATTAAATTACATATACATCAACTATAAAGTGAACTGACTCGTTTATGTGTATTATCTAAACGACTCTTACCTTTTTCAAACAATACATTAAAAAAGATGTTTTTTCCACACACATAAAAAAAAACTTGATTTTTTTTTAACAAATTTTCTTAACAAACTTGATTGGTTCTTAACAAATTTAGTTATTATGCTGCATCTTGTTATGTTTAATTTTAATCTTGAGTTTATCTTAATTTAAAAACAATCAAAATATAGTTGTAGTTAATATATAATTATATTTAACATATGTACCAATCACAATGTGTACCAATCACAATGTAAGAGTTTCGTGATAAGATTATTACAATCTTCATGAAGTCCGGCTCGAATATTTTGACTCACGATGTTTGTAAATATTTTATCTGCTACCAGGGCAGTCCCTATGTAGGGGGGGGGGGACGTCAAACCGGGCTGCACCGGGTGCCGCTGAAATTTTTTTTTTTTTAGTGGTCTTCAGAACTTCTTCAAATATCTTTACCATTTAAAACCTTGGTCGCCCAATATTTTTAGTCATTTACTTTAATGGATATTTTTCTGAGAAAAAGTTTATTTTTTACTTTTTTGTCCATTTCAAAAAAGTTGTTTTTTTTTTAAATTCTTTAAATATGTTACATACGTGTTTACTTTTTTAGTCTATTTAAAAAATGTTTTATTTTTAATTTTGATCAATGTGTTTTTTAGCAATTTCTTTTATTTAATGCAGAGTTAAGTTTTTTTTCGCGTTGTTAGTTTTAAGATAGTCATCAGAAGTTAATTTTTATGTAAGATAGTCATCAGAAGTTAATTTCTATATAAGATAGTCAATAGAAGTTAATTTCTATATAATATAGTCAATAGAAGTTAATTTCTATATAAGATAGTCAATAGAAGTTAATTTCTATATAAGATAGTCAATAGAAGTTAATTTTTATATAAGAAAGTCAATAGAAGTTAATTTCTATATAAGATAGTCAATAGAAATTAATTTCTATATGTTACTTTCAAGATTATATGTTAATTTCTATTGACAATGGTTTTAATTACTTTTTTAAATAATTTTGATTATAAATACTGAGCTCACGTTTGTTTTGCGCGGATTATAAATAAATAAAAAGTAATTCTAAAACAAAAGTTGTAATAAAAAGGGTTGCAAACTGTAATCAGTAGTGACCTTAATGATGAGTTAAAGTTAAACTTACATTAGGAAGAGTTAATGTTTCCAGAAACAAAAATAAAGTTTTACACTGTTAATTAGAATATTTCTTTTATTGAAAATGTTAAAAAAACTGTCAAGTTCTCAGAGAAAAAAATTTGCAAAGGATTCTGAAGCAGCCCATTAAACTGTTTTTAAGTAAAGTGCCAAAACTAACACGTTCTCTTCATTCTCCAAGTTCTTCACAATCTTGTGAATGAAATATTTTGTGTGATAAAAACTCCTTAAAAACATCTAGTGAGACCTCCACTCTGTCACAATCGAACCAAGAGGAAGTTAGTGTAACCTTCTGTTGCATATTTCAACTTCTTCAGTTATACTACATGTTCATCAACTTCATCCATTTGTAGGCTAAAATCTCAGAAAGCATCAAAGAAAAACGAAAGTTGAACTTGAAAGTAATTTAAATTATAACAGGTAATAGTTTTGCAATTACAAATGATTTTTTGCACAGAAGTGACACTTGCAGATCCTTAACTAATGACCTGTCCACTTGGTTGTAACAGCTGGTAGTAAGGGAGAGAGACTGCATTATCAAAATGAATCCCATACTTTTCCAGAAGAGCAATAATGAATATACTCAAACCAAAAAACGCCATTTCTCAAATAAATTTCGATACAGAGTAGCAAGAAACGATAAACAAGTACACTGCACGACATAATGATAAGACATCCCAAAAAGATATATAAAACTCTACTATACATTTATATTTAAAAACTAATTTTTATTGTAAATGAAAGCAAAGGGTTTACAACACTAAACAACAATTTAACAAATTTATTTTTAACGTAACTCGCATTTTATTAAAAATAAAAGTCTTTTCAGTGCGACAAAATTATAAGACAATTTACAAAAAACGTTTTATTTGCAAACCGCAGTTGTGGGCAATTAAGAATATTTTTTTGATGTAAACATCACAGACGATTATTTAACTGTAAACTTTTGTGAACTGTCAAAAATTTAGTTTAGGTTTTTTTTTACTAAGCATAAAATAACAAATTAATTAATAATGTGTCGTGCTGCACCGTTAAATCCAGATGAGAAAAAAGTGCCCTCTATCTTATCAAAAATGGGTCACTCCGTTAGTTACATGGCTAGAGCTATTGGACGCAGCCGAACTGTGATTAAAAACTACGTTAATAGTCCTCATATGTATGGAATAAAAAAAAGTCCCGGACGTCCATTAACATTAAGTGACCGTGATAGGCAAAGATTGTTGAGACAAGCTTCAAATTCTTCATTAACTGCACGTTAAATTGCTCCAGAAGCATGTGTGATTGCTAATTTACGTACAGTTTAGTGAGCTGTTTATAATACTTTTCACCTTTTGCGCAATAAACTTCAGTGAAAACCACCTTTGACAACAAATCACATAAACAATCGAATAACTTTTGCAAAGGACCGCGTAACATGAAAAGAACAGTGGCAACAAGTAGTATTTTCTGATAAAAAACGATGTTGTCTTAATGGGCCGGATAGATAGAATTATTATTTTTACGATTTGCGTAAAGAACCAGTAACACAGCAACAACGTCAAATGGGTGGTAATGGTGTAATGATTTGGTGTGCGATTGGGTATTATGGTGAATCAAAAATTTATTTTATTGATGGAAGAAAGAAGACTTAACATTATCTCTTAATTGTTTAAGAACTTTTGAGACGTAAAGCATCTGTCATAGGTGGTGAAAATTTTGTTTTTCAACATGATAATGCTAGTATTTATACAGCTAAGATAGTAAAGGAATATTTCAACAGCAGTAAAATTGAAACATCGATGTGGCCAGCTAGATCTCCAGACCTGAACATTATTGTGAATGCTTGGGCACAGCTGTCACATATAGTGTTTGAAGGTGGTAAACAATTTAGTTCACTAGCTGACTTGAAATCATCCATCGCATCTGCATGGGATGCAATTGACATTTCTTTCATAAAAAAGTTGTATGATTCTTTATCTTTTAGAATGATTGAAGTAATTCAAAAAAATAGGAAAAGTAGCCACTATTGGTTGTTTAGAATTGAGATGTCTTTTTATATTAATGACAACTTATATGAATTTTTTCCAAAAGTGTCTTATAATTTTGTCGCACTAAAAAAACAGTTTTTTTTTGATAAAATGCAAGTTAGGATCAAAATAAATTTTTTAAAAAGTTTTTAAAAAAAATCCTTTTGCTGTCATTTACTATAAAAATAGTTTTTAAATATAAATGTATAGTAGAGTTTTAAAAATAATTTTGGGGTGTCTTATCATTATGTCGCGCAGTGTAAGCGGAGATGGCTTATATACTCTTCAGAAACTGATTCAGCTTATTGTTTTCCTTATCATCTGTTTCACCCTACTCCAAAATCATATTTTGAGAAAAAGATTTCAACAACTAGAAAAAGTTTACAGAGCTAGCCTAAAAGAGACATCTCCATCTCATTTCTGTTGTTATGACATTGTTTTGTTGAACTAACAACCAGGATAAAAAATAAAAAAGCTGTCGATCAAGGTCTTATCCAACAAATAAACAATAAAACAGAATGGTTGAGAAGCATTCTAAAGAAAATAGTGTCAATGATTTTGTACTTAGCGCACATAATCATGTATTCCATGGACGCTTATTACTGTTCACCAAAAAAAATGGCAGCTTTCCTATCCTATTACTTGGTCAATTTTGATCCAATTTTGATTGAGCATTTATAGCGAATTGAAGATGGAGAAAGACGTTCCAAATGCTGTGTCAATATTTAAAAAAAAAGTCATTAACCTCTTAGCTTTGCATGTAAAAGAAGCTTTTGTGAACAAGGTAAATTGTCAAAATTATTTTTTATTTATTATGAATTCCACTCCAGACCTTAGTCAAAAAGACCAAACTTCTCTAATAATCCGCCATATTCATAAAGAAAATGAAGCAATAGTCATTGTCCAAGAAAGCTTTATTGGACATGCAGTGTGTAAAACGTCAACTGGTAGAGCTCATTCTAATTGAAGAAATAAAGTCTTGTAGGCCAGACCTAAACAACGGTAGAGGTCAAGACTATGACAACGGGTCTAATACCCCAGCCGGCACAATTCAGATAATAGTTACGCTCGGTTTCTGTTGCGTTTTTAAAACCTAAAACAAAAAGAACAACACGTGTCAAAAATGGTTTTTATATCGTGAAATTAACTATTACTATTTACCATTAATACCAGCTAAAATATTAATGGTTTCACCGTTATGGAAACGTAGTTTCCATAACATTATTATAATAACTTTCCGTATGGAATGTGAAACCACTGATAAAAGCATGCGACATTTAAATTTGACTTTAAAAGCTCAAAAAATACATGTTAAACTCGAGTAAAACTGCCCGTAATATACACGCGTTTTTGGTTTACGACTGGATCTTGACAAACACGTGTTTATACAGGTTTTAATTCCGAAAAAGAAGCTAGACGTGCCAGTAGGGTAAGGTTGAAATTTGAAAATGCTTTCAAGCTCGAATTTCAGCAAAATACCCACAAGTCTCATTTACACCCAGTGGTTGCCACAACTTGAACATAATTTTATTAGACGGGGCTAAATCATTTGGTGAATTCTATATTGCTGTTTGGAGTTTTTCAAAGAATCTATACAACTTTTTCTGCATCAATCAAGCGTTGGCAACTTCCCTAGCACAAAAGAGTTTTTCAAAATTGATGCTTTCGTGCCCTTAATTAACACAATTGAATCATTTTTAGACAAATTCCATGACAGTGGCTAGTAGTGAACGTAGTTTCAGCAACTTGAAGTTAATTAAAACCTACCTACATACATTAATGACAAAAAAATATTAACCTTGTTAGGATGTATATATTTATCGTTATGGTAGATTGGTAGGTGGTGTAAGTATTAAAGTATTGGTGGTTTCACAGACGGCTCTGTCTGCTATTATGTTATTTATAATTAGATTATCTATTTAACATTTTTAATGCTACATTTTATAATTACTATATAATTTGTTAGTTATTATATGCTATTATTATTAGAATGTTTTCATATATATTTATTTTTTATTAATTTATATCATACTTTTATACATTGTTGATAAAAATCTAAATTATACATTCATGATTCAGAATATTTTCAAACTTGTTAGTGGGATTTCTGTGAATATGTAAATTAATACTTATAAGATTCAAAAATTATTATTTTACTTGTAATTAGGAATTAACTATTAGCTGTTAGCGCAAAGAACATTTCTTTAATTTTACAATTTAACTTAAACCGAGAGGTTAATAATTTTAAAATATTATAAAAGTTAGATTTGTTAGTGAAGTTAAATTTTTTGTTAAGTGTGCCCACCACTGGTTAATTTTACTTTAATATTATTATATATTGCTATTATTATTTAATTGGTGTTTACTATAGATTAGTACTCGTACTATTTGTAAATAACCATGAAACGTAGTAATTTTTATTTTAGCATATATATTGTTATTGTTGTTGTATATGTGACATGCAATACGTATCCAATATAAAGTGATATATATATAATTTTTCAGGTTATCCACTGGGTACGATCATGTATGAGTTTAGTAAGTAAAATGGCATTTTTATTTTTAAACTTTGATATTTTACTTTTGTAGCTGATCCAGGATTTTCTGGTTTTTGTATTAAGCAACTTCCAGATAAGTTCTAAACTTCTAACTTTTGTCTGTTTTTAAATATGTTGTTTGAAAAAGTTGAAATTGCGTCGATTAGAACCTGGAAAAATACCCAAAAAAAGTAAGCATCACCACTCTAAATGTGGAAGAAATAGGTTTTTCAGACTATAAATTCTAATACCA
The DNA here is from genome assembly GCF_022113875.1 of Hydra vulgaris. Classification (NCBI taxonomy): domain Eukaryota; kingdom Metazoa; phylum Cnidaria; class Hydrozoa; order Anthoathecata; family Hydridae; genus Hydra; species Hydra vulgaris. Next base: position 13,885,864 of record NC_061164.1, on the reverse strand, counting down.
TTTATTTAAAGAAATTTGATATATATAAATTATATTCTTTGAGGATATTTTCAAAAAAAAAAATTTTTTTAAGGAAAATATCCTCAAAGAATATAATTTATATATGCAGAATTATGAAACTAAACGAAGAAAATATAAGCAAGAGCAGAAATCATGTCAGAAAAGAAATGTGGAGCGTAACAATTCAATGGTACGTGAACTTAAAAGTTCAAGCTCTCTGGAAATATCTAACTAAGTATGCAGAAGCACGAAAACTCTATAGAAAGATAATTGATTATGATGGTGAAATGTAAAAATGCATAAAATTGTAGGAAAAAAAAAAGAAAGTTTAATAAAACATAGGTAATTTTTGAGAATATGGAGGATACACTCTGTCAAGGCAAAACCAGCTGTATACACAACTCAATCAGATAAGCAGATGTTATTTGTTCGGATACTAGATTTAGAGAAGTAAAGAAATCTAGTCTACAGAGTTGTAAAGAAAATGATATTTAAAAAAAAGGAATATTGTTAATGAAGGCTATGAAGGCTTAAAAAGCTCGATAAGAAAGTACTTGCAAATAAAGCTGGAAAAAAAACAAGATAGACAACTTATTTTGAAAAATTGCTAAATGATGAGTTTAACTGAGTAAAAAAGTTTATATGCAGTGAATTAGGAAAGAAGAATAGCAAAGCTGATAATCTGTAGTGAAATGAAATCAGTGGACTTAGTTAGATAAGGATGCTGGTCTTTCTGGCTAATTGGCCACAATGTTGAAGATTTAAAGAGGTATGGGTGTTAGGTTGGAGTCCAATCTATGTCATACAATTGTTCAAAAAGCTAAAATTCTAAATAAATAGAAGCAAAGTTGGATGTTAAAGATTCATAAAGGAGGTACAGACGCACTAAAATAGAGCTCATATTAAACTGCAGAAGCAGTGTATTTATCAACACACTTGCAATTTAGTTTTAAGCCAGGAAAAAGATCAACAGTTTAATATTTATTGCAAGGAAATTTCAATTTGTTGACTTTGAAAAAGTTTTCACTAATTACATATGGAGATAGTGTGGCTGCACAATTATACAATTATGTTCTAATATTATTCACAATCATCTAATATCCTTGTTATTTGTTAAAACTCAGACAAGTTTCTAATAAGGTTACCATCTAAAGACAAAGTACACTTTAAAGTAAAAGCTATTTAAATTTATTATAGTGTCAAGTGTCAAAAAGATTGAAGTCACCTGCATTGTAAAATTTAAAGTGTAAAACTAGTAATAAATTGACTATATAAAGTAAAAACATTTTTTAGTTTGTTTCTTGTAAATAGTTAACCTAACAAAGTTGTTAAGACTTTTAATTTAATATTTTTGCATGTTATTTTATATTAAAAAAATATAGTTTTAATACTAAAAAATTTGTCAACGAATGGAAGCATTTCTTGTTTGTTTTTATAGCTTTATAAAAAGTTGTTTTCGAATATCGACATTATTGCTTTGTTGAAAAGATTTTTTCCAATACTGGTTTGGCTTCCACAATATAACTTGAGGAAATTACGAGGCGATATAATTGCTGGATTGACTTGCGGTGTTGTTGTTATTCCACAAGGCATTGCATTTGCTAATCTTGCTAAACTTCCGCCACAAAATGGTTTGTATGCTTCATTAACACCTGGCTTAATTTACTGTTTATTCGGTACATCAAAAGACGTAAGTACAGGCACTGCTGTAACTCTTGGCTTATATACAGCTAGTTTCAATCCAACTCATACAACAGTAGGTGCATCTCTTTTAAGCTTTATAAGTGGTATTGTTTTGGTATGTATGGGCATTTTTAAACTTGGATTTCTAATTAAATATGTTCCACAGCTTGTCATTAGTGCATTTGTCTCAGCTACAGCTATCACCATTATTGTAACACAGTTTTCAAATTTATTTGGAATCAAAGGTGCACCAGTTAATGTGTTTGAGATTCTTAAATACATAATATTGAACATCAAGAAAACAAATAAATGGGACATAACTATGAGCGCGTGCTGTCTTTTTATTCTTGCGATTTTCTTTTGGCTTTCAAGTTTAAAACTTGAAAACAAACCATTATTAAAAAAAATAATTTTGTTTTTATGTGGTGCTCGCATGGCTGTTGTGTGCCTGTTTGCAACAATTACTGTTTATATATTTCATGTTTATGGTTACACCAAGTTCTCTATTGCTGGCAATATTCCAAAAGGGTTGCCTCATTACCAGGTATTGTTCAATTAGTTTTTTTTTTGCTTTGTTTTTCTTATATTTTTTTCTACCTTATTTATTTAATTTTAGATAAAATTCCGGTATTGCAATCGAATCTTGAACAAAAGAGGCCTATTTATTAAAGATTTATTTATTCCTTAACATTATTAAAGGCTTATGTTAAATTAAGTTCTTTAAATACGTTTGTTTTTCTGTTTCATAATATTTTAGAACCACACTTTTTTTTTTAATATAAGGTATATATTCTTCCTAAATAGACGGGGCAGGACACTAATTATTTTCCCTACGTATGAATACATGATATATAAACTTTAGTGCAAATTAAATATTTCTCCCAGTCCCTTAAACATTACAAACTTTACACCTAAACTCTTTTTTAATATCTTAAACCGAATACAATACTTCTAGTTTTTGGTCTCTCAAAATACTTCTAGGGAGTTTTTACTTGTGATTGTGAACTTTTTAAAGGGATTTCCAAGTGCCAAGACAAGTTGTTTTCATATTAAAGAAAATGTTCAAAGTAACAGCATATCAATAAAACAAAAAATGATCATTTTAGTTTAAGCTCGCCCTCTTCATTTTTTCTTGGTTCTCGGAATCTTTATAATATATGCTGCAATCAGTAGACTGCGTTATTTATTTCACTCACGTTTAATTCAAAACAGTTTTAGAATATGAAGTTGTTGTGGATTTTTTTTAAGTACTTTTGTCCAACCATTAGAAAATCATTTGTATAATTTTTCACTAAATTCTCAATTTACAATACAATTTAAAATACAATACAATACAATTTAATACAATACAATTTAAAATACCTATATTTGGTTTGTTTTTTGTTAGGATTATTTTTAAATTAATATATATATATATATATATATATATATATATATATATATATATATATATATATATATATATATATATATATATATATATATATATATATATATATATATATAAAGAAAAATGATAAGAAAAAGATTTTATAAAAAAGTATAAATTTATATATTTGCTTTGTTTTTTGAAATCGTTATTTGTTGATATTAAATATGTTGGTGTGAAATATGATTAAATATCTTAACTTTTCCCATTAGATGATTAGTGTAATGTAACTGATGCTCTTTTGCTCTAATTTTAGGACTTTCTAAGTCGCGGGTTTGAATCCTCCTTTAATAACTATTTTATATAAATTTTAATGTTTTATTCAAAGTAGTTTTATGTTTTAGTCGTTTATTTATATTTACATTACATTATATTGTTGTTTATTTAGGTATGCAGAAAATGATGGCAAGTAAAACAAAATTTTGTCACTTTGAAAGCTTAAATTAGATAAAATAGATAATACAAATTTTAAACTTAACATAATATATAAATTGTAATATATAATATATAAATTATAGCATTATATAAATCATTAGCAGTTCCGACGTTAACCAACGGTCTAGAAGTCTGTGAAAATAAAAAGTCAACAATGAAAAGACTCGACACACTTGGAAGGAACGCAGTAGAATTGCTTTTTAATGTCTCTAAGTATAGTAAAAAACATATGCAAAAAAATCAAGGAAATGTCAAATTATATGCACCAAAACAAAATAAATCTATTTATTCGCCTTTTAAACACTAAAGTAATCTTTGAAATTATTAATTACCAACTTAACTACTGTTCAGTTAAATCTTCTTTTTTTTTTACCTTGTTAATATACTTTACAGAGGGTGATTAATAAAATAATAATAATAATATAATAATAATATTTTTACAGAAACAAATAATATATATTTTAAGACGCTAACTTTTTAATATAAAATTTTAGATAAAGATTTATACTTGCAGTTGGTAAAGGCAAGTTGCGCTACTGAAATCTTAAAACCAAATATTTTACTTTATTTTTATTTATATCGCAAAAAATTTTTGGAATTCAGTAAAATATTATACAAATTATGCAGTCTGCAGGTTGCGGCATAGTTATAAAGACTCCAAGAACTAAGAAAAAATAGAGATTAGACTAATTACACAACAATTTTGGTTTTATTTTTTTTTTAACATTTTCTTTGATATGAACACAACTTGTCTAGGCACTTGGGGGTCATTTTAACAATTTTTTCCTACATTAAATAACTTCAATAATTATGAACTTTGATAACAATTTATTTTTTGAATTCAAGTTTTAGAAATATGTACTTTTAAATTTAAAACTTTGGTTATTATAATTTAAATTTTAGAAAAGTGTTCCTTAAAAAGAACAAATAATTATTTCTATTAAACATGACATTCTTTCAAAAATATATTTACTTTTACGTTTTACCTTTCAAACCAAGAATTTCAGACAAATCAAAAATAACAATAACATCAAAAGCAATTGTAAAAAAGAAAAATACAAAACATTAAAAGACTTGGAAAAAAATAATTTGTAACAAAGAAGTTTTCATATTGATAATTTTGAAAACATAAACAATTCCATATTCACGTGGTTTGTTGTGAGAAGAGATCAATAAGCACCAACCAATGGTATCATACTGAAAGAGAAATTAAAGAGTGTTGGCTTCTTATCATGACAAGAATAAATGGTAGTATCATCAGCAAACAATACCACCTTGAATGTGGTATTGTTTGCTGATGATACTACAATACTTTTGATACAGAAGCTGGAGTGATCAAGCAATGGATCAACCTGTTTGATGGCTGTACCAGGTATAACGCAACTAGTGGAATCAAGAGATGATATTGATGAAAAGTTCTTAGCAAACAATTCAGCTTTGTCTTTAGGTGAGGTGACAAAGTCTGAATCATACAGGAGAGGTGGAATAACAGATTTTCCCTTATTAGTTACGGGAGCCTAATTTTTGTGATAAAATGCGAGTTTTTATGACCTGATAATAGCGGGCTTTGGCGTTAGACAAAACTTTTTTACTATGGTTTCTAGCAATAGTAAACAGACGTCTGTTTTCTGGAGAATTGTTTTGCAGATAAATAAGGAAGTAACGGTTTTGATTGGAAATTTTAGCAGTACAATGTAAGGAAAACCATGGAAAAGAGTGAGGGTTGACCTGGAATTGTCGAGAGGGAATAAAAGATTCCATGCCAGCCTGAATCCACGAAGTTATGTAAGAAGCGCATTTGTCAGTAGGAAGACAAAAGATTTTTACCCAAGGACTATCACAGTCAGCATTAAGGTAGTTGTAAGAGGTACAATGATAAGGGGATTCTGATGATGATGAAGAAGAATGAGATAATAGTTTTAGAGAGATCAAACCGTGATAAGAAGCACCTAAGAATGTAGAGAAACTGAGCACTGACTCAGATCAAAAACAAGACAAAGTTTGAGTAGAGAAGGTAAATAATTTGGGTTGTCTGGAAAGCGAGTTAAAAAGTTGACTATTTGAGTTAGAGATTGAGAAAGCCAAAAGTTGAGGACCTTAACGCCAGCAGAGTCACTGACACTACAACCAACCCATTCAATGTAATGAGCAATGAAGTCACCAACAACAACGATATTGGCTGATGGATAAAGAGAGATGGTTTGGTCAATTTGATCAGAAATAACATCGAAAAGAGTGCAGTCTTTAGATGAAGGAGAGCAATATAGAACAAAAAGAAAAACGATAGAGTGAAGTGATGCTAAACGAAAGCACATAAAAGAATAGCCTGTGGATTCAAACCTAGTTTCCCGACAAATGGGTAAATTCTTACAAATGTAAATGCCCAGGGCAAGCATGTGACAATTGGAGTCTTTACAAATTATAGGAAGATAACCATCGACACTAAGATCACAAAATGAGACAGCTGAACTCAAATTAGTCTCACAAAGAGCAATTAGATCTGGTGAACTTTTCAAGAGACAAGACTCAACAGAATATTAGTGAATGGTTTAGAGGACTTAGTGATGACAATGATTTTTTTTGCTTTATAGTTTTTTGTATTTTAGTCATTTTAAATTTTTAAAGAACTTGACTCAAAGCATAGATAGTACTCATTAAACTATTTAATAGTCCCAGCAATTGCCCCATTACTATTAATAAACCCTAAGCCGTAACAAAGGGCTCCCAGTGTAGCCTCGAAAATGTGCACTAAAATTACAAACAGGGATACCATCCATGTGCAGCATAGCTTTGTTAATACCCTGATATTTTTCAGCTGTTGATGGAATCAGGCTTTCTGAGAGGTACCACAGAGTTCGGGAGCTATACTCTCATTAGGAGATAACATAATGAGTTGCCTAGTTATAAAAACACAATTCATAGAGACACAAGCAAAACTCATGCATTGAGTCAAGAAGATCCAGCACTCAACATTCTAAACTGGAAACAATGTATTAAAAATGCATCTGTGCGAGCCTAATAGATGAAGAAGGGGTTCGAGGTTGGTCAACAGATAGAATATTTTTACCTCTCATGTCTTTGTCAAAGAGGTTTTCAACAAGGAAGTAGTCGGATACGTTTAACACCTGCCCAAGATCAGTATTTTTTTCGAGACGTCATCTCTAACTTTTTCTTAACCAAGAGCCCCAAGGCAGGGGTGTTATATGCTCTTTTGCTCTAATTTATATATATATATATAATATATATATATATATATATACATATATATATATATATATATATATATATATATATATATATTATATATATATATATATATATATATATATATATATGCTCTTTTGCTCTAATTTATATATATATATATATAATATATATATATATATATATATATATATATATATATATATATATATATATATATATATATACATATATATATATATATATATATATATATATATTAGGGTGTCCCTTATTTTTCAAAGTTTTTATTTTCTAAGGCATAGGTCTCAGTTTCTTTCATTTGCTTCTAAAACGCTCGAAAATAAATTTTTACTTTAATTGGAGTGCAATAACAAATGCCGATTTGCATCGAATCATGTTCATACAAGTTGTGCTTCCCTGTCTTATTGTTAAAATGCTCAAAGTGGTTTTTACAATGACGAAAAATTAATTAAATTTTTGATAATTCGATACCAATAGATAATAATTATCTGCTTACAATAATTGTTAATAGATAGTTATTATGAATTTTGTGCCATTGTAAAAACCGCTTTAAGCTAATCCGCAATTTTAGAAATGCTCAGTTATTCTCATGACAAATACATATTGTCTTATTTTTAAGAAAAGGCAGTAAAATTTGAAAGCAATAAAAAAAAGTTTATCTCAGTTGGTGACGTGAATTTTAAAATAACAGGCGCAAAGTTACCGTCTAACCGTCAAGTTCTTGCTGTACTTTTTTTTAACATTTGCAAGTGTTACAAAAAGAATTAATTCAAGAGTGTATTTCGGGAAAAATCTAGAATTCCTACCAGAGCTATACCTAACTGTTTAAAAAAACTTGTAGATCTTAACCATGTTTGAAGAGAGTTGTAAAACAAAATCCAAAAAAAAAAAAAAAAACAAGGTATTTACAAGCACCGTGAGTAAAACTTTCGAAACAATTTAGATAATTTATTTGATATAGCACATGCTGATGCCGTAGAACGGATAAAAATACATTAACAAAAAGAACCAAGGTGTCCAGGATTTTTTTTCGGTTAATTTTTTGTAAACTAAAAATTAGCCGAAAAAGAAGAAATGGACAAGACAGAGAAAATTAAAAAAGAAAAAAAAACGACTTTAGCAAATATGTCTAGCGAGTTTTTTGTCACTTTTTACTACACAAGATTTTATACAAACGCAAGTAAGTTCTGAAACTACAACAAAAAGAAGGAAAACCTTTATCACATTTTAGACATTTAATAATTCAGGGTCATTAAAAGGAGCTAGTTTACTTTGAAACAAAAACTAGATAGGGAATTACTACTTTTTGCTTGCCGCCATGGTTACGAAATGGTTTTAAAATGTGTATTTGAAACAAAAATCCACAAAATCACAAGTAGTTCAATAAGTTTATAGACAAACGGAAAACTATTAATCTGTGTACGTCAAACAACATTTTAGTCATACAACATTTGAAGAATTGTTGACATTTTATAATCAAAAACTGCAAAAAACTATTTTACGTGATGATTATATGGAACTAATTGTTAAGGATATTAACAATTAGTTCCCGATAATCATCATACTGGGAGTGCAAGAAACATATCCTCTTTAAGGATATGTTTCTTGCAATCCCAGATCAGAGTTAGCGCCAAGTATAAAGAAGCACTTTGAATTGTGTCTTTCAAAAGCATAAATTTATTTTCTTGATTAAAAATAAATGAAAATTTCCTCCAAAAACCCGTTTCAACATGGGATGAAAATGTTGTCTATATAGAGGCAAAAAAATGATGCAGCTAAAAAAGCAGAAAAACTTATTAAAGATTTTCATGGTTTGATCACTGCAAAGGAAGAACGAAAGCGAACAGATTTCTAGTATCTTGCAACGCTCTGTGCAAGATACTAGAAATCTGTATCTAGACTGTAAAAAAGTAACCTTTAAAGAAAAATATCCTTCTTGATCTGTAATTTTATATTCTTTTAATAGATATCTGATATGATATAATTGTTTCAATTGATTTAGCTACGTAAACGAGGTTTAAAAATAGAAATTATCAAAGTCTTCAAAGTTCTATCGGCATGTGTTAGTTTTGTCTTAGATAAAACTTTGTATTCAAGTAAGTCTATTATATTGGTTACTTAAAATTTTTTTTTTTCAGAAATTAATCTCAAAAAAGAATAATCAAAGTTATGTCTTAGTTTGGGTATTTTTTTAACTTATAAAAGTGTAACTTTTTAAAAGTGTAAACTGACGCGTAACGTAACGTTTAAAAAATATATATTTGAGACATATTTTAATTGCGTCTCATATCTAGATTTTGTTACGTTATTTGGTCATTAAAAGAAAATATCCTGCTTTATCTGTAATTTCATATTCTTTTTATAAATATCTTATAAATTATAAATGTTTCAAATGATTTAGTTACATTACAGGAAGGATTAAAAACAGCAATTTTCAAAATCTTCAGAGACCTGTCGGCATGCGTTTATGTCGTCGTATGAGGATAAAATTATGTATTTAAGTCTAGATAGTTTAAAAAGAAATAGGGGGTATGGATTTTGAAAATTCGAAAAAAAAATTTCACATATATAAGAGACACCCTAATATATATATATATATATATATATATATATATATATATATATATATATATATATATATATATATATATATATATATATATATATATATATATATATATATATATATATATATATATATATATATATATATATATATATATATATATGTATATATATATGTATATATATATATATATGTATATATATATATATATATATATATATATATATATATATATATATATATATATATATATATATATATATATATATATATATGTATATATATATATATGTATATATATATATATATATATATATATATATATATATATATATATATATATATATATATATATGTATATATATATATGTATATATATATATGTATATATATATATATATATATGTATATATATATATATACTATATATATATATAATATATATATATATATATATATATATATATATATATACACTAGCGTATGTACAGGGGGGCGGAGGGGCCAATAGCTTTCTCATAACTAGAACACACACATATATATATATATATATATATATATATATATATATATATATATATATATATATATATATATATATATATATATATATATATATATATATATATATATATATATATATATATATGTATTATATATATAAATTTTATATATATATTATATATATATACTATATATATATATATTATGTATATATATATATATACATACATATATATATATATATATATATATATATATATATATATATATATATATATATATATATATATATATATATATATATATATATATATATATGGGTATATATTTTCTACTAAACATTTCTGAAGACCATCAAATTTATTGCAAAACTATTATCCAGGAAGGTTTTTTTGCTATATCATTTTTATCATCAACTTATTCCTTTACATTTTTTATCAATAAATCTATTATTTTTCTTTGTATAGAATACTGTTGTCATATCTCGACTGGATCTTCAAATGATAAACTTTAAACAATTTGCTAAAAGCATATTAAATAATTTTTTTAATTTTTTTTAAGACAAAGAGAGTTTTAGTTTAGTTGCTTTTTTTTTGTAACCTCCTTTTAACAATAAAATAGAACAGTAACAAAAACTTCTACAATCAAGAAAATCAAGATAAACTGGTATTAAAATAACAAAAAGCTAAAAAATAAATCACTTCTAATAAGCATTTTTTAAGCACAGTTAAACCTGCTCTGTACCATTTTTTAAATTGTTGCATTTATTTTTTATAATATTTATCTTTTTAATTATTCTTTTTAGAATCCATTTCAACCTGCAGTTAAAGGGAATATTACATATACAACAAAGGATTTACTCGACAGTTATGGTGCTTCTACTATTATCTTGCCGATTATCATGTTCATCGAGCAAATTTCAATAACAAAAGCATTTGGGAGAAAGTTTAACTACAAAGTAAAAGCACAAAATGAGTTAATTGCTATAGGAATGATGAACATTGTTGCTTCTTTTTTTGGTGGTTGGACTGTTGGTGGAAGTTTTACACGCTCTGCAGTTAATTCTATGAGTGGTGCTCAAACTCCCTTTGCAGGTTAAGTTTTAGATGATGACTTACCAAACTTAATCATTGTTTTTTATTTTCATTGCAATGTTTTTGCATATTAAATTTTACATTTTTTATTTATAATAGAACAAATATTGTAAACAGAAACTGTTTAATACTTTGCCTAAATAAATTGTTATGTGCTAAGACACACCACTTAAAAAATGGTGCTTATCACAGTAGTTTTGCTTGTTTATATGTTGCTTTTTGGCAAAACATTCTCATTTGATATAAGCATGAACATTTATAAATTTGGAGTTTATACACTTCCTAAAAGTTTCATATCTGAAGCATCAAAAAACTGGGTTATATTTTATCAATACTTATTCAGCAGTGTCTTTCATCATGTTAAAATACTTAAAAATCTGATTTATATATAAGAATAAAATTTTTGAAACACTCGATATAAAGGTCATCAATATGATAAAAAAACAAATTAACAATTTATTAAACGCTTAGTATAGCCTGAGTGGTTTTGTCCTCTTTTAGCTAATTCATGTCTTTTTAAACTCGTGAAGATTTACCTTCTTCTCAGAGACGATTCTAGGAATAAATTAAAAGGGGTGGTGGGGGGAGTAAATCTATAAAAAAAAGTACTCACTATAATACTAAATATATTGATAAAAACTTTAAAAATATAACTATATTTTTAAAGTACTTATCAATATATTCCATTAAATTAGCATCTTGAATTCTATTACAGTAGATTCATATTCCAGTCAGCATTTCTTTTTTATCCAGAGGTTGCTTCAATGCTGGAAACTTTCTTAAATGTTTAGTTACTAGAAATAAATAAGTTTTTTTTCCTGATATTAGTATCACAGGTAAGAACATCAAGTTTATACGAGGTTTTTTTTGGCATTGTTGCTAGCAAATCCGAGTCTCGGTAGCCTCTAAAAATTATAGAGTTTGAGTTAAACCATTATTCGAAACCAGGCCATAGATTTTATCAAAAGTTATAACTATTCCAATTAATGTTACTTATCTACTTGAACTAATTTTTTTATAAATGTGTTTGGATCCTCTTCATGATATGAAACACTTAACTACATTTTCATAATTATTTTGGTTTTCCATTTATGCACATTTATTGTAATTATAATCAAGTGAACCAAGTGTTGATTTTTTTTCACCATTTGCAATTTAAAATGTTCTTGATTTTATTTGCTTTTTATAGTTCTTTAATTTTTTTTACTTGTAAGTAAAAAATTTGAGTCGGCCAATGTAATAAGTACAAATTACTAAATACTAAGCTAATTAGTAAGCTTGTAATTAAAATTGAAGTTTGACGGCAAATTAAAAAAAATATGTCGGCAAAAAAATTCAATTTACATTTATTACCAACTTAAATTCCTTTGCCGTTGTTTTCAACAAAGCGCGAATTTCTTACCAATTTAGCACTTCGAAAAATAATTATTTCTGTAAGGTTTCTAAATTTTTTTATTTTTTATTTAAATACTAAAACAATTATTAATTAAATTTGTTCATCTTTAGGTGTAATATGTGGGGTTGTTGTATTGCTTTCTCTTGAATTTATGACTCCTGCATTTTACTATATTCCGTCAGCTGCTCTAGGGTCCATGATGCTGATGGCCGTATTAACTATGGTTGAAATGAGTTTAACAATAAACATTTGGAAATTGTACAAATGGGATTTATTACCATTTTTGGCTGCTTTTTGCATGAGTTTCTACAAACTAGAATACGGAGTAATGGCTGGAACAGGGATTGCAATTCTAATAATGCTGTCCCGTGAGGCTCGTCCAAAATATTTTTGCGAGGCGGATGAGACGGGGAAATCTCTAACTCTTCTACTAATGGAAAATTTAACTTATCCAGGAGTCGATGCTGTAAATAAAACAATTTATTCTGAAGTCAATAGTTGTGCTGGTATTAAAACGTTGTACTTAGATATGTCGACCATGGTGCGAGTTGATTTCACAATACTTAAAAATTTTGAATTTATGAAGGCCGAGTTGTCAAAAAAAGAAGTTAGCCTTCAGTTTATCAATTTCTCTCGCGACTCCATAAAGAATAAGTTCATTAATGCTGGTTTAATTCAAATGGAATCTTATCTGCCAGGACAAGATGAGGTAAACATTGACGTCCCACCAAATCATCTAAGTAGAGAAGAAATTTCAAAATTAAAGTATATGAAAACTGGAATTAATGGAGATGATGACGTTGAATATGTCGGATGTGTTGTGGAGAATAATAATAACATAGATAATGCGTTTTTTCCGTGTTCTGTTGAAAATATTCCACATCCCGAATTTTAATAAATTGTGTAGTTATTTATCCTTCAGTGTCGTTTTCATTTTGTTTGTTTTGTTTTGTATCAATTGCTTTCATATTGTGTTGATTAAAACAATTTGATTGTATTTATTGTTAATTAAAATAATTAAGTGGTTGTTAATAACTAGTTAATAACAATTATGTGGTTGTTAGTAACTAAACTGATAACAACAATTGTTAGAAATGAAATTTTTTTACGCTTTTTTTTACTTTTTACAAACAGAATTTTTTATCTAAAAAATATCTAGTTCAGGTATTCTTGTATGTAGATTTTATATATTATAAGTTTTTTTTTATATATATATATATATATAAATCAATTTTACAAATTTACTTAATATTTTGTTATTCAAGTAATACTTCTCTGTTTAATTGATTTTAATGTTTACAAACAGTATGGAAATCATCATCATTATCATCAATATGAAAATCATCATTATCATCACTATTTGTTGAATGCATTGAAAGGCTTTTTATAAGTACTCGGTGTATACAAATTATTCGGATTCTTTTATTTGGAATTAGATTGGTTTTATCAGCGTATTATGTCCAAACAAAAGCTTTAAATGATATAACTTTTTTTGCCCAGGTTTTTTAATGTTTAAAGAAACTTTTCCTTTTTATATGTAATTTTCAAAACCTTTTTACTACATGAAATAGTGAATCTAAAGAACACCATTTTGGAGTCTTTAGATCAATTCCGCTAATCGGCGTTAATATGAACTTAGTTAAAATCTTTTAAAAAAGTTCCTTAATTTACTATTGATCCTAGCTCTAATCGGTTTTGACATATATTATCTATATATAGTAGTCAAAACACAATATTTCTATCAATTTTTACAAAATATACTAGAATTCCGACCAAGAAAGAGCTTACAATTAAGTAAAATTGCCAATAAACGATCAAAACAGATCATATATAAACTATAATGTTCATTTCACCTAAAAAAACGCATTTATTTAAAATCTTATTCAAATTTGGACAAGAGATGGTAATTTTAAGAAGATTTTTTTTTTTTTTAAAGAATCTTCGGTCTGGTTTTTTCCGCTATAAACATTCAAATTTTATGATACCGCAAAATTTGTGATTTTAATTTTTTTTCGTCTTTTCTTAATTCACAGACCTGATCATTAAACGTAAGTATGTCGTAGTCAACAAAATATACAGACGCTATAATATTTTAAAGTTGCCTAAATTACACCGAATATACGGTACATTTATAAGTACCTACGTCTTTGTTACGTTCACAAACTTTTCGTAAGTCTTTAATTAGTTTACAAACTTGTAGTGACATTCGCGTATAAAAGCGGCGCATAAGTTATCCAAAAATTAATCTTGAGAGGATCATTCCGTCGCGGTCGTGACATCTCTACTGCAAAAGGTGAAATATAAGCATGGAACATAATAACCCTTTTTTTTGTTCTTGATAATGTGTATATTTGGTCACGTACTACTATCTGAAAAATTTACAGTAATTTTTGTGCTATAGTTGTATCGCTATGTCATAATAAAATCAGTCGCGGTTGTGACAGCTACAAAAATGGAACTTGTTTGAGTAATTTTGTTTTTTTGTAGAAAACTATCAATAAATCTAAAATTTGTTTTTTTAATTAATTTTTTGTTTTTGTTCATTTTTTACATAAAATGGTAGCTAGCAAAAAGTCGCGGTCGTGACAAAATATTATACTATCAGATAACTTTACATTTTAGATATTTTTTCAGATATATTTTACCAATGCCAAAGTATATAAACAATTTAATGTTTTTTGTTATAGATATAAAGATACATCAACAAGTTTTTAATAAAAACACGTAACAATTTTTTTGTTGTTGTTGTTTAGGTGCTCCGAGAAGACCTTATGGTCTTGTCACAGAGCACTGCGAAAGTGCGTGTATCCAGGAAGTTCACGCCTCCTTCCTTACCGTGACGCAAAAATATGTCCATAGCCCTGGATCTCCTGCTTATAAAGCAAGCGCTGTAACTACTGCGCCACGGCCGCAAATCACTTTATTAAATTACAATATTGAAGCCATATTTAAATGAACTAAACAAATCAATATACTAAATAACGGTTTTTTGTTTGCTTTGTTATTCGTCTGATAGTGGAGATATTTTTTCATGCTAAAAGTTTCATTCTTAACTTTCCAGTAATGGTTAAGTCGTATACCTTGAACCTTTTCTGCTTCTAGTAAAACATCACTTAGCTGACTATAATGTTGATCAATTTCATCCTCATTCAAATATATTAAATTTACCGTCAAATCTTTGCATATAGCTTCATAAAACTGTCACGCATTTTGAAAAATAACTTGTTTTGCTTTAACCTTTTGCCATGCTATTCTTTTTAAAGTTCCTCCTACCCCAATTTCCAGAAATGTAAAATTTTTTTTTTGTGTAGTTTATTTTGCCATTAAAAAATGTTTACATCGCATATACATTTATCAAAATTAATGGCAAGAGCAAGAAGAAGGCACATTTTTCCTTATCGCCGAGCCCCTTTTGTTTAAAAAAAAAAAAATTATACATAACCGTAACATACAAATATATATAAAGACAAATCAGAATTAAAACAGAAAATAAGTGAGAAATTAAAGAAATTCAAAATAGCAAATAATTAAGAAGTGTTAAAATGCTTACAACCGCTAAAATGTATAAGAACACTT
This sequence comes from Hydra vulgaris, assembly GCF_022113875.1. Classification (NCBI taxonomy): domain Eukaryota; kingdom Metazoa; phylum Cnidaria; class Hydrozoa; order Anthoathecata; family Hydridae; genus Hydra; species Hydra vulgaris. The sequence continues at coordinate 13,869,953 of NC_061164.1, read as the reverse complement.
AAACAAAAATTTTAAAATAAAAAAATAATGTAAAATTTCATAACTAACATAATCACTAGATGAATTTTGAACATCATCACTTGGTATAAATAAATCTGTTTTGAGCTTACTTTAAAAGAAACATTTAAAGTCGGACAAATTAAATTCCCTAAATAGTAATAACCTTTTTGATTCATTCTTGAATTGCTCTAAGGTAGCCTTGTTTCTGTTGACAATATCTGGGAATTTTTTCCACAGAAGAGGTCCACGGTATTTAATTGAATAGAAGGTTAATTTTAGATTATATTTGAGTAGAACAAAGTTGTTATCTGAAAACTTAGTTGAATACTTATGATTAATTTTATTAAAATAGATTTGAAAGATTTTTTGGACAATCGCATTTTTGTTTTAAACATAAACAATAAAACTTGTTGTAAATTGAGTTTATACACATTTTAAGCACCGAGCGCACGCAAAAGTGGTTCGCAAGGAGTATTTCTACAGGATCCAAATACTATTCTGCACGCACGTTTTTGTTTATTGTAAATTTTCTTAAGTTTTGTATAGCCAGTACTAACCCACACAATATTACTGTAAGACAAATAACTGTGAATAAAAGCAAAATATAATTTTTTCATTGATGTTACATATAGAAAAGGTTTAGCCTTAAACATCATTACAATATTTTTTGAGAGTGTCGTTTTAAGATTTGGTAATTTAAGAGGAATGTTTTCTGATTTATTTAGTTTATGGAAAAATATATGTTTTGTTTTATCTACATTTAGTGAAAATTTGTTACTTACAAACCATTCATTAACTTTATATAACTGTTCATTCACTATTTTAAAAAGTGTTTTAATATCTCTGTGAGAACAAAAAAGATTGGAATCATCAGCAAACAAAAAGATTTGTTGCTAAGTATAAATCGTTTATGTACAATAGGAATAAGAGTGGTCCTAAAATAGATTTTTTTATTTATTTATTTTTTGTCAAGCAACCATTTACAAATAAAGGTAATTTCCGATAAATATTTAAAAATATTAAATACAAGTACATTTCATTATTTATAATAGTTACGAGACCGGAGAACCTGAAGAAGATAAAACTTTATCATCATAAATAACCTTTGATAATAAAAAATGGAAATAAAAGTGTGTTGTTAGAAAAAATCATGTAAAGAATCTTGATTGGCAATAATTTCGATTATGTTCTTTTTAAATTTTTGAGAGGTATTGGCTTCTTTAAGTTTACCACTCAAGCTTGTAAAATGGTTCCGTAGCATTGGGCCACGATAGGAAATGGCAAAGCTCGTAAGTTTTGATGTACGGAAAGGTTTTTTAAATCTTCCGGTAGATCGCGTGTTGTATCGGTTTAATATTTTATGGAAAATATTTTCGAAAACTTATTTTTTTTTTTCCTTTTTTAAATGAAGATTCTATATATGTATATCTTTTTTTAAATTAAAAAAAATATCTTAATGTATTTTTTGATAGCTCTAAGTATTATTAATGTGTTTTTTGATAGTTCACTAATACTAGATCAGGAGCAATAGCTGAAGCAATGCGAGTTGTAAAAAATCCTCAAAAAAAATGTGAAAAAGTTTATAAACTTGTGTGCAATTTTACAAATCAATTAAGAGAGCTTTGCAAACAACAATATAAAAACAAAGCCTATCATGGTGAAGGTTTGGTTTTAATGATGCATAGATGGGAAAAGTTGCAAAGTGACTTTAAAATTGGTGATGAGTTTGACATGAGTTTGATTCCAGATATTTATGATTGCGTGAAGTATGATTATATCCATAATATGTAAGCTCAATTTTTACTAAAATAAAAATGTGATAAATTATTCATTTTTATTTGAACTGTACTCATTTCATTATTTGTTGTATTTATTTGATTGCATTCATTTCATTATTTGTTTGTTTATTATTGTTTTGTTTATGATTTTTTAATCACAATAGTTTTGATTTTTAATTGTTTATGTATGCATATTTTATTCTTATTTATTTAGAAGTATTTTTTAACTTTATTGTGACTGATGTTGAAACATAAATTGTGTAATTTTGAAAATATTTAATTCATAAATACCAAGTGCCCTCATGCTTTTTAGAAGAGGTTTAGCATTTGTGAAGCGGTTTTGAAAAGGAATAATGCGTGCTGCATGATTCTGTTGTTTAAGTAGACAGTTCAGTTTAGATTTATTTGTACTACCCCAAACAATATTGCCATAAGGTAAATAACTATTAATGAATGCAAAATATAGTTGAGTTAGTGTAGATTTGTCTAAGATTTGTCTCGTTTTATATAAGATGCCAATGCTTCTTGAGATTTTATTGCCAATATGTTTAATATGATCTTTCCAGGATAAGTTTTCGTCTATTAAAATACCAAGTAATTTATTTGTGAATGAGCGCTCAATTTTGATATTATTTATATATAGCATTGGTAAGGATTTTGGAATAGATTGAAACTTTCGTTTAGAATGGAATAAAGAAAACTTAGTTTTATCAGTGTTTAAAGGCTGTTAGCGATAAGCCAGTTTGATATTTGTTCTAGTTCATTATTTGCCACTTGAAATAGAGAGATAATATTACTGTGAGAATAGAAAAAATGGTGTCGTCTTCAAACATAATAGTAGACATAGTATTTGATGCTTTATATAGATCGTTGACATAGATTAAGAACAGCAACGGGCCTAAGATGGAGCTTTGTGGAGCCCCACATGATATTTTAAGTTTGTTTGTCTGAAAACCATCATTTAGAGAAATAAACTGCTTTTGATCAGTTAAGTAACTGGTAAACCATTTATGGTATTCGTGGCTTATTCCATAATATTTTAGTTTTTCTAATAAAATCTGATGGTTAACGGTGTCAAATGCTTTTTACAAGTCTAGGAATATACCTAAGGCGAACTTGTTATGAGAAGATACTCCACTGATAACTTCAACAAGTTGCATAAGTGCATGTTCCGTAGAGTAATTTGATCGAAAACCATATTGGTTATAATAAAGAAGATTGTTATCATACAAAAATGCAAATATCTTATTATACATGATACGTTCGAGGGTTACTGAAAACACAGGTTATACCAATATTAGTCGATAATTTGTAACCAGACTTTCATCTACTGATTTAAAAATGGGGGTAATAATTGCAACTTTCATTTTATCTAGAAAAACACCTGTTTTAAGCGATTTGTTAAAAATATCTATTAAAACATCTTTAATAATTTCATAGCAATGTTTGATTATGCTTGCTGAAATAGAATCATAGCCTGTTGCTTTATTTTTATTTAATTTTTTTATTGAATCATCAAGTTCTTTACTATTGAGTTTTTTAAATGTTAAGCTTTTATCCGACTTCGATAGATAGCTCAAGAAATGTGCAGGAGTATGTTTAATTTTGCTGGCTAAGTTTGGACCAATATTTACGAAAAACTCATTAAATTGTGTTGCCACCAATTTTACATCAGAGATCTGTGTGCTGTCTACAGTAATCACGCTTGGTAAGACTTTGTTGTGTATTTTGTGTTTTCCAAGAATCTCTTTAATAGCATCCCACGTTTTTTTGCAGTTATCTTTTAGTTCTAACAGCTTGTTTTTGAAGTATGTAGTTCTGGCTATTTTTTTAGTTCTTTCATATAGATGTTTGTGCTCTAAGTACTTATGCTTATCACGTTCTTTCTCTGATTTAATAAAGCGTGTATATAGCTTTTGTTTTAAAAAAAAGACTTTAAAAGGTTTTTAGTGAACCAAGGATTAAGAAGTCCTCTAGTTTTAATACGGATTGTTTTATTAGGAAAATGCTTATCGTACAAATTGAAAAATTTATCTAAGAAAAGGTTGTAGCTGTTATTAACACATGTCTCGAGAAAAACAAAGTTCCAATTTACAGTCGATAGCTCTAGTTTAAACATGTTTTTTGCTCGGGTTGTAAAGATTCTTTTTTTGAAGTACCAGTCCTTTTTTAGTATATCTTTTGGTTTTTTGAAAATTGCAAAGACTGGGAAATGGTCGGTTATGTCACTTCTGGTGATACCTGATATAAATGTTGATGATTATATAGCCTATTATACATTATTCTCTCTAGTAATTTTGAAAAACAAGCCCAGTGGGCACGGCAACGTCCATATGACGTCGAAAGGACGTCTAGAACTGGTTCTAAATGGCGACGCCAGATGACGTCTTTTTAGGACGGAATTAGGACGGAATAAAGACGTGTTTTGAGACGTCTAAAAGACGTGAATTTAGGACGTTCAGAACTAGTGCTAAATGAAAACGCCGAATGACGTTTTTAAAAAACCTAATTTAGACGTTCTTATATCGACGTCTAAAATACGTGTTCTAACAAGGCTTTACTTAAACGTAAGGTTCAAATTTATGTTTTCACAGAACTTCTTGAGAATAAGAAAAAAATAAATCATTTAAATTTTTTAATAATATAATTGTGCTGAGTTTTATAAATTACAACTTTGTAAACTTCTTCTTCCACTTGTTAATTTCCAAGAATAGAATTTTCGAACAGTTGACGTCATTCACCTTCTTTTCGATCAGATGCACTCTTTAAAATATTGCCACCAGCATTTAAAAGTTTTTTTTTGCTGTAGGAATCAGGGAAGCAGTCTTAACCTTGAAAAAATATTGTTAAGATAAGTATGTAAAAATAAAGGGGAAAGAAAGAAATAACACACACACACATATAAATAATTATTATTTTATAAACATAACATCAAACATCAAAAAATACGAATTTCTCAACACTAAATTGATTTTTTTAAAGAAATTTTTGAATGGATTGTTGTGACCAGCGTATATATTTATGTATATCAAGTATGCAATATAATTGCGGTATTAAAAATGTTCTTTTTATAGTAAAATTATACTTACTTTGAAAGCATGCCCTTCTCAAATGCACTGCATGATGAGCCACCGACATTTAATAACTTCTATTTCTAAATTTAAAGGATAACACTAGTGTAATTGATATGGGACAATTTAGCGTAAGTTATATTGGGCATAGGAGCAATTCATTAGTGTTTTAATTAATTCAAAAATTTTGTGTAAATTATGTTTATTTGTTAAGTGAGGATTATGTATATAATTACAGATCAAAATTTTTTATGTAATTTACCTTTATAAAAAAAAAAACTAAACATTTAACCATAATAAATAATATACTACTTTTTGCAACATTAGTACCGAGAAATGATTGATCACATTCAAGAAACTTGGCGATAGAATCATACTAGTAAAGATCAAAACTATTCTCAACTTTAAACATTTTTTATATTTCATTATTCTTAAGATAAGTAAGTAAATGAATTAAAGACTATATATTAGTTAATTAAAAAACAATATGCTATTATAATTTATATATATATATATAAATTATAATAGAAAAAATATATATTACATCTTCGCTTCCAACAAGGCTGCGAACAAACACTATAAGAGTTTGGAAGTTATTGGAAGAGAAAAGATTAAGTTCGTAGAGCAAGATAACGATTGACAGATGACTTAAAAGAATGCAAATTATATGAATCAGGGAAGCAAGATGAAGGAAGCAAATTCCAAAGAACTGATGTTCGAAGAAAAAAACTAGCTTTAGAGCAGTGCTCATCATAGTATTTGTAGAAAAGAGGAAAAGAAGCAACATCACGACGATGTGACAATGGTTAGAGATTGGCTGCACAAGCAGGTCCAACTATGTTTACAATGCGTTTTTGCACCTTGTCTAAAAGAGAAAAAGGCATCAATAGAAGATCTACCCCAGATATGGCAACAGTATTCCAAACAGGTACGGATTTGAGATTTATAGAGATAGAGAATAGAATCTAGAGTAAGGAAGTGTCGAGCTCGATGAAGAGATGCAACCTTAGCAGATGCTAATTTTGCAATGGATTTGATATATGGTTTAAAAGAAAGATCAGAAGTAAAAGTTAATCCTAGAAGATGAAGGGCAGATAACTCATCTAGTACATTACCATTCATAAATATAGGAAGATCTAAATTATTGCAATAACGATTGGCCAAAAAAAATTGAGTTTTATCTGAAATAAAGTTCACCAGCCATTGTGAGCCCCATGCTGTAGCAGAGGTGAGATCCTTTTCAAGCTCAGATACCCCCTCCAAGCAACCAGAGAGTGTAGGTTTCTTATCATGACAAGAATAAATAGTAGTGTCGTCAGCGAACAATGCCACCTTAGATGTGATAATATCTGGAAGATTGTTAATGTAAATTAAAAAGAGTATAGGGTCAAGGATTGAACTTGAAGAACCCCTGAAGTTACAGGATATGAAGAAGATATATATATATATATATATATATATATATATATATATATATATATATATATATATATATATATATATATATATATATATATATATATATATATATATATATATATATATATATATATATATATATAACTAACTTAAAATTTTACTAACTACATCTTTTGAAAGGAAATTCTTAAATGTTCTTTTTTTCTTGCTGAATTGACTAGGTATCTATTTTGAGTATCGAGAAGTATTAAAAAAATTAATTTATAAAGATAAAAGGCCTAGATAGTTAAAATAACTTCCAAGATAGTTATTCCAAGAAAAAATATTATTTACATTAATCTTTGTAAAACTTTAAGATTTATCATTGACTTCATATATTTTCTTTAACTTTGTTTTGGGAAAAGCAAAATTTTGAATCATAGACTTTCAAATTTTGGAGGAGCTGAATGAATTAAAGGTGTAACTAATAAAAATTCATTAGGCATATTACATAAAATAAATTGTGTTACATTAACCATTACATAAAATGAACTATAGCCAAAACCGTTGTTCTATTTTTTTAAAACCGAAGGCAAAAATAAAAATGAACTTTAGAGTTAAATACATTTAATCAAATAAAATTTCTTCAAATTAAAACAAACTTAGATACAAAAACTACAAACACATCAATTCTAGATTCCTAAATGCATATTTAAATAAATGCAATATGAGTTTTTGAAATACAAAACAAAAATGTAACATAATATTACCAAATATAAACATGTATTTGACCAAAACATATATATCAACTGACACTTGATGTAGTTGACGCTACTAAAAATAAAATCTTAATTAACAAGTAAATAAAATTTATGGAAAAGTAAAAAATATTCTTACAAGTGTTATTTTTTTAGCATTAGCATTTTTTTTTTTTTTTTTTTAATTTTTCTGTTTAACTTAAAATTGTATCTAATTAATATTTCACACTATCTATTTCTAAATTTTAACTAATACTACAAATTCTACTAATTTTAACTAATAATAACTAATAATTCTAAACTTTAACTAATTCTAATAGTTTTAAATTTTAGCAAAACTCATTTTTATTTTATGTATTGACATATATTTTGTATTTTTACTATTAAAACTGACGCTATAAGTAAGGATTTTAAGGAGACATTTTTCTATTATTTAAAGAGATTTGGCCACGAAAGTCAATTTTTTGAAAAAAAAATTAGCAGAATTAAGGAGAAAATAACTACATTGAAAACAGAATCTTATTTTTTTCAATAAATTTTAAATAAAAACAGAAAAATTATTATAAATTAACATATTACTTATATATATATATATATATATATATATATATATATATATATATATATATATATATATATATATATATATATATATATATATATATATATATATATATATATATATATATATGATATGACCTTGTTTCTATGTTTAATGGTAAGACTTTTGAATCACTTTTTTTTGCTTTTTTTGATTGATGTCGACAAATTATTGCCAACCTTTTTTTTCTTAATTCCAAGGGTTGCATGTATATATATATATATAGGTACCTTCATAAAAAATTTAAACTTTTATTTTTTAAACCAAATTAATTCTATTATATAGAGAATATTAAATGACAAATTTTTATACCAAATTTATTATCTGGGGTCAACTATAAAAAAAGATATTCAATTTTGAAGGCAGAGAAAATAAAGTGGACATCTTAACAAAGATACACAAGAAAATGACTTCAAAAAGTGGACTTTATAACATAGTTCATAAAATATTAACAATTTACTGTCACATATATGATAAAAACTGTTTATTATATCCCACTTATATAAAATAAATTAAAAAAAAAAAAAAAAGAGAGGAGGGGGGGGGGTGTTTAAGCCTATTTTAAAAGGGGGTCAAATTCGATTCTAGTCATTTTATTAAAAAAATTACCATAACTAATCTAAATTTAAGTTTGTTCATGCTTAAATCTAATGAGAATGTGTAAAAAAATTGTATAAAAAATTGAAGTGATTGGAGCCTAGGAACAAAAATACCCCAAAAAGTTTGTACCCCACATAAAAATGTGAGGGGACCAAGTTATTAAAACACTTTTACTTATTATTTTATACTACATTTAAATTCATCAACAGACCCAATAATTCTTGATATGTTTAAAGTTATTTTTTTAAAGTTATTTCACATGGTCATAACCTTTGAGCATTAAAAAATGTGAATTTAAATTTAGTTTTGGATAATAAACTTAAAAACTTATTTACTCATTAAATTAACATTTGAGACAGGAGGGTTCTATCTTTTTTAGATAGTTTTGTTCCTAAGTTTTAATTACCACAATTTTTTAGCAAATCATTCTTATTTGACATATGATTGAACATACTTATACTTAGAGTTTTCACAATGCCAAGTACAGTATCTGAAATGTAAAATAACCCTGTGTCTGCTCTTGGTTAATATAAAAATATTTAAAAACGAAAAGGAATAAATAAAAATGTATACAAAATAATCAACATAAACAAAATAAAAGATAATAATGCCTAATATATTATAGTAATTTTTAAATGAACTCCAAGCCTTTAAGTATTAGATCTGCTATAACTCCTTCCTGGCTTATGTCAATATCTTCAGCTTCATCTTCATTGACTTTCCAATATCCTATTGTGTATGTAATAGATTTTTATTTTGTTGCTACCTTTTGATCAACAATTCTACCAAAAAATAAATGTATATTACCATCATCTAGCTTCCATTTATGGCTTAAGAGCTGCCCTATCAAGTTTCCATTTTTCAAAATTACTCCTAAAATTCGTTTTTGTTTTTCATCAATATTAACAAAAAGAGGATTTGTGGTTTTGACATTTTCAGCTATTGCTCTTTTAATATCCTTCTCTAGTTACTTTCTTTCCAGACGCTCTTTTTTTAAATTAGCTTTGGCGCATCTTTTTCCTATTTCTTCATACAAAAGATTATTAAAATTTTTAGAGGCTTGGCACATTAAAGCTCCTCTGCGAATTACAAATTGAATAAGATCTTCTTGTTCTGGCAATGTTTTCTCATCAAGCCATGTTAATGTTTTGTTTACCCTAGCTTTTATTTTAGAATCCAGAAAACCAAAAGTAGCATTAGGAGCACGACGCAAAAAAAAATCAAGCATGCCCAAGATCCTTTCAGCCTCCATTGTATGAGGTGGAGCAGATAGTGTGGTTTTTATCATTTATTTAGATGGATTTGAGAGATTGCCAGTCAAATACCTGGCCATCTGTCTTTTGAGAACTGTCTCTGTGCAGCTTATCAAAGCTGATAAAATCTTTACCAAAATATTTTTATTTTTTATTACACGAAGGGATTGGTGTACCTTATCTTTTTTGATACTTAATACTTGACTAAAAATATCCACATCTGTATAAAGAATTGATTCTGGATTACTTTTGAAGTAAGCTGATTTCCTTATTGCTTTCTGGAAAATGTCACCCTAATAAAAAAATTATTTTTTTACATTTTTTAAACTACTTTATTTGTTTATTAAAAAACCTTAAAAACTTACAAACTCAAGATTACTTTTTCCTGTTGCATTTTTATAAACCAGACTCATCCATGGCTCAGTTATTATTTTTCCTATCAGGCCCAACCCTTGCAGTTGCACAAGCGTTATATCATTACTCATATCTTGAAGTAAGAGTTGGCAAATTTTATTTTTGGTGTTGCTAGAATAACGAGAAAATGTTAATACATAGAATTCTATTAAAACAAATATTCATCTAAAAAAAACTTACTTTTCAAGAAAGGTTTTTATAAGTCTTTCGAATGTAACAACAATCCCTGCCATATGGAACAAAACATGAAATCTACTACCAACATATCTAAGGAATAGCCCTGGAGCAACATTGTTTTTTTTAAGATAGCTTTTGAATGCTGCAGGATCGCCTTTAAAACTATACCTGATTTTTAAAGAGCAAAAAAATTAAAATTTCAAATTTTCAAAACGTGGAAATAATAAAGAATTGCTCACAAGAAAATAAAACTAAAAAAAAATTTAAATAATGAAAGATATACATATAAAAGATTACCTTAGCTTAGAAATATTTTTGAGGACTGTTACTGCAACCCCATCAGTTCCTTTAGCTGGTTTTATATTCAACTCATTATCTATTGTTTTAAGAGCTAATAATGCTTTTAAGGCAATAGTTTCCAATGGATGAACATTGCAGTACAGTTGCATTAATTGAATGTCCATCTCCTCCTAAAGCATGTTTTTCACACAACTATTAACAGGTGCTCTGTCTGACAGACAACTTTTGATTTTTTGAGTGAAAACATCTAAAACTTCTACTGCTGGCATATTTTTAAACTCTGCAAATGTATTGGCAAGTTCTTTTATTACACTGACAATATGAGTGGCACAGTCAAATCCTGTGCCTCCAGCAAGTTTAGCGGTTGATAAGGAATAACATCTCTGCGGAGGATAAGTACTGATAAGGAACTCATTTACATGTTTGTCTAAAACGGTGGTTGCATCAAACACTACTGTTGCACATTCACAATGAAAAAGTGCCTCACCAGCCTGAACCAATGCTAAAACACCTGGCTCATATGCCATTCGATTTACTGTGGATGAGTGAGGTGTTTCTTGCAGTTCTGTGTTGTGTAACAGTTCAGAAATTTTTTCTAACAAAAATAAGACACTTTCCACAGGCACATTGTTAATAATAGCAGCATAAACACATTTTCTTATGGGTAGATCATATGTTTTTAATTTTTTGGTTTCTATAAGTAACCTATTATCTTTTTTTTTTTCTAAAACAATACTAGTTAAATAATGATTTTGTTCTACAAGTTGTTTCTTTTCTTACTCTTTGATTTTTATCTGTTCCTGTAACTTTTTGATCGCAATTTTGTGTTTCTTTTCTATCTTTTTAACATTTTGTTGCAACTTTGTTCTACTAATTTTAAGAATTTTCAATTCATTAATGAAATCTAGAGAATGAAACTTATTCTGTTGAAATGTTTTTTTTTTTTTTCTTCTGAATATTTCAATTTCCACAAATTTAGTGAAAAATACTGTCTTTTAAATTTTTTGTTTGTAAGCTTGTTACAGGTCATTGATTTTTTCAAAAAACGAACTCTCTGCTGCAATTTTCTGTTTTTTTCTTGTAAACTACGTATTTCATCTTTTTTTATTTTGCATGAACCACACTTTACTCTCTGCATTGTGTCTGAAGCAATGTTTAAATCACTTGCAACGTTTAAGTGAATATTTGTATTAGAACTATTTTTTTTTTACTTCATATTTAAATGGTTGCTGCAAAAAATTAACAATAGCAGCCCATGACTGGGTAGGGTTTTTTTTTAAGATTTTTATCTTTTTATGCAAGTATCTTATATTGTTGGAGAATATTTTAAAATCAGATGCATTTTGAGATCCAATGTTCAGTTTTTTTAATTTCAGACAAGTTTTTGATAATTTGAAATTATTTTCAGAAAAAATTTTGTAAATGTCACCATTTAACAAAGGCTTCGATTGGCATTTATATGAATTAATTAAAACGCAAATATCTTTTGCAGTCTTGTGGTCCATCTAAAGGAAAGAAAAATACAAAGCAACAATGAAAATAATTTTAAAAAATGGCGCTATAAACAATACATTATTTTGCGGTAGCAACTGTATGCATCTTTTTTAAACATGAAGGAGATTTTAAAGTATCGGTTATTATATATCAAATGAAAGATCTATGAAGAATTTATTTGAGCATGTCAAAATCATTTATGAGCATTTGTATTGGTATATTAAATTCTTTATATGAAAATTACCTATTTTGGCAGGATTCCTTAACAGTGAAAAAATCGCAATTTTTTAAAAACTGTATAACTATAAACAAGTTTAACCTTCACTTTAAACGAAAAAATATAATAAAAATTTACAGTTTATTTTTTAGCTAGCTTTTAAACACTCTTTCCTCTATGCATATAGCGTAGTTTGAAAAAACACGGAAATCCAGAAACTTTATAAAAGCGATGTCAAAATAAAAAAACGGACGCATACGAGGGTACCTATATATATATATATATATATATATATATATATATATATATATATATATATATATATATATATATATATATATATATATATATATATATATATATATATATATACAATAGAAATATAGGTTTGCAATCAATCAAAGGACTATATAATTTCTTTATTAATAAATATAATCCATTTACTTTAATAAAATTTCATAGATGATAAAAAAAAGGAGAAATTAAGGAGTGTTTCTCATCGGTAACTTAGTAAATTGCCAATAACATTCCAACACGTGATATAGTGGTTATTCATATGTTAGGCACTTTTGGCTGCTGCCACTAATAGGCCATTAAGTAAAGGATGACCAAAACTGCAATGACCTAAAATGCCTATATAGCTCCACTGAAATTCTGATTTAAATGTTTTTGCTGTGTTATATATCTTTTTACTAAATACTAAAACTAAAACCATAAATTTTCAAAATATCATTATAAAAAATCATTTCAAAAAAATATTAAATCAATTCCATCTTCAAATACATTTTTCTTATTCTTATTTAACTTGGATAAGTTACTAAAATATAAATTTTATCAAATAATAAATATAAATATTGATTTTAATTAAAATTATTCATATTGAACTTTTAAAGAATGATAAAAGAGAAAAATTATTTACTATCTTCTAAAGGATACTTTTAGATAATCAGATAATAAAAGAATAGGACAAGTCACTAAAAAATGTCTAATTAAAAAAATTAAACAAGTAATACAGTTATATAAGAGACAGGTGGGTAGAAAATTTCCTTTAGAGTAAAGGAAATTTTCTACCCTCCTGTCTCTTATATAACTGTTACGACTGGGTTAATTTTTTTAATTAGACTTATTTTTTAGTCAAAACTTTTGAACTTCACTAATAACTAATTACTAAAGTTAAGTAATTGGTTATTAGCGAAGTTCCAAAACTTGATATTGTAATATTTCAAAAAGTTCATTAACTAATGTACTGGTCCAATTATTTCGAATAGAACAATCTAAAAGTTGTTAATTAAAGATATTGAATTATATTGAATTACCAGCATAAACTCTCTGTATTATTAATAGGTTTTACTTTTGAAAAATATGACTATGCATGAGATTCTACGAGATCTTTCAAAGAGATTTTTTTCTATGTCTTTCAAAGAGATTCTACGAAGTCTTTCAAACAGTCAAAACTTGGTTCTTGATATAGTATATCAATTATTATACTTGAAATACTATATCAAGTGTCAAGTATATACTTAATATATATATAGTATATCATATACCCAGTTTTTAACTATTTATTTTAATATCTGTATCAATTTCAATATATGTATCAATATTAATACGATTCTCAAGTAATTAAATGTTTAAAATATATATATAAATTAGCAAGAACCTGTCTATAAGTCGCATTTTTATAAGGGGTTTTTAAAATTCTCCTTGAATCTTTGGGAAGTTCCAAACCTTGATTTGGCAATATTTCAAGATCATTAACTAATGGGCGGACTTGTAAACGGCGCACCCCCCTAAGTTTAAAACACGTTTTATTGAAAATGATACTTTACTGACCTATTAAAATTAATTAATTAAATTAATTAAAGAGTAATTACATCAATTTATTATAATTGATAAATAGAAGTAAATGTAAATGCTTTGACTAACCATTAGGGATTAACGCAACGAAATATACATTCATTAATTGACCGTAAGAATTGGGACAGTTTTAGTCATGATTATTAGTTTTTCATAGGGGTGCATCGTTTACAAGTCCGCCAACCTGTTAATGATACATGGAACAATTATCCTGATAATTCTTTGAATTCAATGTCTTTACTCAACAACATTGAGCTATTCAATAATGGGACCAGTACATTAGTTAGGTGGAATTTTCGCAGACAATTTTGGTCCAATATTAATTAAGTAGTTGTTTAGTTCTTCAGCTATAATTGATTTATCGTAAACTAATTTCCAATTAATTAAAAGATTTTTTGGCAGAGTGTTTTTTTTATAATTATTTTTTCCAATTAAATACTTAATTACATTCCATACTTTTTTAGTGTTTCCGTTGGTCTTTTTTAATAAGTGAGCATAATAAAGCTTTTTTGAGTATCTTTTTGTTTTTTCGAATTTATTTTTGTAATTTTTATAAGTTATTTCATTTTTATAAGATTTTTTTTTAAGATACTTTATATATAATTTTTCTTTCTTTTTTGAAGATTTTAGTAAGCCTTTCGACATCCAGGGGCTTTGAAGTGATTTGGTTTTTATAATTATTTTTTCTAGAAACGCTACTTCAGATTGTTTGCAAAATTGAACAAGAAACAAATTATAAGCATTATTAGCATCGCTAGATTGCAAAATCAAATTCCAATTAACATTATTTTCTAAACAGTTTTTAAAATGCTTTAAGGAATTTTCATTGATCTGTCGCCGAAATATTGTGGATTTTGAGGCAATATTGTTAATTAAAATGTTATTGGTAGCTAGTAATGTAGAAAAATGATTCGATAAATAATTTTGAATTATGCCTGTGTAAAAAGGAATATTAAAAAAATTGTTAGTTATGATAGTATCAAGTAGAGTAGAAGACTTTTTTGTAACTCTTGTTGATTTGTTTATTGTTGGAATGAAGTTATTTTTTAGAAGATTATTTATAAAGTTCTTAGCATTATTATTAGAAGCAAAGTTGATTAGGTTGATGTTAAAGTCCCCGATCAAATAACTATGTTTCCTCAAATTTTAATTTTTTTTAAAAATGTTTTAAGATAAGTTTTTAACTTTTTTATATTACCATATGGTGGTCTATAAATACTATTTATAATTATGTTTTTTCCGTTTTATTTACTTATTCAATGCATAATGGTTCACAATCTCTTTCATCAACACAGAGGTCGTTACGTAAAATATAATTAAGTAAATTGTGGATAAAAATACTTATGCCCCCACCTGCATTTAATTCACGTGGTTGGTGAATTGATGTGTATTTAACTAGTTCAAATTCATAATTTGTTTCACCACTTTTACACCAAGTTTCCGTCACACATATAATTTTAAAATTATGTGTAATTTCATTTAATAATTTTCAAAATTTTTGTTCAAACTTCGAATATTGATATTTAAATTTGAAAAAAGGTTTTTATTTTGTTTAAACAAAATAAAAACATTTTTCGAATATATTTTTGTAATTTCGAACTGGCATAAGTGCGAATGGCGTTAGCGCGAACTTGCTTAAGCGCGAATTGGATTTGGCATAAGTGCGAACTGGCATAAGTGCGAAGCAGTTACAAAAACTGGCATAAGTGCGAGCTGGCATAACTGCGAATTCGCATAAGTGCGCCAAATAAATTTGAAAACATTGGCATAAGTGCGAACTGGCATAAGTGCGAATTGGCATAAGTGCGAAATACTAATTTGCACTTATGCTAATATTTGAAATTTCATTCGGCGCACTTATGCCAATTTGCACTTATGCCAGTTTGCACTTATGCCAATTTTGCACTTATGCCAATTCGCGCTTGTGCAGCCTCCCGCAGCAAACGACATGGTAAAAAAAAAAAAATTGTTCAGTAAACTAGTTACATGCGTATTCGTAGGGTCAACAACGTTTAAAACCATGGAGTTTTAATATACAGGAGGTTGATAATATCAGTCAAATTGATAGAGCACTCGCTCCTGTTAAAATATTTTAACAGGAGCGAGTCCCCTTGGTTTAATCAGAGTATTTTCTGTTCATTATTCTTAAACATTTTTTTTTCTGTCTACTAAATTAAGAAATTGGATTTCAAAAATTTTTCAGCTATTGCAGGCTATTTTAATTTTAAGCTTGTTCCCTGTATCCAGATTAAACATTTAGCAAATTATGTGTACCAGGTGCGTACCCAGTATTTTTTTATGTTTCAGATAGGACACTTCCTCACATTGTGCAAACTCCAAACTTAAGTATGCTCATATCTAAGCCAAATGAGGAAGTCTTGCAAAAATTGGGACGACATTTTGTAAATTACAATATTTTTCACAGAAAAATATTGTAAATTACAAAAGTTATGACCATGCAAAACCTCCCTCGTTTTGAGAGGGTTGGAAATTAGTTATAACCATGCAAACCCCCCTTGTTTTGAGAGGGTTGGAAATTTTGTATGGTCATAACTTTTGTAATTTACAATATTTTTCTGTGAAATTTAAAATTTGTCGATAAATTTAAGTTTAGTTTAAGATACTAAAGTTGAAAATTTTACTTCATCAGTGCCCTCACGTTTGGGCAGGGGGTGAAAGCGTTTTAGGGCTTTTTTTGTTCCTTCGCCGTCCTAAATTTTTGCAAGACTTCCTCATTTGGCATAAGTATGAGCATACTTAAGTTTGGAGTTTGCACAATGTGTGGAAGTGTCCTATCTGAAACATAAAAAAATACTGGGTACGCGCGAAATAACAAGGGTATATAATATATTAACTGGTATATAATATATTGGCTACTTCTGGTTGGCGCCCTTATTTATAAAAATTTCCCTGTATTATAGATGAAGAGCCTTTTTTTATTTTTTTTTTATTTGACGCTCCTTTGATATCTGCCACCCGGGACAAACTGTCCATTTCTCCCCCTCCTCTCTCGACGTCTAGGGGTTATATATACTATATATATTATCCCTAGAAAGAGGGGGTGGAAGCGAAATGGACAGTTTGTCCCCGGCGGCAGATATCAAAGGGGCGTTAAATGAAAAAAAGGTACCTAAAAATAAAAGTAAAAAAAGTCCTTTATCTATAAAATAGGTAAATTTTTTATAAGTAAGGGCGCCAATCAGGGTTGCTGTACCAGGCAACATGACGGCTCTCAGCGGCCCTGCCCCTGGAAATATTGTATTTTAATATAAAGAATTTTATAAAGATAAGTTTGCATACTATAACAGATGTTTTAACTTAATTAAAATACTGAATATAAAAACTTAAACTCAGGGCAGTCTCGAAGAGGTCTCTTATGGGAAGGGGGGTGTCGTATGTGTTTTTTGCCAACTAGAGACCTAAAAAAAAGGTCCTTGATACTTGACATTTGCCAACTATACCTCAAAACTTGCTAAATACTGCATGCAAATGTGCCAACTCAAATACGTATATATTTCAGCTTTGGGGTAGGTGGGGGACACCCCCTCACCCCCTGTTCGGGACGGCTCTGCTTAAACTAATTAAATTTTAAATTAAAAATTGTTTCTAAAAATAATTTACCGTCAGCTGGTTCGTCACATCTTGGGTTAACGTGAAAACGTTGGTTTTTCCGGCGTTATAACAAACGAAATTTAATTAATGAATGTCGACCATATTATTTTTTGCATGACACTTCAAAATTTTAACAAAAGTGTACAATAGAAAATTTTTGTCTTTACAAAACTATGCTGAAATATTATAATATACAGTTATAAATCATGATAAGTGAAAATTAAAAGTTCCCAAAACAGTTATGTTTTAACATTCTTGGTAACTTCCGTGTTTTTATATTTTGGAGATTATATTGAATACATTCTTGAATATATTACTCAGCTAGGCTGTAGTCTACAACATGTACTTCAGTGTAGTACTATACAAATAGTACTGTAGTAGTATTAATACTACAGCAAAAATTGAATAAGATTCACTGAATAATAAATATTATATTCAATATTCAATGAATCTTTTTTGATATTTGCTGTAGTACTAAATAAATCTTATTTAATATTTGCTGTAATATTAAGAGTACTAAAGCCTAGCTGAGTAATGACTAAATAATTTACTTAGGTGTCACATGTATTAGGTATGCACATATATCTTAGGTATATGCATATATCACATATCAATGATATGTGATATATGTGTAAGTGTTTTAATTAATGCCAACCAAGTTCAAGTTTAGTGCAATATTTGATTTGTGCCTAACTACAGTTGCTCTATCATTTATTATTTAATAATTAGCAAAAAAAAAAAATAATAATAAAAAAAAAATAAAAGTTAAACTCGTAATTGTTTTTTCTAAATAGGTTCTATCTGTTTCTTTTTAGATTTTTTTTTTAATATACTTGACTGATAGATTGTTCAAAATTATTTCTTCAATTTTCATAGTTTCTTTCATTAGATCAGTCTCTAATACCATTAGCAATACATTTTTCATGGTGTCCATTTATATTACACTTTATATTTTTATATACATATTAGGCACAAAAATAAATGATCAGCTTATTGAATATATTTTAAATAAAAAGTGCTATAAAAATGATGCTCAAAGTAGAAGTTTTTAAAACACAATAAATAAAATAGTATAAATAAAAATAAGATACAAAAAGAAAACTTTTCATTTGTTTTGTTTTTTTCACTTTCACTCCTTTAGAATTATAAATAAAAAATCTAAACCACCATTCTTTTCGTTGTTTTTTTATCAGCAGCTGAATTTATAAATATTATATTTTTGTGAATAATTGTTTTGAATAATCAAAATTTTTTAAAAGATAAGAATTTTGTAAAAGATAATAAATCTATATTTATACTTAAAATATGTTATACAATCTATTATGTTAAAATAATTGTATTAATTTAATTCTTTCTTTTGCACAATTTTTTCAGCATATATAATATATATTCAATTAAAGACTACAGCTAGAAATGGTTTGATTTTTAAAATATAGATTAGAGCTTATTAGTTATGTATTACCTTTAAAATATTGTTCAATATTTTTTTTTCTTTTTTTAATAAGACATTTAAATATAAATAATGTTTCTTTTAGTCTCGAAGATATGATACTCGTACTACCATTTTTTCTCCAGAGGGTAGGTTTTATATTAAAAGATAAGATTTTAACATATTAAGATTAAAAGAAATTTTAAGATATATTTAAAAGTTTATAAACTTATTAAAATGTTGAAAAATAATTTTTTTTGGAAGGTCGTCTTTTTCAAGTTGAATATGCTATGGAAGCAATTAGTCATGCAGGCACCTGTCTTGGTATTCTTGCTACAGATGGGGTTGTACTAGCAGCAGAGCGACGAAACACAAACAAATTACTTGATGATGTACTCTCAGACAAGATATACAAATTAGACGAGTAATTTAAATTTTATTAGGTACTTACTAATTTTTTGCACTTTTTTTAAAAAAATGTAACAATATTTTATATACATTTAGAAACACTGTGTGTAGTGTTGCAGGCATTACCTCTGATGCCAATGTTTTGACAGCACAACTAAGACTTACAGCTCAAAGGTATTACTCATATCAAGTAATTATAGTTTATATAAAGAATAATAATCTTCTTTTAAATAAAAAATATAAAAAACCCAGTTGCAAATATTAAATTTACACTTAGTAGCAAATATTGCATATAATTACTGCATAAACCTTAAAAGCTGTATTACTAAATAAAATCTTCTTTAAAATTTTCATTATTAGTAATATACATGAAAGTTTTTTATTTTATTTTATTTCTAATATTGATATATAAAGTTATTTTAAATAATATTCAAGTCAATGCAAAAAATATATTCTGACAAATAGTACAAGTACTAGTATAAAATACCTAAATTACACTACAACACAAAATCATCAATTAAAAATTAACAATAATAACTAGAATAATATTAATTATAATAATATAAGTCAAATGATTCCAGCATCTACAAAGGAATAATTTACCAACTTTTATACAAATATGGGTTAAAATAGTGAACCTATTGCTAGAATCAAGCAGCATGGATTGTCTAAAAAGTGCTACATTACTTCCAATAATAAAGAAGTTAGACTAAAATAGCGATTTTTAAAGTAATATAGCAATTTTCTAATTATTATTTTCTAAGGATTCTAATAATTATTTTCTAAGGATTCTAATTATTATTTTCTAAGAATTTTTTAAATTAATTATTATCTAATTAATTATCTAATTAAATATTATCTAGTTTATTAATTATTATTTTCTAAGTATTTTTCTAATTATTATTTTCTAAGGATTCTAATTGTTATTTTCTAAGCGAACTTCTAATTATTATTTAAGTTCTGTTTGATGTCCTTTATGTATGAACTCCTACACCATCATGTAATAAATTGTGTCATTAAAAAAAATGTTTTAAAAATAAAAAAATAAAAAAGGTTTTGAAAATAGTAAATACAAGCTTGTAAATTTCATATTTCACATTACTGCGAGTTTAGTTTTATAAATAATATTAACTTTCTTTATACATAAATCACCCCTCCTCTCATTTTGAGGAGGTTGGAAATTTTGTATGGTCATAATTTTTGTAATTTACAATATTTTTCTATGAAATTTAAATCTGTCGATAAATTTAAGTTTAGATTAAGATACTAAAGTTGAAAATTTTACTACATCAGTGCCCTTATGTTTGGGCAGGGGGGTGAAACAATTTAGGGCTTTTTTTGTTCCCAGGCCTCTGTCATCCCAAATTTTTGCAAGACTTCCTCATTTGGCAAAGGTATGAGCATACTTAAGTTTGGAGTTTGCACAATGTGTGGAAGTGTCCTATCTGAAACATCAAAAAATGCTGGGTACGCACCTGAATCGTATAGCAAAATAAAGTCACAATTACAGTCTCAGCAAAAGTCTCAGCAAAAACAACAACAAGTGTTGTTTAATTACAAAAGAATTATAAAAGATTGCAAGCGATTGCCAGCTATTATGGGATATTATTTATAAATAAATAATAAAAGTAAATTTACAGAGAAGCATTTTATTATTATTTACAGATTAAAAATTTAATTACATTTTAAATGAGGGTATTTGTTTTCATTTGTCTATTGTCTGGTTTAAAAATCTTTTCATAATCATTTAGTACTTTTTGTTCTGAACTCATTTTGTTCCAACACAAATGTAATGTTTTTGAAAATTAAATTATTTTTTTACAATTCTATAATTTTTTCAAAACTTGGTCTTTATCATTTGCTTCTAACTTTCCTACCATTTTCTGTTAATTTGTTTCTAGATGTCCCTAACCACTGCACCTTGTGTGCTAAATTACTACTACTTTAAAATATTCACTTATGGTGTTAATATTTTAAAGAAGTTCAAAAGATTTATTATGAAATATGAAGTGAAAAAGCTTATAAGAGTTTTTGTTGTTGTTGTTTCATGAGATAATTCTAAATATAAAATTTGCAGAAGAACATAAAAGTTTTTAATAGCAATCAAAGTTTATAAAAATATTAAAAACTTTTATTTTTACAATATATAATAAAAATGAAACTAAATCTTTGTAATTAGTTACATTTTTTATGTAACTAATTATTTCAATCATTTTCAAAATGAAGACAAAATTGTAAAAGATATGATATAATATATAAAAGAATATAAAAAGATATAAAAGAATATAAAAGGATATAAAAGAAATGCAAAAAACATTTATAAAGACTTTATTACTTTATAAGTGTATAAGCTTTAAGTTTATTTATATTATGAACTTATGCATGTATACTTTTTAAGTTTTAATGTTTTCTGCCTGCAAGTATTCACGCATGTTGTTTACAAAAAGATGTGATATTGCTCAGAAAGTCATCTATAAATGACCCACTGCCTTCCCATCTCATATACGCCATTTACAGACCCTCTCTTTTCCTCCGAGCATATGTACTTTATGGACTTTCTCTAACAAAAAAAAAAATTTTCCTCACAGAGCATTAAGTTTAATCAAAAATCAAAATACCCCATTAAGTTTAATGAAAATTGCCTTCTAAAAGAGCTCAAAATCTCCTACTTCTATTTTAAAAATAAATTTAGCCTTGTGTAATTTATGGACAATCTTTTAGGAACTAAAGTTCATTTGATGCGTGAGAAAAGATGTATCTTGAAATTATTGTCATTTTTTATATTATAAAAGCTCATAACTAGGTGACATGCTCATTTGAAAATCTTAAAATTATTTCTTATTTTATACCCCTAATGTTCACTAATATATGCACAGCTAGATTAATGCAAATAAAAAACTGCAGTCTGTTCAATAATAAATCAATAGAAAAACAAGTAAATCACCTTGAATTTAACAATTTACATAGAGAAAGAATCTTTTTCAAGGTCCTTTTAATAATGCACAAATCTATTATGCTGAAAGCACCAACATCGTTATGCAATTTAATTCACTACTCAATGTTAGAAAGAACCCTAAAATTAAATGAAACAAAAAAATGCAGTAATCATTTTGGTTATAAATCATTATCCCACTATGGTTCTGAACTTAAGAATATATTTCTAAATATCATCCGTGAAAAAACTACAACTATTTATAAGAAAAAACGTAAGTCCTATTTTGTGGTAAGTGGTGAACTATTCCACCAGAAAACTCTTGAATATTAAAGTTTTTACTAAAATAATAATTTGTTGCAACGCTGATCAAGTGTTTTGCCAACTTATCCATTATTCTGGCAAAACACAGTAGCTGTGGGTAAACCTATGTATTATTTTTAATATCAATAATATTATCAGTAATAATTGTAATGATAATAAATATCATGGTATATGCTAGTTATAAAATGTTCTAATCATAATTAATTCCCATTATAACGTTGTATAAGAGTAGAAATTGTGACATTATTAAAAACAAATTTTGTGATCTGTTGTGTAAATATTAAGTGAGCTACTTTAGGGCTCTGATTATTGGTAGATTTTTTTTATAAATCTATTAATGGGTAAGATCAAGGTTCAAAACAGGTGCCAGACATCAGTGCCCAACAGACCTTATTAATAGGTCAGGTGCAACCCTCGGAATTAGGGTCAGCGTTCGGCAATGCTGACCTAACTGCCGACCTAAACATGTTTGCAGTCGGCAAAAAAAAATTGGTTTTGCCGACCTTGTTTTGTTGTTTTATGGTAAGACCTTTGTATTTGCCGACCTGATGCCAACCTCTAAAAGATTAAGGTCCTCAAATTATTGCCGACCTCAATTTTTTTAATTCTGAGGGTTGGGTCAGGTGTAATGTGGTAGTAGACTAGTGGTAAAACACCCAAAATATCCCAAAAACAAATGATGGATTTGAGCCTAGTTCTAGGCTCAAATCCATCATATGTTTTTTTTGGACTTAATGAAATCTGTTTAGTTTCTATTACGTCTATTATATTCTAAAAGTAAAGAAAAAACAAGAAAATGAAATTAGATTGTTTTGAAAATTTAATTTAAACAAACTAATAACAGGGTGGCCAGTAGTCCTTGAAATCCTATCAAAATCCTGGAATTTGATAGGTTCTGGAAAAGTACCCCTTTTAGCTATAATTTCTGAAAATACTGGAACTTTTTTCTGAAATAGTTTGATATTTTATTATCGTGTTTTTTAACTTTTACAGAGTTATTAATTTTGAATAGATTTATACTGAATTTGATAATTAAGTATTTTCTGTAATGAAAAAATTATTAATAAGATTTAGTTATTTTTCATTTTCATTATTATTTTCATAAATCAACTTTTTTTTTTCTGGTAGAGAAAAGATAAACATATCCTTGAAAAACTTAAAATTTTCTTTTAAAAGTTCTAGATATATTCTGGAATTTTGATTTAGCTAACCTGGCTACCCTATATAATCTTAAATGACAAATTAAAAATATTGACTATTAAATTTGATATAACATCTGATATTATAAAATTAAAAAAAAAAAAATTTGACATTATAAACTTTACATATCTGATTGTAAACTTTTTTCAAACATTTTTTAATGATAAATATGTTTTCTTGACATCATAATTAAAGCAATAATTATACTAAACGTGTTAGGTAACAAATGCAGTAAAGAAAAAAGGTTGTTAAAAAAATGCCAGGGTTCTTTTGCCAAATACTTCCAAATAGTATAAAGTTATAAATATTAAATTATGAAGCGTTATAAAGTACGCATTTGATGTACAAAATTTGATGTACAAAATGGCTATTTTACCTATACGTTCAACAATTTACGCTTTAACAAAATCTTTAATCATTTGAAATATTTAAACTGTTTTTTGATATTATTTATGCAGCATTTAAACTAAATTAATTATTGTAAAATATATTTATTTGGGTGCATTAGTTGTTTTGTTTTTTTTAATTCACTTCCCAAAGGCCAAGAAGGCTACTACAAACAAAGAGGCTACTTAATTGTGGATAACCCTCTCTCAACTTTATAACTCTGAAACACAAGACTTGAAGAACAAGAAAGCTAAATTTCAAAAACAAAGAAACAAAATAGGAAATTGATATAGATTTAAATAAAAAACAATAAAAAAAAGTTAATGATTTAATTAATTTGTTTTTATTTTGCACTCACATATATACATAGTTTTTAAGTTTCAATCATGCCATGTCGTCTACACATTTTTCACATAGCCTTAATTGTTTCATGTTACCTTTCTATTCCTGTATATTTTAACCTCAATCTTTTAGCGCTTTGTAATTTTGGATATTTGTTGCTTTTTAACATTTGGCTCAGTGCACTTAGTTCTACCCGCCCCTCCCTTTTGGTCTACCATGTTATTGGTAAAATATATCTGTCCGAAACCCTCTAATAGTTTTTAGCTAACTCTTATTCTAATATAATCTTTTCACCTTCTTTCCTGATGCTCCTATGGCTGTATGTGTTCCACTAAAGTAAATGGTTTTCGAGTCTGATTGCGAATGATGAATATTAATGTAACAAGTATGTGTATTGCAAAAAAAAAAAAGTTTAAATAATAAGTTTAATAACAACCACCCTAAAAAACAAAAATAAAAACAGAACGTAATACTTAAAAAAATCAATAATTATTTGAATTATTAGTTTTTTTTTTAATTTTTTTAAATTTTATTTAAGTTTATTTTAATTTCCTATTTTGTTAGTTTTGTCTTCTTAGTTTTTGAAACTAATTTTTTTTCTCACAAAATATTGAAATGCATATGACAATAAAACTTGCTAACAGGCATGACCAAGTTGTCTAAAATAAAAAACTTATGTGTGGAAAAATCGTACAAGTCTTTTGGTAAGGCTTGCCTTATGAAGACATCAAACACATGCATGCTGACATTTCAAATTTTTATCTTTCTTACTTGAATATTAAAGGAATATTATAAAATAATTAAAAAAAAATAAATTAAAAAAGCAGTTTAAAGAAGGTAACTTTTACTCTGAGTACATTTTTTATGGAGCTTTTTAATTTTACTTGAGTAAACTTTTTGACTAGTAAACGTTACTTGTACTTGAGTAAAAGTTCACTCAAGTAACTACTTTTATTTAGATACAAAATTTTGTTACTTTTTTCACCTCTGATAATATTGCAATAAAAATGCCATTTATTAAATGTACTAAACTTAATCTTATAATTTTTTTATATGCAGCCATTTTATAGTCGGGTTTTTAAAGCTGGTATTCACTTTTGCAATATCAAAAAAGCACTTAGTAACAACTAAATAGTGTGTTTATAAATAAATTTTAGAAATGCTTTCTGATTAGTTTGAAATAATGTCAACAATTGCAATTATGTCATCAATGATGTCAACAAGTTCTTCTCTTTACTATATTGGTTTGCATAAGTTTTAAGTTATTGCATTTTTTTCTCAAATTATTTTATTAAAAAAAACTTATTTGTTACAATTAAATAAATGCTCCTTTTTTTCTAACAAGCGGTTAAATATGAGCTCAAGACAAGCGTAAATGAATATTTCTATGTGTGAATGTGCAAGCTTTTGTTTAAAGAAGAATTATAGACTATACTTGCTATATTAAAATTACTTAATTTTTCCTATCAACCATAAGTGTTACCCGAAATTGCCAAAAATAATAGAAGTATTGTTTTTAAGATGCATTTTTTAAAATAAGATGTAAGCCTAAAAATTTTGAAAACATAGATGCTAAGTATTTGAAGTTAAAAAATTATTATAAATGGTACAAAGAAAATAAATAGTTTAAAATCTAAGTTTTAAGGTAACAACAATTTTTATAAATTAATATCATGGTATAAAAAAAATGTTTTAGTCTTTTGTTAACTTTTTTCTCCTTATTTTGATTCATTTTTTTATGTTAAACTTTTTTATGAAATAACTTAATTGAATGTTGTGTGGAATAAGTACCAGACATTAACTATCCTCTGTTTTTGTGTTGTAATTGCATTTAAACACCAATGTTTGCTAAATATAAGCTTTGGATATATGATTTTTTGGTTATATTTTCTAATTTTTATTTGTATTTTTTTCTTTTATATTTCAAAATGTTGTTAACTGATACATATTACTAGATATTTATTACTCTATCAAGAAGCCATGCCAGTTGAACAGTTAGTTAGCAGTTTATGTGATCTCAAACAAAGATACACACAAGTTGGGGGTATATTTTTTGTATATTAAGTGTTTTAAACTTATATTATTATCTTTTTTGTGGTAATTGTTTTACTTTCTGAATCATATATGTTTAATCATGTATATTTATATTCAAACATGTACAGTTATTACTTGTAAAAGTTAATTTCAAGTTTGATCTTAATTTTTATAAGTATTAATTATACTTTTGTATGGTTATTAGTCATACATTGATGCCATTACACCTGTGTAAGATGTTGAGATCATTTTTACTTTAGAAAAAAAAGCTTTTGCAAAATGTTATTTTTCTCTTAAAAATGAATCAAAAATTAAAGTTAATTAAAGTTGCTTTTAAATTAATACCTTTTTGTAATTCAATGGTAAAACCTTCCTTATTAATTTTTTAAAATATTTTTATTTTTAAACTCTTTTTTTTATCTTAAAAGGATCTCCAAGTGCCTACAGAATTTGTGCTTATATCTTAAATAAACATTAAAAAATAAGTTCAGAGTTGATTAGATTTTTTAAAACAAGTTATTTATTGAGATGTTAACAAAAAACTTTTTCATCATTTTTTAAACCATTTTGTTGCATTCAAGTTTCATGATAGTTGCATTTAAGTTTCATGGTAGTTGCATTTAAGTTTCATGATAGTTGCATTTAAGTTTCATGATAGCTACGGGTCTTTATAAGCAACTCACTTTTAAAGTAACATTTGACTAATAACAAATGTTTTTTGTTAACATTTCAATGTTAGTTTGCTTTGGAAAGATGAATTAACTCTAAACTTATTTAATATTTTTTATGAAATTAAATATCTGGATTTTTATATCTGGATTTTTTTTTTCTGGGCACATTTGTTGTTTAATTAACTTGAGAAATTCAAATGGCCTTTGTATTAAAAAACATTATATTAAAAAACTTTTATTAGGAATTTATTAAAAATCAACTCTTTGTTTGCAACCAAGTTCAAAATAGAAATATAAAGAAATGTAGAACTTTAAAAAATAATAGTTTTTTAATTTTTACTTTTATATTTTTAATGAAAACCTAAACATAAAATATAAAATTTAGTCAAGTTTAAAAATGCAAATGTTGTTGGACCTGCACTACTGCCTCGAGCCTCTCTTTTTAAGGTTGCACCTCATCTTTTTAAGGTCGCATCCCATCTTTTTAAGGTTGCATCCCATCTTTTTAAGGTTGCATCTCATTATTTTAAGGTTGCATCTTGTCTTTTCAAGGTCGCATCTCATCTTTTTAAGGTTGCATCCCATCTTTTTAAGGTTACATCCCATCTTCTTAAGGTCGTATCTCATCTTTTTAAGGTCATGTCTCATTTTTTTAAGGTCACATCTTGTCTATTTAAGGTCTTTTTAAGGTTGCATCTTATCTTTTTAAGGTCGCATCTCATCTTTTTAAGGTCGCATCTTGTTTTTTTAAGGTCCCATCTTGTTTTTTTAAGGTCATATCTCATCTTTTTAAGGTCACATCTTGTCTTATTAAGGTAGTATCTTGTCATTTTAAGGACACATCTCATCTTTTTAAGGTCGCATTTCATCTTTTAAAGGTTGCATCTCATCTTTAGATGCAACCTAAAAAAAATGAGATGGGACCTTTCCCATCTCATTTTTTTTAGGTTGCATCTCTAGATTTTTCACTTGGACATCATTGTTTCGGAATTCTCTCCTTTGTGATGGAATTCTCTATTGTCTTCATGTTTTCTTGGCTCTTACAATTTACAATTTTCAATGAGTTCTTCTTAGTTTTCTTTCCTCCCAATTTAATTAGTGGTTGCTTGCATCCATATTGGAAGTGAATTTGTTTTTGTTTTCTTTACTTTTGGATTCAGAAAGCATACTTTTCAAGTAAAAGACATGAAATTTATGCTTTTTTTTTCAAAGCATACTTTTTATGTCTTAGAATTATTTTCATACTTAGAATTTTATAAATTGAGAGATTAGAAAAAGATCTACCTCAAGAACAACCTCAAGTAAATCAATCTTAGTTTTAAGACAAGTCATAATTGACATCTGACTGCTCTGTTTCTTAACTGATTCTTGTTTCTGACTTTTAATTTAACTAATTTTTGTTTTTAATTCCTGAAATTTTTTTGAATTTTTCTTAACTTTTTTAAGTTGATGTTGAGTTTGTAGCGTTATCATCTGGTAGTGAGTTCCACATGGTGGTAAAGGTAGCATCTGCATTTTAAACAGGAGAGATTATGAAAAGAACATAGCCACTGGTTGAAATGTTGATGGAGATTATTTGCACTTGATAATTGGCTTATTTTAATGAATCAAAATATGTTTCCAAACTTCAGTATGTATTGTGGATAAAAGCATGAGATGGTAGTAGGCAGACATTGACTTTAAGTCCTTCAAGCTGCTTAACTTAGGCTTTGTCTGAGAACACGACACATTGTCACATTTTAACATTCCAATTCTTGTTTTTTTTTTCAAAATTTAAAACATTTGCATACATTTTTTACTAATGGTTGAAACTTTTCTTATGTAAAATGTTTAAAAAGATGTTGTTCACAATGTTCGATAAATGTGTTGGTGTGTTCTTGTTTACTCACCAACACATTACCTTAACTTTAGGTTGGGGAAATTTTTGTGTACTGTAATTTTTTTCAACCCTCTGAACAAATGTTTTT
>NC_061164.1:13645729-13835729 GCF_022113875.1 Hydra vulgaris | reverse complement strand
TTTGAGATTTCTAGTTTTCTTGTTTTAAAAATATATATTTTTTTACAAAAATAATTATTTTAAATCTATATTAAATTGCCAAATTTCAAAAGTTTATTATAAATTATAGATTTTATTAGTATATTCTTATTTTTTATTTAAAAAGTATGTATCTTTATGTAAATGTAATTTTGTGTATCTGATTTTTATCGTAATGTATCTTTTAAAGCAATTTTTATGATTTAGACAAAGACTTACAAAAATAATTGCGTTTTCAATGAAGTTATAATCGTTATAGTTAATAAAACTAATTATGTAACAAACATATAAGAAATTTCTGGTTACTAAACACAAACAACCCATGCAAAGTATCTTGCGGATGAACAAGCACCGCACCTGAGGTCACGACAGAACTCAAATATACATAGCAAATAATTAGATATAAAGTAAAGTTTCTATATATTGGTTTACTAACTCTAATTGTTTTCCCTTAAGTTGCCATTCTTGAAACTCGTCATACTTTTTTCTGTTTTAAATACTAATTAAAATTAAAAAGCCCACTCACTAAACATCATCAGCGATATTGTGAAGCAGTTTCGCTTCCTCGTCATAAAGTATTTTTAACTTTTTAAGTTGATTTCTAGTAATTAAATAATTTAATTATTTCATTTATCTTACTATGAAGAATTGCTTCAAATAGGTTAAACTTTTCAAATTACGTGAAACATAAAATAGGTATTGAAAAAATTAACTTTTTTATTTATAAAATAATTTAGCTTAAATAAAATTAAAACTTGGAAACTTTGCTAAATAAAGAGCATTTGTTTCCTTTTTAAACAATCGTTAGTTGTTACTTTATATTTAAAAAATCGCTTAATTTTATAAAAAAAAATTATAAAAGAGCAATGTTTAGGAAATATTTGTTCTAAACATAATTTATTTAGCTTTAAGTTTTTTCGCGTTTAAAGATATTTTATTTGCCTAATTTTTTTTTTTTTTTTTTGTAATTGTCTCTCATTGGTCCAATTAATCTTTTGCACTTTTTTTTTTTGCTTTTAAAAATGTTCTCAAAACGACTAAAAAATCTGGCCAGCTTTTTGCAACTAAATATTATTTACGTGGTCAGCAGTTGAGAGTGATCGCTCCCACTTCCCGACCAAGCCTGATATATATATATATATATATATATATATATATATATATATATATATATATATATATATATATATATATATATATATATATATATATTCCAACAAGGCTGCAAACAACCACTTTAAGAGTTGGAAGTAACTGGAAAAGAAAAGATAAAGTGTAAGATAAAGATTAACAGATGACTTAAAAGATTGCAAATTATTTGAAAAAGAAAACAAGACGAAGGAAGCAAATTCCAATGGATTGATGTTCGAGGAAAAAAAACTAGATGAATAAAAGTTTTTAAAGCACTTAGGAACAATCACAGTAAAAAGTTGAGACTTAATTGAATGATGAGTAACATGAAAAAGAACTTTAGTAGAGTGCACAAGAACAAGAATTTAAGTAAATGGCACAAGTAAAAGAATTTTAGTAGTTGGCACAAGAGAGATACTTATTTTAAGATAAATATGTTTTTATCTTAAATAAACATAAATTTTTTCCGTTTTCTTTCATCAAATCTTATACTCTAGCATTTAAAAAAAAACTATTTTATGAAATTTTTCTTTTTACTTTTGAAAGTTTGACCTCCCTTTTATTTTTTTGAGTTTTTAGGTAATTTCCCAAGCTTTTTTTTTTTTCAAAAAAATCGTGCTTGTATGTTTAAACTTATCATAATATTAATTTCAATTTTCATTAATTTAAAGGTACTGTTTATGTTCATTTTAAATTCAACAGTTTTATAATATATTTTTTCCAATTAATCATTCTTTTTCTTCTATAAATTGTTTATAATTCTTATTAAAAAGTGAAATTTTTATTGCTCAAATGTATTTTAAGCTGCAAAAGTTAAAACACGGGTGTTTCAATTACAATTTTTGATATTTCAACCAAATCAAAAAACACTTGATAATAAAGATGTCAAAAGTGTAAAAAAAGTATATTGTAATAATAATGGCTGCAATCTCCAACAAAAGGCTTAAAAGTTTAAGCATAAAAAAAAAAAAAAAGTTCTACTTTGAATATGAAATAAATGTTTTTTTTTATCCTTAATGTTTATTTATTATTCACTTTTTAATATTAATTATGTTATTATTACTCTAATTATTTAGGCTGCAATTTCCATGTTAAAGCAAGACTATAATGAAGATGGTATGAATCTTGAAGAAGCTTTACAATTAGCAGTAAAAGTTTTGGGGAAAACTTTAGATGTTCAAAAGCTTACTTCTGAAAAAGGTTTTTTTGTTTTTTTATTTAATTTAATTTTTTTTGAAATATTTGAAATTTTTAACAAATTTCAAAATCTAATATATAATTGTTTTTATTATTTTTCATTTTAATTCTGGAGAAAATCTTTTACTTAAAAATCCTTTAGTGTTTCCTTCTGATTTTTTAAAATATGATTTTTTAAAATTATTTTATAATAATATTATTTTACAAACATATCGTAGCTGAAATATTTTATTTAAAAAAAAAATGTCTACCAGTACCCAGGCCTTGTTATGAGATTTTGTTGTGTAACAGAAAAGCATAACGCAAATAAATGTAACTATACTCAACAAAAATATTTACATCAGCAAAAGTTTAATTATGTTAGTTGCATATTTTAAAGTACCTCATTGTAATTAAATTTAAAACCACATTAAAAATTGTTGTCTTTGAAATAAAATATCTTTAAATTAAGCAATTATTGTTATTAAAAAAAATTATTGTTATTAAAAAAAATTATTATTAAAAAAAATTATTGTTATTAAAAAAATTGTTATTAAAAAAAAGTTTTAAATAAAATTTAAATCTTGTTTAAAATAAAAAATTTCCTATTTTTAAAATCTTTTACTTATTTAACTTATTTTTTTTTTCTTTAAAATATTTGTTTTATAGTTATTTTTTTTAAAAAAATTAGTGTCTCGCTTGTTTATAGTTGAATTTCTTAAAGGGATTTAAATGTAATTACTGCAGAGTTTTTTAAACGATTTATACAACTACACAATTATATTGGATTTTCTCCAAAAAAACATTTGCGTTACCTATGTAATTTAAAAAGAGTAGAGGGCCAAGGATAGAACCTTGAGGAACCCCTGAAGTTACAGGATTTTTTTTTGACTTCTATAGTATTTTAGCTCAACTGGCTTTAGTCAAAATAAAAATTTTAATTAAACGAAGATTTTTCAGTTTTTTTTTAATTTCCATTCAAATATTTTATTCTCATTTTCCGTGAAACCTAACTTATTTTCACTATTTCTTACTAAATCAAAAAATAAAAAGAAAGTATTTTCGGTTTTAAGATGTTATCAGCAGAACTTGTTTTTAACAAATATCAGTAAAATTTTGAAATTTAAATATCTTATTTATAGCACTAGTATTAGTTTTGTTTTTAAAATAAAATAATTGTAAGTTAGGCTTTTAAAGCGTTTACTTATCGATCTTGTTATTTTTAATTAGTTATAAAAGTTAGGTTTGTTTTATAAATAACATGAAATTCTTTTACATGAAATTTAACAGCAAACAGAAAACCCAAACATAAAGTTTATAGCTCGAGTTTGAAAGAACTTTTCTGTATTGATGTCATTTATTAACTACAAAAGAGCATTAATCAAACCAGTATTTTTTTTTAAATCATAGAGCCGGAACTTACCATAGAGAAAAAAAAGGCGTTAAAAATTATAAATTTTTTTGCTGTTATCTCAATAAATAATTTGTTGTGGAAAGTTTTATCAACATGAAACTTATTTTTCAAGGATTTTTTATGACATGAACACAACTTGTCTTAGCATTTTAGGATCACTTTAGTGGTCAAAAAATAAATAAAAACTATCAAACTTTTTTTAACATTTTGGCTTTAACAAAATTTTTGCATACTATTCATAAACTAGTTGATCATTTCAATTTGACATTCAGTCTATCATTTCAATTTGACATTCAGTCTATCAGTCTATCAATTCAAAAAGTTAATGAAAAAAAAAACTTTTGTTAAAAAAAACTAAAATATACAATAAAGTTATATAATACGAACATTTTAAAGTAACTTGAATTAAATTTATTAATTTTTTTTTTTTACTTGAACATTGTTTGGAAATTTTAGCAGCAAAAAAAAAATTGTAAAATAGAGATTTTTAAATTTTTTCAAAGAATTTTAGTTAAATTTAATAAAATAAATTTATATTTAATTATATTTAATGATAAATTTAATTTAGATTTGATAAAATAAATTAAAAATAGTTTTTTTTTTTAAAACAGGAAATAAATAAAAATTTATAATTTATTATCTAGTAAAAAAAATATTACACAGATGTTTTTTACAACAGTTAATTACAGCTTAATGTTTTCCATGTAAACGGTTTTAAAAGACTGTGGGGAGCAAACAGAAAGTTTGCATTAGAAGGACATAAGGTAGCATTGATTATTTATAATTGTACCACCTATCTTAAATTAATAACACTCTGCTCTCTTCCCATAAATACAACTCATTCAATTGTTAAAATACTAACAAGGCAAACAACAACATAAAATTAACAAAATCATTATGTTTTATTTTTGTTTTTAATGCTATTAAAAAACAATAAAAAAATAAAAAAGTTTTTTACTATAAGCTATAAAAATGCTTGTTCATTGTTAAAATGATCTTTTAGAATTTAACTGTTTCTTCAAAGCAATATTTAAGATGAATATTATATGAGTTACTATGGAGTATATTATAGAGTATATATAAAAAGAAATTAAAAAAAAATATTATGACTTATTCTCTGCATTTAAAAGTTTAATTGAGCAGTTGCAGCAGTGCAATAACATTTTTTTGGTGAAATTAGAAGAATGCTTCAAAGCTGGTTTTTTTCAAAGCTGTTTGAAAAAAAGTTATGTTAGTATATAGAACAGACATGATTTTCTTTACAGCATACAATATATGCTGTACTATTTTTGACAAAAGAAAATAAGTTCCATACATATTTATAACATATTTATCAATTAAATAAACATTTGACAAGTTTTTAAATTGGAACATTGCTAAGTCAGATGTTATATCTCTTTCCCATTGGGGTTAGAGTTAGCTAGAGAGCCTATATACTCAGAGAGCGGACATACGGAAAATACGAAAAAACGGCAGCCATGTTTTTGCCAAACTAGCGTATGACATTCACAAATTCAAGTAAAAACAATTGAAAGAAAAAAACAACAAATGAGCACAATAATATTTTAAACAAAAATATATTTAAAAAAAATTAAACCTTTTTATGTTTTTTTTTAATTATTTTTCGACAAAATTATTTATTTGGGAAATACCTTTAAAAAAAATCACAGCAAAAAAGTAGTTGTAATCGATAAGTAACTTGAAAAAAGCTTTACAATTTATTTTATAAATTAGTTGAACCTAAACCTTTAGTGCCAATGCATGCATTGTCATACTCTTGCTGCCAAGTTCACAAGAACTTTTTTTAGTTTTTTTCTTTTTACATAATAAACACTTTTTTTTTAAGGCTAACTATTTTAAGTCTGAATGTTATAAAACTGTTTTCTAGCTTCAATTTAATTTGATGGCAATTAGGATACAAAGTTAGACTTTTAATTTGTTCATCAGAATTAATTTTCTCTAAAAGCGTAGTATTACAATTCTTTTGGGAATTAAGGTATGGCTCAAATGATCTGAATATTAACTCCATTTGTAAAAAGAATGCAAATGTTGTTTCATTAGCAAAAAATAAACTATTTACTTTGCTCTTTGTCTGTAACAAACTTTGTATTTTAGAAACTAGAGATTTAAAAGAAATTGTGCAAACTTTTTCAATTTTTTTAACTCTAGAAATTATATAACCTGCAATATTAAACAAACAATTTTGCTCAGCATTACTGAAGATTAAGTTAGAGCTTATCTCCCAATCTTTGGGTAACACTCTTTGCTGTGGCTTATGCACCTTACTATTAACTATATCAAGAAAACCAGATAAAAATTGACGGTCATCTATATCATAACTGCCTTTTTATGATTTTTTCAAGAATTGGGCAACGCAAATAAGTTTCAAGTTATTTTTAAATTGAAGAGCAGTAGGAATTACTTGTTTTGCACGTACCAAGGAAAAAAGATTCTACAGGCAATCCTGCGTAAATCGTGATGTCATTAGAAAATCAAACTTTTTTTCTAGAAGAAACTTATTTTGCAAGTTAATAACTGATGTTGTTGATAATATAACACCAGATTGAATAGGTTTCCACCTTATTTTTCTAGTTTGTCCTAATATTTTTAAACCACGGAATATCTCTATGACTTCATTTAAAAAAGTTATTGTTTCATTGTAAACTTTGTTATTTTTCATGCTAAGAGCCATACCTGGGTTTTGTGAAGTCATTAATGTAAACCATTTATCAACAATTCCTATAAACCAAGCAGTTGTGAGAATAGAATCATCTTTTATTTCATTTGCAATAAATTTTAATCCACAACTTACATCATGATTCATTACAGATGTTGCTCTTGATACTTTCATTTTGTTGAAATGTTTTTCATCAAGATGTTCAGATGTAAGCTTGTAAGAAAACTTCAAATCCATACCTTCTTGAAAGTCTACAAGCTTGTTAAGGTGTTTTGAATCTATAATTGGCGATTGAAGTTTATATTTTTCTTGAATCTTAGCTGTTATTATAAAATGTTTGATACATAAGAGAGATGTTCTTATATTCTTTAATAAATGTGGTACGTCTGCTAAAAAATCAATTGTACGAGTAGGGTCACATGGGTGTTTAATTGAACTAGAAATACTGCCATTTTTAGTACAGCTAATATTAAAAGATCTCCACATGCCTGGTTATGGCACCCATATCAGAAGTAACACTATTAACTTTTAATCTTATTTCTTATATATACTTTATTATAGATAGGACAATGTTTTTTAAAACACCCCCATTAACAGAACTTCCAGTATAATAATATGCAACAGTTTGTTTCCATCTTGTAGATATTCTTCCAAGCATAAAAACTAAAGTATAGTTATTTTGGCCATAATGTTCAGGTAATGTAACAACTCCATAGTAAGAGCTTGTAGATGTGTCATAGTTAACACTTTCAGTTATTGGCATTTCATCAAGAATTAAAACACATTCTTTTTCATGGATTTTCATGACATTCACTTTAGTTTTCATAAACTCAAAGACTTTTGTTTAAATGCCACTTTGAAATTTTAGATTTTCTAATCTTCATTGTAGGGTACATAATGATGGGTATGGTAAGTTTAAACAAAGTAAGTTTTCATAACCACTTTGACCATGTGTAAGTTTGAGTTCTAACGCTTCATTTATATCATTTGACCATTTAATGAATTTCATATTTTTTCTACTTAAGGATAAAATTTGATCTTCTTTAAATATTGTTTTGAAAAATCTAAATATCTCTCTCTCTTTATATGATTATATTTTTGAATAGCATTTATTTTTGCTTTCGATTTTAAAATGTTAATTTTTTTTTTATTGATTAATGACTTTTTTTTCTAATCTCTCCAATTTCGCATTTAAATCTTGTATAAGTAAACTTCTATCTACAGTTTTATCTACAAAGTGATTCAGATACTTCATTGTTATTTACTTCAATTAAAACATTTTCCACAACTTCTCCACTTTCTATACAACTTATTTTCTTATTTTTTGGTATTGGAAAACGCTCGAGTGGATTTTTTCGCTTATGTTTTGGTCTAACATGTTTAAAGACTGTAGGAATTGCATTATGTTTGAGTTTTCTTGATCCATCTTCTCTGGTTTTTTCCCATTAATCAGCATCAAAGTTAATAAAAAAATTGATAGAATATTATGTATTTTTATGGATTCTAAAATAACTCATTTCTAAGAATAATTACATAAAACTGTATTTTCTTATGCTTACTTCACGTAAAAAGCTTGTGTTTGTAAGTATCCAGTTAAGTCATTTAACTTTAGAAGTCCAAATTGCCCATTGTTTTTCATTTCTTGGGAAGCATTTCATAAAAAAATCCTTTCTCAGGCCTGTTATGTCAGCCTATTGCAGTACAACCAGGTATACTTCTACAAATATTTAATACAAATGTAGTATATATGTATGAACATACACACATGTATGTACATATGTATTACATACATACATATATGTATGTGTGTATATTAGCATGTGTCATACTATTTTTTTTTGGAAATATTTTTCTAATTCCTTGTAAACGTTTCTGAACTTTATTTTGTAAATGCATTAAATTTAGTTCAGTATTAGTGTTTGTAATAAATAGTAGTTCGTTTGATAACATATTCTTAAAAATAATTTATGCTAGAAATCTCAACAAAAACTTAATACAATCTTCAAGACAGAATTTTTTGAACCAATAGAATTTGTTTGTAGATTTGGTGAGTTTTTAGTTCTCGCAAATATTCTTTATTTTTTACCAAATCATTTTGAGAACATTCAAGTTTTTGTATGTTTTCATGTATGTTGTTAAAATAAATTTTTTTAAATACATTAAATATTCTCCAAACATTAAAAAAGTGTGGCCAAGTTTTCGCAACTAACCATTATTTTCATGGTCAGAAATAAGTGCGATTGCATATATATGTATATATATATATATATATATATATATATATATATATATATATATATATATATATATATATATATATATATATATATATATATATATATATATATATATATATGTATATATATATATATATATGTATGTATGTATGTATGTATGTATGTATGTATGTATGTATGTATAAATTGAGTTTTGAATTTGTATCAGGTTTAAAAATGCCTTGTTAACAGTACATGGTATACTAATATACTTATACATAAATATACTTATACTTTCATATATATTTTTAAATTTTATGTTTTTATTCATTTATAATTTTTTGATCATTCATATCTTTAATTATTATCATAAATAAATTATATCCACATGAAAAAACATTATTTTTTATCTCTTTTATTTTTTATCCCTTTTATTTTATATGTCATTTATTTTATGTCTTTTATATTTTTAGTTGAGATTGCTCATTTGACTCGCAAAAATGGTCAAACTAAAATTCATATACTAAGTAGCGACGAAATCAATATTCTTTTGCAACGCCATGAGGAGGAGCAAAAAAAGCTAGAAGATGAAAAAATGAAATTAGAAAAACAAAAAGCAACAAAAAAATAAACTTAAGCAACTATTTTCTGTTTCTAATGTTGTTTGCATTGTTTATCATGTCGACTAATGATTGTCTCAAATCCTTGCTTAGTTTGTTTACTAAGATAAAGTTATATCATTGGTTTATTTACTGAAGATAATGTATCATTGGTTTGCTTACTAAATAAAATAAAAATGTAGTCTTTATGAAAAAAAAAGTTTCAAAGAATTTTCAAAGTGATTTTTTTATTGTAAGTTTGATCACAACTTTACTATAATAATATTATATATTTTTATAATATTAGAAATATAATATTCTATAATAATTGAAATATATAATATTATTATATATTTCTATTATTAAAGAAATATATTATTATAGCAATGTTATTAAATAGTATGTGGTTGCACATAGTTATATTCATCTTTTTTTGATTTAAGTGTGAGCTCAGATGTTATGCAATTTATTTTGAAATTTAATAAATTTATTCATTTTTTAAAGTAAATTATAAGTCATAGACTTGCGACTGTTTTCCAAAAATAGATGCTGGTATAAAATAATTTACTAAAGAAGTTTCTGTACATCTGTTTTTTTATGTTTTTCAAAGAATTCTTTTTAATTAATAAAAAAAACTAAAAACAACATATAATTTTTTTTTGTTTATCCTCCTTGTTACAGCTTTATGTTACAGCTTTAAGAATTAAATAATTACTTTTTAGATAATATTAATGTGTATAATAATGTGTTAATTTTATAGTTTGTTCTGTTGTTTTTATAGTTTATATTTTATTTTTAATTTTATAGTTGTTAGTTTTAAAGTTTGTTAATTTTATAGTTTGTTAATTTTATAGTTTGTTAATTTTATAGTTCTTGTTCTTTATCTTAATTTCTACAAGAAAAAAATTACAATTGTTATTTTAAATTTAGAAAAAAAAATAAAAAAATATTGCATTGAAATTAGGAAATGGAGTTGTATTATTGGCCTGCACAACTAAAATGGGGTTTACCCACATTTGATATCAACTCATTACATGTTATGGTGAGTTTTTTTATTTAGTAATTTGATAAAAGGAGTTATTTAATCTTTTGATAAATTAGTAATATTGACAAGTTTTTTTATTTAAGTGGCTGCATTCATTTTCACATAAAATTTCTGTAACAATATTTCCTTGATTTTAGCTTTCTTTTTTTCAGTGAAATTATTAATCATACTGCATTCATAATCGTGTCCAGTACTGAATCCAAGACTTTTACCTAATTGGTTACAGAAATCTTTCATCTGCAAATTTTTTTTTGAACCAAAGTCGTTTATTCACTACTGTTTTAATAATTCCCTTCTTAAAAGTTTTAGTACTAACTTGATTTATTGTTCTACTATTAGTAATAGAATCTAACGTAGACTACTTATTTTTTTTAGCATTGAAATCTTGTTAATGTGATAAAAATAATTCAGAATATTTTCTTTTTCCCATAAGACTCATTTTGGATTCAAATATTTTATATCGGATAACTGTGATTTTTTCGAAATTCATATTTTAATCTTTTTCTTTTTTTATTTGCATGCTGCAAGGACTTACTTTATCATTTATCTTTTCTGTAATCTTACATAGTTGTACTTTTATCAATTTAAAAGTATTTTTCTAGAACCCTCTCAAGGGTTGTTTGAGTTTGATTAAAAAGAAAATTTGAAGCAAAGTGAATGATAAATTATCATTTTATATCGCTCTATATTAAATTTGAATGGAAAAAAACAAAAAAAAATATTGCTTTTTAAAAAAGTAACTTATGGAAAGTTACTTCACTACTGAAAAAACTTTTATTTAAAGTAACATTGGTACAATATTTTTGTGTATATATTTTAAAAACTTTATTCATTAATTATTTATAGTTTAATCTTGATTAACTAATTAAAATCAGTGTGAGTTGTCCATAAAAATATGAAATAAACATAAATATCGCTAATAAACAAATTTTAAATAAAAATAAAAACAAAAAAGTAAAACAAAATAAATACAAAAATAAAAACAAAAAAGACAAAAGCTTTGATAATAAAGACAATTAAAAAAATAGTAATTTCTAATTATTCTAATATTTAACATTTGATATTTCAAAATATCAAAAAATGATTGGAATTCTTTTAGCCTCAGCTCCGGCTCAGCACCATGTAAAATCACCAACTCTGGATAGCTCTGGAGCCACTCCAAAGCTCTGAATTTTATTTTATTTTGGAATACCACATTAATATATATATATATATATATATATATATATATATATATATATATATATATATATATATATATATATATATATATATATATACATAAAGATATATATACATATATATATATATATATATATATATATATATATATATATATATATATATATATATATATATATATATATATATATATATATATATATATATATATGTATATATATATATATATATATATATATATATATACAAATAGTATTGCGTATTAAGGTAAGCAATCTGACGTCATACTGAAATAGCCTGGGGGCTTCAGTACATACATCGACTGACAAATAGTCTGACTCGCCGTGGAGTGCTGCTACATCGACTGAGGGTTTGGGATGGGGAAGCAATCGTTTCATTCATCATTCTTCGTTTTTTCTTCTTTTTCGAAAAAAACGGTATAGCTTAAGGTTAGCAGAAAAAGTGAGCAAATGCTTATCAAAGCTTTAGTTTATATATATATATATATATATATATATATATATATATATATATATATATATATATATATATATATATATATATATATATATATATATATATATATATATATATACATATATATATATATATATATATATATATATATATATATATATATATATATATATATATATATATATATATATATATATATATATATATATATATATATATATATATGTATGTATCTGTGTGTATACATGCATATACAGGTGACAGTTATTATAAACTTTCAATAAATATTAATAAACAAAAAAATAAACAAAACACAATCAAAGTTGTTATCTTGGTTTGTTGAGCAAAGCTTAGTATACAAAAAGCTGCCACAGTGTGTCAACAGCTTCAGATGGCTTTTGGCAATCTTCCTATACCCAGAAAAACTTAAACAGAAATCAATAAGGCAGTTGTCATTATTAAATTAAGAAAGAAATATTAAAGTTATGTCTAAATGTTTTTTTGATACAATACTTAATCACCATAACTTTCATATTATTTTGTTGAAGCTAATTAAATACTAATTAAATATGACTATTAAGATCAAACTTTGATAGTAGTGGTTGATACAATTAACGAGAATATACTCAAATGGTGAGATAATTATACTGAAATAGTGAAATGGTGAGATAATTATACTGAAACATATACTAAAATGATGAGATTGTTTAATGCATCTCATAAATGTAGTAAAAAACTTTTTTTTTTAAGAAATTTTCATAGGTTAATTTTTAAAGTTTAATATTACCCAAGCCAGATGGGACTTCCAAGCAATTAATTTCCTACTCACTCAAATACTAATTCCTTCAGACAGACAATCACTAGAAATGGCAGTTAATCTTGTTGCTGGATATGGATAGATGTCTATTTTTTAAATCAAATGTTTTACCCTATAAATGGTAAAGTTTCGGAGGAAACCATTATAAATCATCCAAAGCCTGTCAATACGTTCACAATGTTTTAGTGGGATATTCTTTTGTTGATAAATACACAAAAATTTGATTAGTGATATGATATTAATGATAATGCCACTACTCATTGTAGTAAAAGTTTTAGAGGATATCAAAATTCTTTACAAATCTAAGGAAACTTTGTATTTAAAATCTTTATTTACAAATTGTGATAAAACTAAGTGTAATGTATTTTTAGTGTAGTTTTATCAATATAGTTTTTTAAACATTTTGTTGTTTTGATCAATATAGCTTTATTTATGTGACAGCTTTATTACTTATTAAAATATAACTGATTTCTGGTAATTATATATAAATTGCATTAGAATCTGACATGCTCATTTAGTTTTTGAGAATTTTATACCTAAAATATCTATATACATAAGGTTTTAATATTTAGAGTTACATAAAGTTTTGCAAAGCACCTGTCAGTTTATTTCCAGTTTTAAAGTCTCTGCTTAATGCAAAAAGTAAGTTCAGGATTTTTTTAATGTAATTTTAATTTACTGAACCAGAAAATAAAAATAGCTTAGAGATTAATGAAAATTTTATATTAACTTAAGTTATTGAAAATCAAAGATTTATACATGTATCTTTGATTTCATGTTAGAATTTTAATAAAAGGTCCCTAATTATTTAAATAGAACGTTTGTTTTGCTGTGTTTATTTTTTGTTTTTATTTTGAATTTAAATAAAATGTTAGTTCTTCTGGATTTTTTGTGTTATGTTACTTAAAATTTAATTTAAAATGCCGTGTTTAATTTTTAAACACAGTGTTTACGTAATTTTTTTTAGACAGACTGACCATGGCAGTTTGCATCTTAACTTATAAAGCATTTCAATAACTCGTGGCAAGAAGCTAAATTTATCTACTGAAAAAAAAACAATCCTAAAAAAAGGAAACAAGATAGAATTGAAATAACAAGTTTTAATTAAAAAAAAAACTAGAAATTTTGATAATTGAAAAAAGGAAATTAAAAAAATAATTTTTTTTTATAATTTTTATACAACTTTTGTATTCTTTTTTTTAGAGTGGTTGTTGTTTTTAGTTACCGAATTTGATACCAGTTGATAAAAAACAAACATATTATCTTTTATAAAAATTTAAAAACAATTGATATGATATCCAATTTATTCACGATTTTTATCAGTCCTTATAATTAAGAAACTAATTTGCTATGTATGCTTGACCTATGAGAAATTTTGTTAATTTTTATTCTTTTATTCATTTTAACGTCATTTTGCTTTTAAAATTGCTTTTGCTTCATTTGATCTTTTTTCTTGATACTTTTACTATTATTGCTATTTATTTGTAAAATATATTATTTGATTAATAAATTTTTTAATGGCGTAATAATTTAAATAAAAAAATAACATGTCTGAATTTGCTTCTTTTATATTTCCCGATTTCCAACATTAACACAAATTACTAGAAATAATAAACATAATTATTGCTCTGTTTGAAAAAATGTATTTACAAACGTAAAAAAAAAGTTTAAACAGGCTCCTTAAAATTTCGTTTAAAAGTTCAGTAAAATGACAATGCACTAGCCGACAAGCTTTTGGAGAATTGTCAATAACAATAGTTCATAAACTATTTTTAATTAAATAGGAAATAAACTATTTTTAATTAAATTAAATTTTAAATGCACAATTTGGATAATCCAACAAAAGTGCAGATTATTTCTATGGGGGGTAGTGAAAACAAACAAATATTTTTTATTTTAAATATATAATAACTTATATATATATAAATATATAAGAAAAGTTAATAACTTTTTACTTTTTGACATAAAAAACTTGTTAAAATATTTTTTTTTTTTTAAATAGCAAGTAGTTTTCTTGCTTTCCTTAAAAACAGTAAAATTTTGCAAAAAAATTTGAAAAACAAATTTCAAATTTGTTGATGTTTCTAGCGCAAATGATCAAGTATTTTCTTAATATACTGACTGAAAAAAGTCAGTATATTAAGAAAATTTGTATATCAAAAAATGTTTTTGTTATATCCTTATATGCTTTTTTTTTCGACTTGTATCAGTTTTGGTAGTGAAAAATAACAAACCCCCTAAAAAAAAGAAAACAAAAACAGTAAAATATTTAGATAGTATTTTTTAAATTTTTTTTTTAATTTTATTTAGATTTTCTATTTCAAATAGTTTCATTTCTTCGAGTATTTCTGTTTTATTCTCTCTAGTTTCTTATAGCTTTATTTTGCCGCAATTTTTTTTGAAAAAGCTTACTATATAAAAATGTGGTCAAGTTGTCTAAAAAATTACTTTAAGCATGGACGAACAAGGCGTGCAACCACAAGTGCTTCCCAGTAAGGCAAAAACACTTAGGTGAAACACAAACC
Source organism: Hydra vulgaris (assembly GCF_022113875.1). Classification (NCBI taxonomy): domain Eukaryota; kingdom Metazoa; phylum Cnidaria; class Hydrozoa; order Anthoathecata; family Hydridae; genus Hydra; species Hydra vulgaris. The sequence goes on along the minus strand of NC_061164.1, from coordinate 13,820,452 downwards.
ATTTAATAAGTTTCTTATAAGTTCTACATATGTGGAAAAGATGTGCATGCTAATTTTTTTGCTATAATTCAAGTTTTACAATTTAATAATATAAAAGTTTTACAATTTCATAAAAAATATTTGTAAAAAATGAAAGTAAATAAGAAAAAAGAATAGAAATGGTTGTTGCGGAATAGATAAGTATAGAAATAGTCGGCTTAATAAAAACCTGTAATATACAGGATATAGATCAGTGGTGTACACTGGTGGTCGCTTAAAGGTATCAGGCCACCAAATTTTGTAAAGGGCGACTTAAAACATTTTTTTGATGCAATAAAAGGGCAACAATTAACTTTTTAATTCAGCCAATCTGTAAAAAGAAAAGTAACTTAAATAATAATAAAGCTATATTTTGAAAGTGGCAGTGTCAAAGTTTGTTTTCTGCATTTTCTATTACTAATTTAAAACTTGTTTAAAAAATTGTATGAGTGTTTAAACGTATTTAAAAAAGTACTTCCTAAATAAAAACTAAAAAGTTTTATCGTTCAACAAAAATACTTTTTTATATATATATTTTTTTACAAATATTATTTCAAATATTATTTTATTAAAGATAAAGTAATAGAAGAAAATTTCTCAAAAAAAATACTTTGACAGGCCTAGTTAAGAAGCGTTATGCAGCTCTTTATGCATGAAAGCATTCAGTAGTTATGTTAATCGAAAACCTTTTTGTTTTGAAATATTTAAAGTAGTATTAATACAAGTATTTAAAGTAGTATTAATACATATAATTAAATAAAAAATTCTACTATGGATGTAACTCTTTATTTTTAAATTGATTTTTATTGCAATATTTACTTTTAAATATTGTGTTAAAATTCTTTAAAAATAATAAAAAGAATATAAAAGTAAATATTGTATATATATATATATGTGTGTATATATATATATATATATATATATATATATATATATATATATATATATATATATATATATATATATATATATATATATATATTGAACTAATTTTTTTTTTATAAGACAAGGATTGATGTATATTTTTAAATGAAAATGGTAGTTAAAGCAGAATATGCCTATTTTTGCTGTTTTATAGTGTTAAATATTGCAAAAAAAATTTTGCCGAGAATTATAAGCATAATTTTAGGCTCTAAAGTCTTTTGGAAAATCTTCAACAGCATTATTAACAAGGGTAGATCTAACATTCCATCTCTCATTCATGGGACTGATCTTATTACCTCTCCCAAGGATAAGGCAAAACTATTTGCAAAGAACTTTTCTTCTAATTTCACTCTTGAATCTTGTGGACATTCTCTTCCTTCTATTCCAGTCAAACAGGTTGACCCATTGTTAGACATTCAAATCACTCCGGCTTCTGTTGCTAAAGTCATATCTCAATTAAACTTGTCTACAGCTTGTGGTCCAGACAACATTCCTGTCACAGTCTTGCAGAATTGCTCTCCAGAACTTTCTTCAATTCTCTCTAAACTATTTAACAAGTGTTTGACTGAGTCTTGTTTTCCTGCTTGTTGGAAAATGGCATCTGTGGTTCCAATATTCAAAAACTCTGGAGAAAATTCTGAACCCTCCAATTATCGTCTGATCAGTCTTTTTTCTGTTATTAGCAAGATCTTTGAGTCTTTGATCAACAAATTCCTCACATCTCATCTTGAGTCAAATAAACTACTGTCAGACAATCAATACGGTTTTCGATCCTCTCGCTCTACGGCCGACTTGCTAACTGCTGTAACTGAAAGATTTTATTGTGCATTAGGTGGAGGCGGTGAGGCTAGGGCTATTGCTCTCAACATATCTAAAGCTTTCGACAAAGTTTGGCATGCTGGTCTTCTCCATAAGCTTGCTTCATATAGTGTTTCTGGTAAAGTTTTTGAGATTATCAAATCATTTCTTTCTAACCGGTTTATTAAAGTCATCCTTGAAGGCCAACACTCTTCTTTATTTCCAGTAACTTCTGGGGTTCCCCAAGGTTCCATCTTGGGCCCTGTTTTGTTTCTTATCTACATAAACGATCTTCCTGACAACCTTTCATCTAAAGTAGCTCTTTTTGCTGATGACTCAACTCTATACTCCTGTCTTGACAAAAAGTCTTCTCTTTTCGATCGCCTAGAACAAGCAGCTAATTTTGAATCCGATCTCACTTCAGTAATAGATTGGGGTTCACAGTGGCTTGTGAATTTCAACTCTAACAGAACCCAGTTGTTTACTGCAAACAACTACCGTAACATGGTCAACTTTCCTATATTAATGAATGGCAATCCTCTTACTGAGTTCTCCTCTTTACGTTCTCTTGGATTATCGCTTACTACTGACCTTTCATGGACACCATATATACAATCGATTGCTAAATTAGCTTCTGCTTCTGCTTCTCTTTATCGTGCTCGTCATTTCCTTACTTCTGATTCCATTCTCTACCTCTACAAATCTCTTATTCGTCCCTGTATGGAATACTGTTGTCATATTTGGGCTGGTTCTTCTAACGATTCACTTTCTCTTTATGACAAGGTCCAAAAACGCATTGTAAATGTTGTTGGACCTGGACTATCTGCTAAGCTTGAGCCTCTTTCCCATCGTCGTAAAATTGCATCTCTTTCTCTTTTCTACAAATACTATCACGGTCACTGCTCAAAGGAGTTATCATCTCTAGTTCCATCAACTAAAATTCATTCTCGTTTTACTCATCATTCAGCTAAGTCTCATTCATTTACTGTATCTGTCCCTGCATGCTCTAAAAACTTTTATTCATCTAGTTTTTTTCCCTGCACTTCAATCCTTTGGAACTCTCTCCCATCTTCATGTTTTCCTGACTCATACAACCTTCAACTTTTCTTCTTCAACCTTCAACAAGTCTTCTGTCAACCGTTTCCTTGCTCTATAACTCTATTTTTTTTTTTCCTAGTAACTCCCAACTTAATAGTGGTTGCTTGCAGCCTTGTTGGGAGTGAATGCAAATAAAAATAAATAAATAAAAAATTAAATAATACAGTTAACAATTTTTTATGAATGAAAATTTATCTTTAATTGATTATTAATTATTTAAAATAATGTAAAAGTTCGTTGAAATAAATTTTTTTGTTGATCATCATTTTTAAATCATTTTTTCCATTGTAGAATTAAAAATTAATAAATGATTCAGTATGTAGTAGGTTGATTATAGTATGATAATGATACAGTAATATATTGATAAATGATGGTATTGTTAAAAAAGTTTCGTTCAAAGTAAAAAGATTTAAATTTTACTAATATTTCAGCACATACTTTATAAAAGCCAACATATTATATATCAATTAATTGATTTATGTTTACTATAATTTTTATGTCGATTACTCTCTTGGTCGATTAACCTTTTCTTAGACAAATTTGATGACTTTTTGTAGCAAATCTAGCTTTAATAACAGTGAGCAGTCTGTTCTGAATTTCTTCTTCTTTATCATATCTGTGAACAAACAGTTGCAACATCCCTACTGCTTTTTCAACAGGATCATTTACAACAACTAGAGATTTAGCAAAATCTTTGAAGATTCTAAAACTTGATTGTGTGCACCAATACTGAGGTTAGAGGGTAAACCAGTCTGCTTTGTTTATCCAACCCAATTCTATCAAACATCAAATAGGGGATCATTGTAAACTCTCTTTTCAATCAAAATCTTGTGTTCCACTTCTGTTGTCAGTTTTAAAATAATCCAAATTTGGCATGTCATATTAAAGCATAGCAGAGGCAATCTTTTTTCTTCATTAAAAACGTCTTTATCCACCAAGGAAATAGGTACAATTGTAGAATTTAGATACCAGGAATGTTTATAATATGATTTCAATACTGCTTCAACTGCGTCTGGTATGGCACAAAGCTCTTTCTATAGATGCATTTTATGTATTGATAAAAAATCTAGATATGGTGCTTTGATAGCCTTATCAGATTGCAAATACTATTTTGCATAAAATTGTGCTATGAATTCCGCCATGATATTTATTTCTTCTAAAAGTAGTTTGTCTTCATGAGCAAATTTAATTTGATTAGAAAGAAGTTGCAATTTTAAATAATATATGGCTTTTCCGAGGAACCTTGCATGGTGGACAGCTTCTGGTTTCCTAATTTTTATACCTTCAGAAGACAAATAAGCAACAACTAGCTCAGTTAGTTCTTTTCTATGGTCTCTTAACATTTTTTTCACTTTTAACATATTCTTTGCAAAAATTTAGAGACTCAACTGCAGCACATTCGATAACAGTTCCTTTTGTCTTATCCCAAAGAAATCTTGTAACAGTATCATAATGAAAACCAGGAGTTTCAAATATATCTTTGAGTTTTTTAAATAAAAGATTCTTTGGATGTTCTACTTTGAGGCACAACATTACAAAAGTGAACAATCTTTAGCTCTGATATGAGGTGTCTACAAGCAAGAAATAATCGATAAATATCTAGATTGTTTGCTATTCTAAAAAGGGAACCCTTTTTAGTTCCAGTATTAATGTTAGTTGTATCAAAGCATAGTCCTTCGATGTTTCCTTTGGTTTCATATTCTTTGAGAAGATTCATCACACCTTTATACTGATCCTTTTCTGGTCAATCATTATGGTATGTCTATGATTTGGTGTACCAATCCAGAACACTTTATTCATCTTTAGTACAAAGTCATTTTGTTTTTTTAAATCTGAAGTTGACCCTCTCTTTTCATGCTTTTTTAAATTGTAGTATTCTTTTTCTAGATTACTTAGATGCTTTCTAAGGGTTATGTCAGAAACTGTTGGAAATCCAGCATTTCAAAGGAGCTTTAATCAAAGATTATATACTTTTGTATTTATCATTTTTGCACTGACTTTCTTTCATCTTATTAGGCATGATGACTTTTTCGCATTTATTTCCAGTGTAGATTTTATATAGTAAAAGATTTTTAGTATTTTCATTCCAGTTGGAAGTTGAATACAATAAAAAAGTTTTATAATATAAAAAAGTATTTATTGATGTGTATAATGTTAATACTTCAATAATTGGTTACTTATTATAATATTAATTTTTTCTAGGAAAGATAGTATTATAAACGATAACGTTATCATTTTCTTATATAAAGTGCCTTAAATTATGCATAAAAAGTATAATTTGAGTGCAAAATAAAGAGTATATGATTATATACTCTTTATACTGCACTCAAATTATACTTTTTACAGGGGTGCGCAGGTTATCGCAGAAAAATAAAAATATTTATATCTCAAAAATGGCTTTTATTTTCAAAGTAAAACTTTTCACAATACCAAATCACATATATTTTTACTAAAAAACACTAATGAATTTCAAAGTAGCCTCCTTTGGCATTAATGACACTCTTCAAACGCTCTGGAACTGACTCACAGCATCGCACCATGTCCGGATTAAGATTCTTCCAGATCTTCTTCAATTCGTTTCGGAGGGCTGCCAAATTTGGATATGTTTTGGCTGCCTTCTTGGTCTCCATGACATTCCATATAGCAAAATCCATAGGATTAATGTCTGGGCTTGAAGGGGGCCACATATCTGGGGTCCAAAGGTGCGGAACATTTTCTTTCAAGAAGCTGAAAGTTTTCTTTGCACTGTGTGCTGGTGCACTATCCTGCATAAAGGCCCATGGATCGTCCCCAAACTTCTTTTTGACCCAAGGAATGAGGTTAGCTTTGATGAAGTCGACATAGGTCACCTGGTTGACTTTTACACCTTCAGGAACAAAAACAAGGGGAGTTTTTGACCCATCAGAGCACACACCTGCCCAAACCATGACACCCACAGGGTGTTGTCTCTTTGAAATAGTCCTCAGTTCCAAAGGAACTATTCTTCTGGACTTACCAAAAACTCTGTCATTGTATCTGTTGGGTTCTGGTTCAACTGTGAAAATTTTTTCATCACTGTAAACGATAGGGACATCTTTGTGGTCTTTGAACCAATTTAGTAACTCTTTTGATCTTATGCGTCTTTTGGCTCTAGTTGCCTCACTTAGAAGTTGTCTTTTTGACTTGACAAGGCTCTTCATACCCAGATCATTGTGGACAACACGTTGCATAGTCCTTCGAGACACACCTGCTTCTCTATCTAAGGATGAAATTGACCTGTTTGGGTTTCGTCGTACTTTGCAGTTGATTGAATTTCGAAGTTCTTTAGTTCTCACATAATGATTTGGGCCTGTTTTTTTTCTTTTGTAATTTGTTCCAGTTTTTAAGTCTTTTAAGATTCTGTAGGCGTTGGAATTATGAAGCTGTCTCTTCACGGCTTTGCAAATTTCAACTTTTTTCACACCACGTTTCTATAGATCAAAAACAAGTTTTCTTGCATTTTTATTTTGCGTGCGCACCCCTGTATGCATAATTTAAGCACTTTATATAAGAAAATGATAACATTATTGTTTATAATATTATCTTTCCTAGAAAAAATTAATATTACAATAAGTAATCATCAATCAAAATTATATCACCTGATAGAGCTGTATTAAAAATTATATCACCTGATAGAGCTCCAAAAAGAAAAAAACATTTTATCTTGCCCTAAGCTCTTTTTCTTTATCTATGTTTTTATTTTTTTTTTAATGTTCATCATAAAGTCTAAAATCATAATAAGTTCATCATAAAACCATACAATCATAAAACCTGCATAAATGTTTAAAAAAAATAAATACTATTGCACTTTCAAAAATAAAATTATAAAGAAAAACAATGAGTTCAAACATAAAATTCTCTCTATATATGCAACAAAAGTTCGATATGGTAATCAGTATTTTATTTTATTTATTATGATATAAACAAGTAAAACTGCTATGGCCATACAAATATAATAAAATAATAATAAAAAAGAAAAAAGTCAATCAAAAACAAAATAAAAGTGTAAAACAAAGTAATTCATCATTTTTATAATTTGCTGCAAAATAATTCTTTTTTTGTGATTTTTAACACTATTTAACACAATAAAACAGCATAAGTAGGTATATTCTGTCTTAACTACCCTATTTATTTGAAAATATACATCAATACCTGTCTTTAAAAAAAGTCAGTTTAAAATTTTGATAATATTACCTCCCCCAAGCCTTTCGAATATTGTCATTTTTGGACCATTTTTTTTATTAAAAGGGGTCTCAAGAGGTACAATAGTGGTCCAATCAGGCTAATTTTTTTTCAAAGGTAGTTTTCACAGCATGTTCCACATTACCCTAATATATAATGTTGAATGAAGTTCAAATAAAAGTGATAAACTTTTTAAATTTATTTGAATTGTAAAAAATTGTAAAGACATGGCTGCAGAAAAATTAATAAATGTTACTGCCCTATGGCTGGGCAGTTTGCCCAATTTGACCAACCTCTCTGGCAGACCTGAGAAAAGACATAGTGAAAGGATGGCGTCATAAAATAATGCTAGGATATAATAATACTAAAACATTCTTTGTTCTTTTATGTTTGTGTATGTTGTTTTTTGAATTTAAATGTTTCCTACTAAAAAAACTCTATACTTCACAATATTATAGTTATTAAAATTTGTATTAATATAGTTTTTTGATATAAATATCAGGTAGTGGGTTCTGTTTGGCCAAATCTGAACATAATAATATGATAATTTGAAAATTCTGTTTTTAAATATAAATTTTATTTTAATGTAGATATTAAGTTAAAATATTGAATTATTGTCTTCAGTTCTTTTTGCGTTACACCAGATATTATATACACCTATATCTATGTATTATATACACCTATAAAACATGTGTTTTTTAAAAAGAATTTTAAAATTTCATTTATTTTTTAGTTTTAATTTAGAATTATTTTTTTTTAAACATCCATGCTTGTATACCTATGTGGTTCAGACAGGTTTCCATAATCCCATTTTCTTATTTAAATCTGACATAATAGTGAAGATAAAGCAGTTTTTTATAACCATATTCTCCTGGTCTTAACTTGTTTTGTAAATATCAGGACTGAGTATTTTAGTTGTAATATTACGACTAGAAAAATTACCATTTAAGTTTCACAATCACCTTCTAGCCTTACTTACAAATAAATTGGGGTATAAATAAATAAATTCGGGTATCAAATAAATTTATATATAAGAATTTTTATTTTTTCTAGATAAAATACTTTCACTGTTGTTAATAGCTAACCCAATATAAATCAGATTAATTTTATAATTGTGGTATGAAACATCACTGACAATGTCATACTAAAATACAATCGTTTGCACTTTTTATGGCTATTGCTGGGTTATTTTCTGATGTTTTTTTTTTACTAAGTTTGTAATCTAATGGTTTTTTTTCATAATTTTTTATCACTAATACTTTAATTAATAGGTTGTTTTGTTTAGCTCGTGAATTACCATGCCTGGTTACAACATCTGGTGAAATGTACTCTTCGCCTAAAGAAATAATAAACTATCTTAACCTAAAGGTTTTTCTTTTCAAGATTATTTACATATTTAATTCAAGTTTTTTTTAATATTTTAGGCTGCTTAACTTTGCATCATTCTGATGCAGCTGTATATTTTGGTTATTATATATTAGGGTGCACCAAGCGCCTCATACTTTCTAAAACAGATATGAATCTAATCATAAAATTTTCTATTGACTCCCACAACCACTACAGCCGTTTTTTAAAAAAAATATAAATAATTGTTAACAACCATGTATATTATGTTAAAAAAATGCAATATAACATTATCAATGTTATCAAATTTGTAGTGTTAAAAATCATACTGTATATCCATAATTATGGATATACGGTATGATTTTTAACACTACACAACAGGATTGTAAGTGTCAAAACACATTTATAGGACCCTTTCAACTTTAAAACCATGCTATGGTATGATTAAATGATTTTTTTTAATATCTTTTTTGCTTAAAAAAATAAATTTGGAGTTCAGCATGCATTTTCATAACTCTTACGTTTTTGTTTTTTTCCCTTTTTTAATATATATATATTAGGGTGTGTAGATTTTTCATTTTTTTCGAGAAAAAAATTGGGGAGTTACTAAAAGTTGCAAAATTTGATGGAGATTCTAAATATGTTTTTAAAAATTGAATTAAAAAATTTTTTATTTAACTTTTTATATTTCAATAAAATTTTGACCTGGTTTCTCAAAAAAACACGGTTTTTACTTGGAAATTAATTAGCTTTTTTTCTACTTTGTTTGATAAATATCAGTTGAAATATAAATGTTGATTAAAACTAATTTTAGATATTATAATACTTTCTTTAAGAATTTTTATAAAATATAAATGAAATATTTCTTATTTCAAAATTAGACTTTGAAATTAATTTTTAATATGCATAATAATTTAAAACTGAAATTAGATTGAGATTAATTTATATATATTAAAATATTTTTCAATGTATTTTAAATACAGTTTGCCTTAACATCGCGTAATAATTTTATTAGTATTGATGCTAAAAATACAGCAAGATATTAAAAAAAAAAGTTATTATTTTAATAAATATTATAAATTTGATACAAAAACATGTGTCAAACTTTCAAGGTCTTGTTTACTATTATTTTTAGGCATTAACTTTCTACTTGCCTCTTGAGTTCGGACAAATCCTTCTCTTTTTTCATGAGTGTACACTCTACTTGAAGCTTCTGTAACTTGCTTTACGCAACGTTCAACAGATTGTCCATGACTTGGCCAAATTGGCACCTGCATAGGATTTGATAAAAACACATTAACTTCAGAAGTTGTTAGAGAGGTAGTTAAGACTGGTTCATAAACCGGTGACTCCCATGATATTAGGTCTACCAATTTTTCAGCATTAAAGTTCAGAACAGGCGTTTTTCTTGGTCTAGGAGAGGAATCACCTTTTTGTAGATCTTCATTTCCAGTACCTCTAATATCTTTTATCTTATTAATAGCTATACTTCTATCCTCTTCAGTATTAGAACACAACAATGTTTGTATACTACAGTGTATACACACTCACTGAAGCAAAACCAAGCTGATCTTTAAATAGAGGGTGATAATATTTTAATGACATCTTCTTTTTGAAATTTAAGTTGCTGCAGTTGGTAAAGTACATGTTTAGGACCTTCAATCCAAGAATGTTCAACTTTAATCTTAAACCAACAAGAAAAATAAACACCTACAATGTACTCGGTGATAGATCTTAAATTTTCTAAATCTTTACCTTGAATTCCATGTTTAGAGATCCATATTCTACATGTTCTGTTAGCAGTAGTTAACCATCTTGAATGTGAAACAGGCCCAATTTGTAATAAATGAAATTTTGGTGGTAAAATACCACTTCTAATGGCACAAAAAACTTTATAACCATAAAATTGATCTGCAGGTAGGTCATTTATTATTTTATCATCGAGAGAAATAAGTGGATTGCCAATTTTAATAGTTTCAAATACTGGATTTATATCTAGATCTGTAGCATGATCAAGCATGGAATCAATAACATCAGACCATTTATTGTTTGATTTTGTTTGACCATCTAAATTGGTTATAAGATGTCTCAGTGGCAACTCATTTGTATGGAGTTGACATATAAGCCAAACAAGTTTTTTTCCTAATTTTATTTCTATATGTTTGATGACTCCACCCTCCCAACTGTTGTTTACATTTGTAGAGTCTCCACCAACAGCCAGTAAAGACTTGTCAATACCTCTCTCAGCCAGCCATTCAACAGTTTTATTTGCTATAATCTCTGCATGTTTAACACTTTTTGTTGCTTTCTCAGGAGTAAAGTGAAACAAATATTTTTCTCCAGGTTTTATACAAACAGAGTAATGTTCTTCTTTCACTGTTACTGGAAATTTTGCATTTGAGTCATCAAGTTCAATCATTTGGTTGATCAATTTGGTTTGATCAATTCTCCCATCAAAAAATATGCATTTCAATTTTCCACTTTTTGCTATTTTGTCAAAATCCTTACTAAGATCAGAGATAACTTTTTCTTGCGCTCTCGAAACTTTACTATGGTCAATAATTAACTTTTTATCATCAGATGTTATTAATCATATATATATATATATATATATATATATATATATATATATATATATATATATATATATATATATATATATATATATATATATATATATATATACACATTTATAAAGATAAATACATTACTAAAAAACAAATTTATTTAAAAAGAACTATACCTTACGCTATTCATAGCTATGTGTGAAATATCTAAGGTATTGTATTTTTTTTCCTTATGATTTTTTCAGTACTAGAGGTAATTCTACATTAGTAATATCATCAATGTTATCATTTAATTCTATTTCTTTACTAAAATCACTTTCTTTTTGAAAGTTTATCTGATCTGACTCAATTTTTTGTTTTTTAGTTAAAACAACATTGCTGTCTTTATTCTCAAAATATTTTTCTCGATCTTTTGAACTGTTTCCTGGTTTCAATACTATCAGGTAATCCAATTTGAAACTTGCTAACAGTTCCAGTTTTAATTCTTTGAAAATATAGAAACTTAACGTCAATAGATGGTATTTTGTACTCTTTGATACATTTGCATTTACAATAAACTTCTTTATCACAATCATCAGAAGAAATAAAATCATCACATTTTACAATTAGACATTTGCATACTAGTATATCAAAAAGTTTATCAAGTTTTTCTTTAAATTTTATTATTTGTTTAGCTCCTTTTTTTCTTGGACAAGCTATTGCTGAAGCGTTGTTCCACAAAGTCACTATTTTATCACAAATTGTTTTGTCAGTAATTAATTTAGGCGATGTAAATTCCAAATTTGCACTCAACCACTGGTGTAATAAATTTTTTATGTCTTCGCAGCCCTCTCTTAATAAAATTGCATATCTTATAACATCTCTGTTGGTTGGTAATTCTGAAACTATAAATTGTTTTTCTGTACCAAATGCAACACTAATTTGCATACAAGTACTCATTCTGGTTTTGGTTGCCATTATCCCTCAAGTTATAAAATATTTAAAGAGAATTTATCATTGTTTAGTAATGAATAAAAATTTTTTTTTTAATATTTTAAGAATGAAAACAATTGATCAAAAAGTTCTTAAATTTATATTTAACAATATGCAGTTCGCAATTGTTTACTGAATGCGGCAATGAAAAATTAATTTACTGACCATTATTAAGATTAAAAAATTACGTTTGAGTAAATTTTTTTTTTAATTAAAAAGTTATTTTACGCATTTAATACAAAAATTTTTCAAATACTTTATACATATTAAGTTAAATGATTTTTTTATAAACTTAATGTAAATTTGTTTTGTTGTTTAAAAGTCTGTTTTTTTTTACGTACAGTATTGTCCGGTAACGTCGTTATTCCGTTTAAAAGGAAATAAAAACCGTTAATACTTTCATAAAAGGCTAATCACCTAAGTAAATATTTTTCTGATTTAAAAAATTTTAACAGATTTAGATTCTTCCTAAAATTTCGCAAATTTTATTAAACTTTTTTTTCAAAAAAAGTCTAAAATTGACACACCCTAATATATATATATATATATATATATATATATATATATATATATATATATATATATATATATATATATATATATATATATATATATATATACTCTTGCATGTCTCTTGCGTGGCATCAAAAAATGTTTCCCATAAACTGTAGTTTTAAAGAGCGCGTTAATAAACCAGACCAGAAAAAGTTTTAAAAATGAAATTTTTTTTTTTAATTGATAGACTGCCTGGCCAAACCAAACCCTCAGTCGATGTAGCAGCACTCTCTTGCGAGTCAGGCTATTTGTCAGTCGTTGTAGCAGCACTCTCTTGCGAGTCAGGCTATTTGTCAGTCGATGTAGCAGCATTCCCTTGCGAGTCAGGCTATTTGTCAGTCGATGTAGCAGCACTCCGTTGCGAGTCAGGCTATTTGTCAGTCGATGTAGCAGCACTCCGTTGCGAGTCAGGCTATAAGATAGTCGATGTAGCAACATTTACGCATGTTTAAAAAATGTTTTTTATTAAATCAATAACAAAAACACCACTAATTAAAAAAAACTTTCTAGTCGTTATAATTGCGGTTTTTTAAAAATTTTTTAAAAAACAATTAAATTTAATGTACTTCCGCATAAATTAATTGCTTTGACATTTCGATGACAATCAAAAACAGCTTAAGAGACGAGGTAATTAAAATAGTAGTCGTAAGAGACTTTTTTTACATTAAAATGCTCTTAAAGCTACACTATATGGGTGTATATATATATATATATATATATATATATATATATATATATATATATATATCAGGGCCTATTCTAGGAAAAAAATTTGGGTGACGGTACCCCCCTTGTTTCGGCAAACTTTAACAGAAAATCTGTGTTGTTTTTTTTTTGAAAATGGTCTAGAATAGCCATATATATATATATATATATATATATATATATATATATATATATATATATATATATATATATATATATATATATATATACAGATAGGCATGCGATTTCAAGTCTTTATATAACCATGCAAATAATATTTTGTTTTGGCCATTTAACCACGGTTCTTTAATAAATGCGCTAAAAATTGTTTTTTAAATACGTTGAAAATAAATGACTTTGACACGTTTATCTTTACTAACATTTTAATATTAGCAAAACGCTTTTAAATAAAGAAGCTAATTATTTTAATTTAAGTATCATTGAAAGTTGTATAATTTTTTATTTACATTATTTAATTATATAAGATTTTTTTATAAGTAAAGTATAAAATGTAAAAATTCTAAAAAAAAGATAATTTAAATTTTATAAGCAATGACTTCTTTTATTAACTTTAAATAAGAAGCTAATTTATTCAAAAAGTAGGAAGAATTTGTTGAGAAGAGAAAAAAAGACAAATTTTTTTGAAAGTTGTTTGAATTAAATAACTTTAATCTTTACTTATTTTTTTATATTATTGAAACGCATTTAAATAAAGTAACAATACACTGCAAATAATTTTTTATAGTTTATTATTCATTTCAATTAAGTTTTAATTTTATTTACTTTAGTTTTAAGTTATTTTTATTTTGTTTTACTTTTTTTTTTTTTTTTTTTTTTTACGAAGATTTTTTTTACAAATATTTGCTTCTGTTATGATAAATTTTTTTTAAATCTACATAGTTAAGTTGAGATTTTTTAAGCGCATTTTTAAAATGTATACAAATTGTCAAAACATATTAACAGCCGCTGTCAAGTTTTTAAAATCAAATAGTTTTTGCGTGATCATATTATATCATGAAATCACACACCTTCCTGGCCAGAAATGCTCAAAAAATGAATTTTATGAGCGTTTCTGGCTGCCTAAATATCCATGACATTGTCGTATCTTTTAATCCAAATCTTCTTCAATCAAAATAATCAAAAGAACAGTAATGTGATTGTTTAAGAAAGAACAACCCGTGGTTGAATGGAGAGAGTTTTTTAGAATCTTCAATTTACTAAATGTTCACCCTCAGCTACTGATACAGGAATAGTGTTGAAAATGCGGAGCATGATGCAAGTATACATTTCTTTTCGAAAAATGGATTGAGTAGCTGCAATGGATTTCTGTGCATTGAAATTGTTTTGCAGACATTGTTATCCATCATTATTATCCATCCAGATGAATGAAAACATATTTTCAACCATCCTGTTTGCCTCAAATATTGATTTAATCTGCTGGATCAGACTAAATATATAATAAATTAAAACTAAAAACATTCACTTTAAATTCTTTCATTTGGCTGTCATGGAAATGGACTGTGTTTCATGTTTCATCATGAAAGTGCTTCAATTTACGCTTTCTTTTAGTAACGAGTTCAGTTTTGAATCTTAGCAGTCCTGTTTTAGTTTTTTAATTCAAATGATCAAGTGATCAACCATTAAATAAAAACCATAAAAAAATGATAACCATTTTTTAAAAGCTCTTACTTAACTGAGCTTCTCACTGGTCAGGTCCAGGTTTTTCATGGCATGTTTAAGAGCTGCCAATATTTCTCTTGGCCTCCAGGTGATGTTGAATACAAGAGCTCTATCTTGTCATAGAAAGTCTATGCAGTAAAATTCCTGTCGCTTTAGTGAGGATCTTCCATTAGAAAGGACTTTCATTGAAAATTACAACATTTCCTAAAAATACTTTGATCACAATGGCTGATTCAACTGCTACAGGGATCATATGGAGCCTCTGAATAATTTTGGCTTATTAAGTTTCAAGGAAGCACTTAACATAATGTAATAAAAACTAATTGCTAGTAAATCAAAAAACAATTCTTATGTGTTGAAGCTTTCAAGAAAAAGAAAGGAGTCAATATAACCAAGCTTATAACTGATGTGTCTGCAAGACTAGATTTTGATATTTTAAATACTAAACTAAATAAACAAACTTATTTAAAAAAAAAAAAAAAATCTTCTTAAAATTATGAAAAATAAAATAAAAATAGCATAGTAATAAATAACTAAAACAAAAATAAAACAAAATAAAAACAAAACTTAACTAAAATGAATAATAAACAAGATAATTGCGTTTAAAATAAATAACTTTGAATATTCACTAATGTTTTTATAATATAAAACTAGTAGTGTCCCGTCTGCTTTGTTACCGCACCATATAAAATTATATTAATAGTAAAAAATAATAATAATAAATAGTACTAATCGACAAAAAAAATGTAAATAAACACTTTTGTTTTTATAAATAAACTTCATCGCGCATTAGTATTATTTAAAAAAAAAAAAAACGATTAAACTTAACGAGGTAACTTTTTTTAATGACGCTTTTTTTTGGGGGGGGGAGGATGGAGACACAAGGCGCGGCAAGGAGACACAATTCACAAAAATGACAACTTACAAACAAAAAAAACAATTTTTTTTTATAATTATATAGGCATAGCGAAACCCTTTTAAACAAAGTAACAACTTCCAACAATTTTTTAATAAATATGCATATTTAAAAGATAACAATAAAAAAAACTTTACAATTTTTCGTAGTAATATAAACAAAAGAAAAATAATTAAATCTTTTCTTTTGTCAGAAATCCAATATGAGAAAGCAAATAAGGAAAAGCAAAGATAAAAACGAAAAATAATGAACAAAACTATTTCTTTAACTTATAATTTGATTTAGTTTGTTAATAATTTATATATATTTTTTTTAATTTAAAGACTAAAGAAAATAAATCATAAAAGTTATAAAAATAAAATTATATTTATATATTTTTTTTAAACTTGCATTCTTGCAAAAAAAAATTGTTATATTTTGAATATATTAACTTTAATCTTTTTAATTTTTAATAGTTTAAATACCAAAGAAAATTACAATAATACTTTATCATAAAAAAATCATTAGCAGCAAATTCTTTATTTAAAAGTGTTTTAATAATAAAAAAAACATGAGAAAATTTAAACGGCTTTAACTCAAAAGTTTGTCTTTTTTTCTTCTCAACAAAATCTTACCGAGTGTATTAACTTTAATGATTCTTAAATAAAGTTCATTAAAGAGGCAATCGTTGTTTAAGTCATCGTTATTAAAGTCGTCGCTTATAAAATCTGAATAATCAAAAAATAAGATTAATTATAAAAAAATCTTATATGTTATTTTGTTTATTAATTGTATAATTTTATGTATATTTAAATAACATAAATAAAAGTTTATACAACTTTTATCTATACTTTAAATTAAAACGTTCGCAGTAACTTTTACTTTATTTAAAAGCATTTGGCTAATACAAAAACATTAGTAAAGATATAAGTTTCAAAATTATTTTTGACATAATTAAAAGAAAAAAATTCTCAGTGCATTTTTCAAATTTAAAAACTGTGGTCAAATTGTCAAAATAAAGTATTATTTGCATGGTCATGTAATGGCGTGCAATCACACGCCTTCCTGACCAAGCCTGCCCTTCAAGCGTGGTGCCTGGGTCAATTTGCCCTCTTTGCCCCTCCCTCTCAAGGGCCCTGCACCCAGGTACATGCTTACTTGTTACTGCTTGGGTAGCATTATCAAATAATGGTTACCCGTCAATGGTTACCCATCATAAAATCATTTATCATAATATAGTAATTTAACAATATAAACTTGGTATGTGAAAGGAGATTTTTAAAAAAAACTCTTGAAAAATTTCAACAGTTATGGTTTCTTTATCACCATCAGATTTTCTGAAAACATTAAACGTAACATTTGAAAAATTATTTAAGTTTCTCATTCAGATAGTCTCTTTATTTCTCAATGATTGCATTTTTTTGGAGCTGAAACATTTTGTAGCTGGATATGCTAGAAGTTCTAAACTGTAGTTGGAAAGAAAAACTCTGAACAAATAACATTATTGAGTGAAAAGTTTTTATTGACTTTTTAGAAGTGCAATTTTTATAAAAAATATTGTTTTTTTAAATAGTACCTAAGTACCCGCCTGTTTGTGGATGGGCACCAGCTTTTTCATGATTTTTGACAGCCCTACATATGAAGCAAATTTATTTGCTTCATATATAGGGAATGTGTGCTTTAAGTCTCTTTTTTTAATTTCATATAATTGACTTGAAAAAATATTACCCTTCAAATATTTTGTATATAAAATTTTTATTTTGAAATAACCTATTCTATAATATAAACCTTTTTATTTGAAGTAAAATGAGCAATAAAACTTTCCTTTCCATTTATATTTTAAGCTCTAATATTAAAATAAAAAAGGAAAAAACAATGTTATATATTCGAAAAGATAAAGAGCATTGTGACTATTTTTTTCTCAAAATGTTTGTTTTTAATATTGAAGGATTATTATATCTGAAATCTCACTTCATAGCACATCATTCCACACCAGCACAGGGCAGTAGCTCTTTTGGCTAAGAGTGATGGCTTGTGGTCTACGGTGACTAATGTGTGCATTCGATCAATTAAAATCCATTCTGTAGGTCTCACGTCTGGCTCTGATGTGCTAGCCCATAAGCGCAAGAAGTGAGTGGGTTTAGCTTTCTTTTCGCCCATTTGAAAGTGAAAGGAAACATAACGAGACCATACTAGATGACAAACGGTATGTACTAATGTACTACACCATCACACCTGTAGATATCAACAGTCTTCAAAATCAGTATATCAAATATTTGTTCTTTGTTACATATGATCTACACACAGAGTGATTAGAGAGTTAGTTGGTTCTCTCCCTGCCTCCCCCCCCCCCCCCCCTAAGCATTTAACTTTGTTCTTTACCTTCACAAAAGTCTTATCACTCTTTTTATATTTTCTTATGATTTTTATTCAATGACACCATCTTCTAACTGTTTTTATTATCACATCTCTCAGGTCTACAAAACTGGGCGGCTCCGTTGGTCACTTTTTGCAATCATTGTGTCGCATAAACAAAAAATTTATTCTTTGTGGCTGGTGAGCCACAAAGAATAAATTTTTTGTTTATGCGATTTTTTCCAATGTACGCTACAACAACAAAACAGACACTAGGCTATCCCGCTGGATGTGGTTACGGCGATCAATAACCTAATGACTATGCTGACACTTACATACACGTTCAGTTGGAAGCTCCACAATGGATCAGCGTCGTTGACTATGTGCTCGGATCTAAAATCTCACTCCATAGCACATCACTTCACACTCAATCTCACTCCATAGCACATCACTTCACACCAGCACAGATGAGTTTTAAAGAACTGTGAACGGTGTGTGAATTATGGTTGCTGTTGATAAATAAAATGCAGTTGAAGGCAAGATAATATTAGTATTCTAGGTTTTATCAGCTTACAAGTAAATTTAAAACTTGCAAATTTCACTTGGTGTTAAATGCAGCAATTCTTAAAGCTTTTTATATTTGCAAGTGTTTTGATAGTTGCAGGTGCATTTAGTTCGACACTTTAATTTGTGCTTAACTTATAATTATATTAACACTTATTAATTTACATTAAAAACATTAGAACTAATAAAAAAAACAGTAGCTAATGGAGTGGCGCTAATATGACAAGATCAAAAATGATGGCCCAGAAAAAGGAATTCAATCACAATGATAAATGCTTCTGTTTGTTTGGCTGGCAGGAAATATCAAGTATCAAAATTCTATGATCATAAATTAGAAATCTGAGAGTAACAAGGCTATATATCAGTTTTTAATTGTTCTGCAATTCATAATTAGCAAAGTTTTATCAGACTTAAAAAGTAGGTCATATTATATTA
Organism: Hydra vulgaris; assembly: GCF_022113875.1. NCBI lineage: Eukaryota > Metazoa > Cnidaria > Hydrozoa > Anthoathecata > Hydridae > Hydra > Hydra vulgaris. The sequence continues at coordinate 13,801,342 of NC_061164.1, read as the reverse complement.
TTTAAGAATTAGTTTAAAATCTACTATAAATAGAGTCTTGAAAATGTATGAATGACGATTCTTCTTTGTAACATATTAAACTTATTTATCATTCTGTTAAACAATATGTTACTTGGTCATTCTAACTCAATTGCTGTGTGTAAATAATACAAAATTTTTTATAAGTTAAAATTAAATTTACACTCCTTAAGGAAGTATTGGATGTCAGTCGCGGCAATTTTAAAACAATTATTCCTTTTGCGCTTGATTGTGGAGGGTGGGGCAAATTTTTTCAAATTTTTCACCCCCAAAATCATTTTACAATGACCCCCTATTTTATCAAAATGTGACAGTTTATGAACATTTATATTTAATTTATAACATTTTTTCCGTGTGCGTGTGTGTTCAGTAAAACAGATCTAACTGCCAACTTAAAAATGCCTGAAGTCAACAATTTTTTGTCTACTTTTTCTCTATATTGTTATTTGTGTTAATTTAAATATATATAATATAATGCAAAATTATTCAAGTTTCAAATTACTTATGTTCATAAAACCAAACTTTTTACATCATAACTAACATTTTCAGTCTACTCTATAAATTTTTGCCAGACCCAAACTATCATTTCTCAGACCTAAAAAAAAAGTTTAAACTTATATACAGTAACGTCCAAAAATTTGTGGACAAGTTATTTAAAATTGAATTTTACTAATATTTCAGCACTTACTTTACTAAATCAAATATATTATATATCAAATGAAAAATTTTCATGTTTACTGTTTAGTTTTAGAAGAATGATAATAATTTAACTTGTGCACTTTAATTGATTGAAAAATTAATGATTTTTAATGAGCTCAAAAATTTCCAGACATACTGAAGCATTTTTCCATTTTTCCCAAAAAAGATGTTTTAAAGTTATTGTTGTAAACTAACAATTTTTTGGAATTAATTAAAAGCTTAATTTATTAGTGACTGAGGTCACGAGGTATAAGAAAAGTATATCTCCAGTAAAAAAAATTGATAGCAAGTTTAAATGGAGCATCAGTAAATTCGGAAATCATTTTGTAAGATAAAACAATTTTATGGAGCCGGTAAGTCTGTCTATATATATATATATATATATATATATATATATATATATATATATATATATATATATATATATATATATATATATATATATATATATATATATATATATATACATACACACACCTATAGTATCACTTAAGGGGACAGAATTTACAAAAAAAAACTTTAATTTTTTGTCCTCGTAAGCATCATTTTTTTGTGTAGCCTGACTCGGAACAGAGTGTTGCTACATCAACTGAGGGTTTGGTTTAGGTCAGCATCAAGGTCAGGCTTAGGGTTAGCGTTATGGCAAGGTTTAAATATGGTTATATTACTGTAATTAATTGTTTTTGTAAATAATAAAAATAAATATAATATGTAATAGATAAATAAAAATAACAAAAATAAATATAAAAAATATATTTTATAATAAAATAATAAATTTAAATATGTATAAATAAAAATAAAAATTTAAAGTCATATAAATATGATATATATATATATATATATATATATATACATATATATATATATATATATATATATATATATATATATATATATATATATATATATGCATGCAATTCTGCGAGAGTGACAGTCGTAACATTTGACACTCTTTAAGTTATTAAAAATGAACCAAAAACAGAAATGGCTTGAAACTTTCCAGAAATGTAAAATACTATCATGTAATTTAGTGTGTAAAAGTAACAACATTAATGTCTTCAACTTTTTTTAAAAATTTAGCATGACAGTCGTAACGCTTACTTTTGACTTCTGAACAAAGCAACTTTGTCAGACTTAATGCAGTGAACGGCATGGTAATTGATGTTATTATATGCTGAGTTTCATAGTTTTTACTTAAAATTTTACAAGCTTTTTGTGTTTGTTTTTGTTTTTTTTTGTCGTGACAGTCATAATCGTAACGGTTGTAACGATAAATCCAATGTTTAAAAGCGATAAATATAACAACACAATCAATAATGTAAGAAAGAAAGTATAAGTAATTATTAACAACCATATATAATATGTTAAAAAAATGCAATAAAACATTATCAAAGTTTTCAATTATGTATATACAGTATGGTTTTTAACACTACACAACAGGACTGTAAATAAGCGTCAAACACTTTCATTCATTTTATCATACCATGCTATGGTATGATAAAATGAATTTTTTTAATAACTTTCTTGCTTAAAAGTATTTTAAAATAGTTTTGGAGTTTATTATGTGTTTTTACAACTTTTTCGCTTTTTTTTTTTTCCCCTCTTTCTCGCGGTATTGCCCATATATATATATATATATATATATATATATATATATATATATATATATATATATATATATATATATATATATATATATATATATATATATATATATATATATATATATATATATATATATGTATTATTTTGCATAATCTTAAAAAAAAATTGAAGAATAAAGCAGTGTTTCAAATCCAGACTTGAATTGACTCTGGTTAATATTTTTCTGTGCCAACTTAAACTTTTCTGTGTGTGTATTTTTCTTTTTCTTCTGTAACAGTTTTAACTCTTTAAAAGTTTTAAAGTCTTAACATTTTAATAATTGTTAATAATTCATATATGTCATAATAATAAACTTATTTTTATTAATTAATTACCTTCAAAGTAATTTTTAGTGTTTTAGTAGCTCTGTCTGTTCCAATTGTGGACCTTGCTGCGCAATATGTGCCCTAGGCCTTGCCATGTATGGCTTTGTTGTTATATTTCCTAACTTATACAATAATATAATATATAATAATTTTATATTTTCCTATTAATATATTGACTTGATTTATATTGATTTAGTTATGTTTAGTTTTTTAACCCTGACACATGGCTTAATGAAGAACAAAGAGGTAATATTATTGCAATGACTTCATTGATAGAGGAAAAGTTATTGCCAGCTGTTGTAAGTACATAAAGCTTGCTATTAATAAATATTTTTTAATATAGTTCAATATTTAGTATTTTTATGAATATATTAATGATAGTGATAAAAAATTTATTTAAAAAAATTAACAAGTTTAGTAAGGTATTAAAATTGTGTAACCCTCATTTAATGGTTGCAACATGCATTTGGTACAGTTATAAGAAAATTTTTTAATAATTTTATTTTGTAGATGTCTTTACTTTGGCTTGATAACCAAAACTTTACAGAAGTAACGCGTATGGTATACGCAAAATCTTGTCGCTACCCTCTTAATTTTTCTACTCCGCAAAGTCTTCAGCATGATGTTGAAAAATCCATTAGAATTTCAGGAAACTATTCTAATGAAGATTTTGATGTTATATGTAATAAGGTAAGTTGTTCAACAAAGTTAATTTTTTTAGTTCATAATTTATTTTATGAAATTTTGAATTTATCAAATGAAAATTAATATCAACTTTCAGAAAAGTTGCGTGAACAAAAAATAATAAATAAGAAAAAATCATCAAGTTACATTAAAAATTAAAATTATTAAGTAAGTGTCAAATTGAAAGGTTAATTACTGTTTTAAAGCACAAAGCATTGGTCAAGGTTATTAGTGACGAAATGCTAAAGCCTTGCTTTTTCCAAACTTAGTTTTAAAAAAAGAAGAAATTATGCAAACAATAGTTAACAATAACGCTATACCAAATAGTTTAATGTTGTTAAAGTTATTCCAATTATTATAAACAATTCAGATAATTTGCAAGTCTTTCAATAATTTCTGGCTCTCTGTTTAATTAAAAAGTTTGAGTAAAATATTCGTTCTGCCAAGTAAAATTGGTGTTAAGTAAGAATTGTAGCTCAGGGAGTGCATATCTAAGTAGTTGGTCTTATTTATTTAAGAACATTTCAGAAATGAAATTTAACCTGCTCACACTAAGCACAAAAGATACCACTGGTGTCCAATACATTAGTCCAGCAAACGCGCTCGAAGGTCGTCTTATTGAGCATTTCAATGAATTTTACAGGTGGGTTATTTTAAGGGCCAGTTACACATACGGTACCATCATTAAACCATTTCACATTTGGAAAGTTAAAGCCACCGCAGATGAGTGTTGAGGTGAATTTTTTAGTGTCAACAAGTAACTTTGCCTTGCTAATGCTTCTTCTAATTGTAGTATCGGTTATATTATATATATATACATATACATATACACATGTATATGTATATGTATATGTATATAACACATGTATATATATATATACATATACATATACATGTGTTCTATATATATACTTAGATAATTGACTCGCTTCAACAATTATTTAAGTACTAAAGTTACTTGTTTTCCTGCTACTGGTAACATGTAACCCAGTTCAACCTGCTCCATGTCCTGCTGCCTTGTAGGATACGCTTTTTTAGGCAAAGGCTAGGAGAAGTTAACTCCGAATTAAAACACCCCCTGCCTTGGGGCTCTTGGTTGAGTAAAGGCTAGAGATGGTGTCTCGATAAAAATACTCATCTTGGGCAGATGTTACATGCATCCAGCTGCTGTCTTGTAGAAGGCCTCCTAGGCAAAGACTTAAGGGGTAAACAGATTCTATCTGTTGACCAGCCTCGCACCCCTTCCTCATCTATTAGGCTGGCGCAGATGTATTTTTAATACATTGTTTCCAGTTTAGGATGTTGAACGCTGGATCTTCTTGACTCAATGCGTGGGTATTGCTTGTGTCTCTATTTTTATGACTGGGCAACTCATTCTATTATCTCCTAATGAGGGTACAGCTCTAAAACTCAGTTTTATGGTTCTGAGGCCGGCTGGTAGTCAGGTTTCCCGAACTCTGTGGTAGCTCTCAGAGAGGCTGATTCCATCAACAGCCGAAAAATATCAGAGTACTAACAGTGCCATGTTGCGCATGGATGGTGTCCCTGTTTGTACTTTTGGTGTGCATTGCAGAGGCCACATTTGGAGCCCTTTGTTACGGCTTAGGGTTTATTAATAGTAATGAGGCTATTGCTTAGTTGTTAAATAGTGTACTGAGTACTATCTATACTTGAGTCAAGTTCTTTATAAATTTAAAATGACTAAAGTACCTAAAACTAAAAAACACAAAAAACCATCGTCATCACCAAGTTCTCTAAACCTATCATTTACTAATATTCGTGGTCTTCGAAGTAACTTTTCTTCTGTTGAGTCTTATCTCATGCAAAGTTCACCAGACCTACTTGCTCTTTGTGAGACTAATTTGAGTTCGGCTGTCCCATCTTGTGATCTTAGTGTTGATGGTTATCTTCCTTTAATTCGTAAAGACTCCAATAATCACATGCTTGGCCTGGGCATCTACATTCGTAAGAACTCACCCATTTGTCGTGAAACTAGGTTTGAATCTACAGAATATTCATTTATGTGCTTTCGTTTAGCACAACTTCACTCTATCGCCTTTCTCTTTGTTCTATATCGCTCTCCTTCATCCCAAGATTGCACTATTCTTGATGTTATTTCTGATCAAATTGACCAAGCCCTCTCTCTCTATCCATCGGCCAATATCGTCGTTGTTGGTGACTTTAATGCCCATCACACCGATTGGCTTGGCTCTAGTGTCAGTGACTCTGCTGGCGTTAAGGCCCTCAACTTTTGCCTTTCTCAATCTCTAACTCAAATAGTCAACTTTCCAACTCGTTTTCCAGACAACCCTAATCATTTACCTTCTCTACTCGACTTATGTCTTGTTTTGGATCCTAGTCAGTGCTCAATTTCTCCACATTCACCCTTAGGTACTTCTGATCACGGTTTGATCTCTCTAAAACTATTACCAAATTCTTCTACTTCATCAGAATCCCCCTATCATCGTACCACATACAACTACCTTAAAGCTGACTGGGACTCTTTCTGTGATTTTCTTCGTGATGGCCCTTGGGTAGAAATCTTTCGTCTTCCTGCTGACAAATGTGCTTCTTACATAACTTCGTGGATTCAGGCTGGCATGGAATCTTTTATTCCCTCTCGACGATTCCAGGTCAAGCCTCACTCTTCTCCTTGGTTTTCCTCACATTGCGCTGCAGCAATTTCTAATCGAAACCGTTACTTCCATATCTATCAGCAAAACAATTCTCCAGAAAACAGACATCTGTTCACTATCGCCAGAAACCATTGTAAAAAGGTTTTGTCTGACGCCAAAGCTCGCTATTCCCAGGTCATTAAATCTCGTATCTCATCACAAAAATTAGGCTCTCGAGACTTCTGGAGAATCTTTAACAGTATCAATAATAAGGGCAAATCTGTTATTCCTTCTCTCTTGTATGGTTCAGACTTTGTCACCTCACCTAAAGACAAAGCTGAATTGTTTGCTAAGAACTTTTCATCAATATCATCTCTTGATTCCACTAGTTGCGTTTTACCTGACATAGCCGTCAAACAGGTTGATCCCTTGCTTGACATTCGCATTACTTCAGCTTCTGTATCTAAAGTAATTTCCTGCTTAGACTCTTCAACAGCTTGTGGTCCTGACAACATTCCTGTTGTAGTCTTGCAGAGGTGTTCTCCGGAGCTTTCATCCATACTTTCTAAACTATTTAACAAGTGCTTATCAGAGTCTTGTTTTCCATCATGCTGGAAAGCAGCATCTGTTATCCCTATTTTCAAAAATTCCGGAGAGCGATCTGATTCATCTAACTACCGTCCCATTAGTCTTCTTCCTGTCATAAGCAAGGTTTTTGAATCTTTAATCAACAAACACTTAATCTCTCATCTTGAATCAAATAACTTACTTTCTGATCATCAATATGGATTTCGGTCTTCTCGTTCTACAGCTGATGTGCTAACAGTAATAACCGATAGGTTTTACCGTGCATTAGATAGAGGTGGAGAGGTTAAGGCTATCGCACTTGACATTTCTAAAGCTTTTGATAAAGTTTGGCATGTTGGTCTTCTCCATAAGCTTTCTTCTTATGGTGTAGCTGGTAACGTCTTTAAGATTATTGAGTCCTTTCTTTCCAATCGTAGTATAAAAGTTGTCCTCGATGGACAACACTCTTCTTCACATCCTGTAACTTCAGGGGTTCCTCAAGGTTCAATCCTTGGCCCTATACTTTTTTTAATTTACATTAACGATCTTCCAGATATTCTCACATCTAAGGTGGCATTATTCGCTGACGACACTACCATTTACTCTTGTCATGATAAGAAGCCTACACTCTCTGATTGCTTGGAGGGGGTATCTGAGCTTGAAAAGGATCTCACTTCTGCTACAGCATGGGGCTCACAGTGGCTGGTGAACTTTAATTCAGATAAAACTCAATTTTATTCGGCCAATCGTTATCGTAATAATTTAGATCTTCCTATATTTATGAATGGTAATGTACTAGATGAGTCATCTACCATTCATCTTCTAGGATTAACTCTTACTTCTGATCTTTCTTTTAAACCGTATATCAAATCCATTGCAAAATTAGCATCTGCTAAGGTTGCATCTCTTTATCGAGCTCGACACTTTCTTACTCCAGATTCTATTCTCTATCTCTATAAATCTCAAATCCGTCCCTGTATGGAATACTGTTGCCACATCTGGGGCGGATCTTCTAGTGATGCTCTTTCTCTTTTAGACAAGGTGCAAAAACGAATTGTAAACATAGTTGGACCTGCTCTGGCAGCCAATCTCCAACCTTTGTCACATCGTCGTAATGTTGCTTCTCTTTCTCTTTTCTACAAATACTATAATGGGCACTGCTCTAAGGAGCTAGCGTCCCTTGTGCCATCTACTAAAATTCATTCTCGTGTTACTCGCCATTCAATTAAGTCTCATCCTTTTTCTGTGACTGTTCCTAAGTGCTTCAAAAACTCTTATTCTTCTAGTTTTTTTCCTCGAACATCAGTTCTTTGGAATTTGCTTCCTTCATCTTGCTTTCCTGATTCATATAATTTGCAATCTTTTAAGTCATCAGTCAATCGTTATCTTGCTCTACAGATTTAGTCTTTTCTCTTCCAGTAACTTCCAACTCTTATAGTGGTTGCTTGCACCCTTGTTGGAAGTGAAGATGTTAAAAAAAAAAAATATATATATATATATATATATATACATATACATATACATGTGTTCTATCTAATGCAAAAACACTAGGTTTAAATTTTTTTATTTTAAGGGGTCCCTCAAGACCTTCGAATATTTAATGGGTCCCTAATATTTTCGAAAAAAAAGTTTTTCAAAAATATGTCAACCTGGTACTTAAATAAAGCGAAATTATATAAAAATTTTAAAAATAATATTCATTTCGAAACAAAATTGTTATTTTTGGTTTTATTACATAAAAAATTGCGTTTTTTAAGAAAAAATGAAAAAAATACATTTCTAATGTTTTTTCTTTAAAAATTTTGATAAATAAGTTAAAAATATTTCGAAATGAATATTATTTTTAAAATAATTATATAATTTCGCTTCATTTGAGTACCAGGTTGACATATTTTTGAAAAACTTTTTTTTCGAAAACATTAGGGACTCATTAAATATTCGAGGGTCTTGAGGGACCCCTTAAAATATTTTTTATTAAAAAAAAAATTTAAACCTAGTGTTTTTGTATTAGATATAACATATTTAGGGGGTGAGAGCAGATTATTTTCAAAAATGTTGTTTTTTGGGACACCCTAACATACATTTATATACATGCACATACTTTTTTTTTTAGTTATTCTTGAATGCTGTTTCTACTTTGAACATGTTTTCTGAGTTCTTAGGAGATAAGCACTTCTTGTTTGGTGATAGGTTGCCGTTGTTAATTTTTTTTTTTTTTTTTCAGATTGCTTTGTCAAATATTAAAAATAATGCTTTACTATATTTAACTTAAGACGAACTTTTTTTAGACCAAGTTCTTTAGATGCCTTGCTTTTCTCTTGTCTCGTTATTCCGCTAAAACTTCCTTTGCTAAACGGAAAGTTAAAAAATTATTTGAAAGGTTGTAGTAAGTTTTCTCAGTACACAGGTCGAATTATGCAAATTTATTTTAAAGAGGAGCTGAAAAGTAAAGGTTTTTATTTTTAAATAAGTTTTTTGTTTTTATTTACATATTTGTATCTCTATTTTATGACTTCAAATTATTCAAAAATTTAGTTATTTAACTAAGTAATTTTTCTAATAGATTCTATTTTGAAAGAAGAAGACGATCCGTATAAATACGATTGGATATTTCCTGTAGTTGTAACTGCACTTGCTATGTTTTCCTATGCTGTAAACATAAAGTTGATAACAATTACACGATAACTGTTTAATTATGGTTTAACTGTGAATCAATTATTCGTGTTATTTCAGTCTAACGGCTAACTTAATGAATTTCATAAATCTTGTCATTGCAGTTTTATAACCAACTTACGAAATCTAGAGTATAATAGTTACACTAACAGTTTTTTTACCTTTAGAATTTTTTTTTTGTGGCATTTTGACATTTATTTATATCAATTTTAATATTTTTGACTTACGCTATTGAGAACAATTATTAAAGCTCAAAAAATGCAGTTTTATTGCGATTCGTGCTTGCTTTTAGATACTCGCTCAAACACACACACGCACACATATAGGGGTTATAGTACACACATACAGTAGAATAGGAAATCAAGTGTTAAAAAGTTCAAATTGTTTGTTCAAAGGGTTGCGGAATAGCTCATTCGATTACGGAATTCGGGTATAAAAAGTTACAACTTTTTTTTCAATTCACTTCCCCAAGGCCGAGAAGACCACTAGAGACAAGGAGACTACTCAATTGTGCTTATAACCCGCTCTCAACTATATATCTCCAAAACACGTATCTTGACAAACAAGGCCGCTGCTCGGAGCGGAAAAGCAAGTTGAGCAAAAAAATAGAAAGCAAGTTTAGTACGCGAAAAGTACGACACTATATGAATCGCTAACTTGAAAAAGGGGACATTTTGGGTTAAATATTCATACAATCTGTTATAGATTACTTGTTCGAGAAGCTTAGAGAAAGTAAGAAGTAACGAGATAGGTCTATAGTTTTTATTTAAGTATGATTCACCTGTTTTAAATATTGGTACTACTTAAGCTACTTACTTAACTTGTTCAGTACTCCTGTTTTTATCGACTCTTTAAAAGATATATTTATATATATATATTATTTCCAGATGGTACCAAACAACCAATTTTTTTGATGATTGACTAAATTATTTTAATGCAATTGAGCTACCCAAAGTGGCGAATCATTTGCATTAAACTACTTATTTTATTTTTATAAGTACGTTAATGCAAATAACATTTGCGTTAAACAACTTATATTAAATTGGTAAATAAGTTACTAATTTGATAAAAAAACAAATTATTAACTACTTAATTTGGTAGATTGAATTGACAAAGACATTTTAAGTCTTCGATTAAAACTCCTGTTTAAATCAACTTGAAAATTTCAAATTTTTTCAAATTTCAAATATTTGTCGCTGTAAAGACATTTGCTACTACCCTACTACATATATCATCTATACCTGGAGTTTTCATTAATTGTAAGAAGTTTGGAGCAACGTTAAGTTTTTAATAGTTTAGTTCTTTGTATTTTAGTTCGCTTTGGGCATAGATAGTTTAGATTTAGTTCAAACGAGTTATTAGAAAACTGAATTTTCGAGGCAAGATTAGGGCTAATGTTAACAAAAAAATCGTTAAATTTTTCAGCAATTTTATTTTTGTCACTGTACTCTTTATTGTCCATGAAGATTAGAGCAGGTTTGATTTAGTTTTTTTGTTCCCAATTATTTATTTTATAATGTTCCATATTTTTTTAATGTCACCAGTTTCATCTTTTATTTGCTTCGAGTAGCAGTTTTTTATTGAATTTTTTTTTATTATTTTAAATAAAATTTTTTAAAATAAATTTTTTTTAAATATTTTAATAAATTTATTTTTTCAAATAATTTGTAATTTAGTTTATAAGAATAAAAAAAATATTTTGTCAAATTGTTGCTCTATTTCGTTCCCAGGTTTAAATCGTCACAATTTTGTGAAAGCATCTTTATTTGGCATAAACATATAAGTATACTACAATGAGATAAATTAGGCGTTGCGTAATTTATGGACAATCCCATTAAAAAAAAACTCAAAAACAAGATAGAGAAACGGTTGCAAAGAACAAGATGGTGGAACGGTTGCAAAGAACGGTTGCAAAGCAGCCGTCGCGCAGTGGTAGCGCACTTGCCTCAGAAACGTAAGATCCGTGGTTCAAACCCCATCTCTGGGCAAGTTTTGCGACATCGGTTGGGAAGGAGGCGTGAACTTCCTATTAAATGCTCTTCCGCGTTGCTCTGTGATAAGACCGTAAGGACTTCTTGGGTACCTAAATCTACTTAAAATAGAAAATAAAAAAAATAAAAAAACTGCGTTACGCCCACTCCTTGGTGTGTGTATTAAACTAGTATTCACAATAAAAAAAATAATTAATAACATATTGAAATAGATCCGATGACGATCACAAATAATACCGATATTATAAATAATACCGAATATTTATTATAATTCATATTTTTATGATCTTAACCGTTTTTACATTAAATATGTAAATTATATTTTCCATATTTTTATATCTTCAAAACAATAACAAAACTCTATTTATACAAAAACTTCGTTCAATGACGAAAAACATTTATTAAGCACTATTGTTCAAATAGTGAAACTCAAGAAGACACAATTTTGTAATTGGTTATATAAATTCTTTTTTTCTAATTTTAACTTTCACAATTTTTACACGTCCATCTTTACCTTATAATAATATCTATTTTGTCGTAAACAAAATATAATAAGTATTTCTTTTATCTTCTCTCTACCTTGCATAGTAAAAAATGAACCAGCAGAATCAATACTAATTCTAGCGAACGTACGTAGTTGTTCTTTAAAGTGCATTTTTGGTAAAAAGGTCATCAGCTGTTGAGCAGGTTTACATCTTCTTAATTTATATTTGTCGCATTTCAATGTGATTCTGTGGCCATTTTTCTTCTAAAGAATTTAGAAGAAAAATGGTCACAAAATCACATTGAAGGAAACTTCAATGTGATTCCGGGAAATTCGGTCCGTGCCAGGAAACTTGGTCCGTGCAACCATATATTATTACTTTCTGATTCATTAGCTGTTGTTTCTCTTGTAAGTATATCCGCTACATTAGTTTTTGTTGGTATGGATCTCCATTGGTTTAGTTCAGTCTTTGATTGAATGAATCCAACTCGGTTGGCAACAAAAGGTTTTAACTTTCAACTTGAACGATATAGTTACGTCCTTAGTTTCCAGCTTCAATGCTTAGACAATCTTCTCTGCAATTCGTAAAATTTTGTTGTTTGTAAACATCTGGGAATGTTTATTTTTGAGAGATCTTTTAGTTCTTGAAACTATTGATCAACATTATTTGCAATTCTATCCGGAATTGCATCATCCCACTCAATTCCATCAATCCACAATTCTTGCATAATTAGTTTGATTTGAATGATATATGGTACTAAAAAAACCAATAGATCGAACAACGTTGCATTTTTTTAAGCAAAATTTGTTTTGTATGTACCGTATTTTCTTTGATTGTAACAGAATAAACACTAAACAAATCAGGTTTTGCTTTCCAGATATCTCCAAGTGTTTTTATTGTAGGAAATTCTCCAGAATCTAAACTTATATGTTCTGTACGATCATTTTCTGATGATATCTTAGGAACTTCGACCGAGTTTGAAAACCATTTTCGTGCTAACATTCCTGCTGAACCCCATAGTAGCATGAGTTCCTTGTATAATTAAATTCCTACTTTTTCATCAACAACAGAAGTTATTGTGTTGTCCATGTAAGTTGCTTCAAGAACAGCTTGGGAAGCCAAAGAAAATTTTCGTGCATACTCTCTTGCGTATTCTTGCGTTACAAATTAAGCCATGAAAGGCACTAAGGCCAAATACCAGTTGGTTAAACTAAAACACTTCAGGCTCGGCAGTTGAATCCTGGTTTCTCCATGAAATTCGTTGGTATATTTGGTCATTTTTAGGTATTTCAATTTTTAAGTATATTTTTTACAAGCGGCGGGAGTCGAGCAACTGGTACACTAAATCCTCCTTTTATTTTCTTAATTGTACAGTGCAGCTCAGCATAATCCACACCGATTAAAATGTCAATTTTTAGTTTTAGTCCAATATTTGGGAATTCAATTTTTTTCAGATGTTTTCAATTTTTTGACAAATTTGCCCAATTAACTGCTTTTATGTTTCCAGTTAAATTATTAACTATAAAAGCTTCCACTGTAATTTTTGTTTCTTCATTCAACAATTCTAAATGTAATTCCACCGGCATTGTTTCAAAAGAATCAATTTTTCCAGTTATTATGTTTACAGTTACCTTTTTGGTTTTACCTTGCAGAGACAACTCAGTCGCTACATCAGAATTCAAATACGTCTTGATACTTCCATCGTCAAGCAATGCGTTTACCACAACTTTTTTACTTCCATTACGAGGAAAAACTGGCACCGTTCTAAGAAATGTTCTATGCAGTTCAGAACATGTTGTGTTTGAAATTGGATTTTTGACGTGTGAGAATTTTATATTATTGTGTTTTTTTCCTTGAAGTCTTCAGAAATTGTTTCATTTTGATGTCTTTTCTTGTGAAGCAAACAATTTTGAGTATCTGTACAGCCGTCAACCCCAAAAATTCTTTTGTTCTTGCATTCTTTTGACGAATGGTATTATTCAAACATCTGAAGCAGAGTTTAATTTTCTTAGCTGTTTCCCATCTTTCTTTAATAATTTAATTTTGAATCGTAGGAAACTTCCATATTTTATGATCATTTTTGCAAACAGAATATTTCTGTAAAAAAATTATTTTCTTTTTTTGATCACTGTTACCAAAGTAAGAATTTCCTTCATGTGCTTTGCTACTAATAATTTTTTTAAAACCAGAGTTGTTGCCCGTTGTTGCAATTTGAAAATCTGCTTCTTCAACAATAAACTTCTTTAGAGATTCAACACTTTGGTTTAATCTGTTCTTATACACCCATCGTTTGTGTTTAGTTAACTATCTCTGGAACTTTTTTTTGCAGTTGATGGTTCAATGTTCCATTGCCAAGTTTTTCGGTTCTATTTGCTTCCTTTAATTTTGCTACTGTCACATCTAACAAATCCGCAAATTTTTCTACGTCTCTTGAATTATTTTTCCCTCGTAAGATTAAAGTTGTTCAATTCATCCAACATAAGGACTTTTCTCTTTGTTCCGCCATATTTTCTCTCAAGTCTTTCTTTCGAGCTTCATTAGCAAATGACGAATGCCCAAGTCCTTCAATTGCTTTTAATGCGTCTATGCGTTGATTTGATTAATTCAATTTCGCCACTTCAATTTCTTCTTTATTACCTTCATTTTTTTTTTTTTTTTTTCTTTATTTATTTGAGTTTTTATGCTATATTTTTCTATACAATGTTTTTATTTTCGAAGATATTGTTGGCTTAACATAGGAACAGCCACAAATAGTCATTAAGACTAATCCAAAGAAGCGTCCGTTATTGACCAAGATTTTCGCGTACCGAAGTACTGAGTTGGCGGTGGCGGGATTTGAACTCGTATCGTTCAACAGTCCGGGTTTTAACTTTTTCTTTAACGCTCTAACCATCTGAGCTATCCCGCCACATACTGTTCATACTGTTCATTACTTTTTTGAGTATTTAACCATAGATAACATTTTTTTGTTTTCCCTTTAAGTTCTTTTTCCATCTTTTATTGTTTTAAAATTGATTTTAAACTTCCATTGCGCAATATAGATTCATTTACATGTTCCATAATCTCCGCAAAGTCGTCATTTAGTTTTTAATTTCTTAATTGAGTTTTTCCTACATTTTCTTTTGACTACAGAAGTTCATATTTCTTTGATAATTTAGCTATTATCTCAAGAGCTTCGTTTTGAGTTTTTATTAATCGATTACTCAATTCGCGTAACTCATTTTTACGAGTGGTTTCATCGTCTCCAAGTTGCTGAATAATTTGATTCTTAGTACGCGTAAATGATGACTTTAGAACTATTTTCACTGTTGAGAAATAGTTGAATTTTTTTTATTTAATTTATCATTCTAATAATAAAATTGTTAACTTTCTTATAGATGTAAGATACAACATCTCTGGCATTGCCAGACCCTTCATTATATGGAAGTATATCTTCATTGTCTGATGTCGGTCAGAATAGTATTTCTTTTTTTTTTTTTTTTTTTTTTTTTTTACCAAATTTAATTCAAGTCGTAAAGCATAACATATATACAAATAGCAGGGACAAGAAGAAGACATAATTTGTCATATATAAAACACTTTCTTAAGATTTTATAAATAAAAATAATAGTTCTTAATGTTCTTTAACTTTACCTTTTTAGTTTTGTATTGGTTGTGAAAAATTTAAATACAAATTTAAAGAAAAAATTTCTTTAAATATCAGTAGGGGAACCTGTTGTACCTTTGACCACTTTTTGCTTCAAGACGTTTTTTGCATCGTTTATTGAGTAAGCATAAACCATTCAAACTCTATAATATTCTTTCATATTTTGCCCAAAAATTATACTTAGGACTTTTTTTTCATTCGACCAAGAAGTATCTTTTTCCCGCGTTTTAACAAAAGAAGTCTATTGGTCAAAGGTACAACACATACGTTGTACCTTTGACCGATGCGCGTTGTTCCTTTGACCAAAATATTATTATTAAAAAATCATGCAATGTTTGAACCTCTTAAATATTTTAGCATGTTATATATTACATAGCGACTTCTGGCCTACTTTATATCAATAAAAAAACAAATTTAATTATTTTGTAATCAATCCTAATTGTCTAAAAGAAATTAGAAAAATTGATCCTTACAATCATGCAAAGACTTGTGTATCGAAGTTACAAAACTCAGTCAGTATTACTAATAGTATTACTAATTTTTTAAAATAAAATCAGTTATTATAACTATTTAGATAAAGTCACATATTTTCTTTAGTTAGATGCTACTTACATGAAATAATTAGGGTTAAGGTCCTAAACTTTATATGCGATTTAATTGTACAAAAGATGTTTTCTAATATCTATAGTTATTTTTATTATTTTAGATAGAAAAAGAGCAAAAATATATTTTTATAACTTATATTAGCTGGCAGACTATATTCATTTAAATATGATCATAATGCTTTTTAAAGGAAATATTTTAGTGATGACAACAAAAAATACAATAATAAAAGAGTAAAATATATTAATTATTATAAATAGTCAGATTAACATCAAACATAAGATACTAAAGTTTAGGTGAACCACCATCAATACTTGGCAGTGGAAGTTTCATAATAATATCCTCAAGTTCTACTTCATAAAGATTGTCATCTTCTCTTATAAACTTGTTACAAAGTCTCCTGATTTCTTAAGATACTAAATTTTGTAAACTATACCAACAGCTATAACTTCTGCTACATAAAATCTAGAGTATTTCTTTCCGGCCAACTTGACAATTAAAAAACTTCCAGAAACAATTTCACTTTCATTATCAAGTATATTCACTCCAAAATCAATTTCATCAGAGCTTTATTATTTAAGCACGTGTCAGACTAACTAAAGGTAATTTGTTTTGACATTTTTTTTCTTTTGCTTGAAGAGGACTTTTTAAATTGTTGGTTATTAGATTTTGAATCAAGAATAACTTTAATTTAAGGTGTATCAGTTAAAATACATGATTTTCCCTTACGTCTTTTTGAAGTATTTGTTTTTGTTAATTTGGCTTTAGGATGAGGTTGTATTATCTCAGGTGAAACAATAAATGATTTTGGTTGTAAACTCACAGTAGGTATTTCCCCTAAAACAATAGGTGATGTTGTTGGTAAACTGGATTGAGCAGTTTTAACTTCAATACTTTTATTAGAAATGCAAGTCTCAGTATTCACTATTGGCCTATTAGTAACATTTGCAGCTAAAAAGTCAATATCAGTAAAAATATTTCCATTAAATGAATAAAACCCAGTACATTTAAAACTGTTTATAATATTATTTGGTACAAAAGCATGAGGATAAGCTTGACCAACAATGTAAGATATATCATAAATTATAATTGGTTTACCAGCATTGCCTGGTGATGTCATCCAGTTATTCATAGCATTGTTATAAAAAGTTTTAAATGGTCTAAAAACACCACGATCAAGAGGTTGCATTTTATGGGTTGTGTGAGGATGAAATGTCATTAAAACTATGTCTGATTTTTTTGCTAACTTAATAACAGAAATATTTACATGACTCTCATGATTATCCATTAATAAAAGAACAGGTTTTTCAATTGATGGCCGCACATTACTAATAAAATGTTCAAGAAATTGCAGAAAAATAAATTTATTTGACCATCCGGACTTATTAGCTGCTCCTACACTTCCAGGAGGACATTTATTTAACATGTGGTCTTTGAATTTAGCATGTGGAAATACAAGTAATGGTGGGATGCTATTTCCAGTAGCATTAATGGCTGCAATCATTGTTACATTATTGCCTCGTTCAGCACTAGTCATGCTCCCTATTTGTTTTTTGCCTTTTGGAGCTAGAGCTTTTGGTGGTACGTGGACTGTGGTAATTCCTGTTTCATCACATTTCCAAATATTTGATGGGTCAAAATGATAACATCTAAAACATTTTTGTAATTTTTATATACAATTCCTACGGTTTCTCTATTGAAAGCAGAAGATCTACCAAGACTTGTAGGTTGTGGTTTACGTAGAGATAGCTTGTTATTATACCTTTTGCGAAAATCTCGTAGCCATTGTTCACCTGCACATTTATTTTTTAATTCTTCTTCTGTTGAGAATACTTTTTTTGGTTTGGCATGTAAATATAAATATTCGCAACTACCAGATTTTTTAAACTACTTCAACTGATATATAAAAGTTGATTTTTTAATGTTGCAATATCTTGCAGCTTCACTTAAACTCATTTTTTGTTAGCATGTCCACACGATTTTTTTTATAGTCTAAATATTCATATATAATTAATGCCATTATATAGAGCTTGGTTTGATTTAAAAAATGAGGGGTCATTCGACCTTTGAAGTTAAGCGGATCAAAAGTTATTAAACTTTTTGTGGTGAAAAAACGGGTGATTTTTTGACAAAAGGTATAGGGCTTAAGTATGGGAAATTTGCGGCAAAATGGCACCGAAAATGATAGTACTATTGACATTTGAATAACTTTTGAACTGATAATACATTTGACTTGAAATTTTCCATAGTGATCAATCAACTATAAGGAAGTGAAAATCCAAAAAAAAAAAATTTTAAACCTGTCGGGATTGACCAGAACCATCTATTTTACAGACCGAGGGTTTTTACTAATTTATATGTTTTTGGGGTCATACTGACTTTTGAATAACTTTTGGAACCGATAATACATTCGACTTGAAATTTTCCATAGTAACCAACCAATTATAAGGAAATAAAATTTCATAAATTTTTTTAAAAATCTGTCAGGATTGACCAGAATCATCTATTTTACAGACCAAGGATTTTGACTAATTTATATATTTTTGCGGTCAAACTGACTTTTGAATAACTTTTAAATCGTTATTACTTTTGACTTGAAATTTTCATAGTGATCAAAGAACTATAAGAAAATAAAAAACCAAAATTTTACTTTAAAAAATGTGTCGTTATTGTCCAGAATCATCTATTTTACTGCCTGAAGGGTTTTATATTATTTTCTTATTTCTGAGAATAAAAATTTGGGTCATATTATAATTATACCATGCGAATATGCATAAAGGAATCATGGAATCCAAAAAATACATAGTTTAAAAACTATTGCATAATTTACAAACTGCTCAGTGAATAATCACATAAATTACTGTTCGGTCAGTAAATTGCTGAAAATGGGCTGTTCAAACAATTTAAACATATCAACTTTAAATAGTTTGTAATTTTTTAATTTTCAATATTTTTGCACCATTATTACATTTGACTTGAATTTTTAAATAGTGATCCAGTTTTTATTAAATCTGTCGGGATTATCCAGAATTGTTTATTTTACAGACTGAAAGGTTTCCACTTATTTAATTGTGTTATTAAGAAAAAAAATTAGGGTTGCACTATGCAAATATGCATAAAGGAATCATGGAAGCCAAAAAATACATCATTTGAAAACTATTATTTACAGACCTGTCAGTAAAATTATTTTATAAATTACAGACCGGTCAGTAAATTACAGAAAATAGATTTACACACCATTCAAGGTTATTGTCCTTAAATATGTTTGATATTTTTGAACCGTTATTACATTTAACTTGAAATTTTAAATAGTAATCCAGTTTTTATTAAATCTATTGAGATCACACAGAATCATTTATTTTACAGACTGAAGTGTTTTTATTTATTTAATTGTGTAATGAACAACAAAAATTAAGGTTACAATATGCAAATATGCATAAAGGAATCATGGAATCTGTAAAATACATCAATTTAAAGTTATTGCATAATTTACAGACCGGTAGTAAATTACTACAAAAGGGTTGCACCAACCTATTGGACAAATCAATATTGCACAAACCTTTTTGACTTTAAATATAGTTGATAATTTCCAACTGTTATTAAATTTGACTTCAAATTTTTTATAGGGACACAAAACTATAATAAAATTAAATGCCATAATATTTTTGCATCTGTCAAAATTATCCAAAAATTGTTAATTTTACAGACTGAAGTGCTTTTACTTATTTACCTAGTTTTTTAGAAAAAATTTGGGTTATATTATAAAAACTCAATGCAAATATGCATAAAGGATCGTGGAATCCAATTAATTCATCTGTTTAAAACTATTGCTTAATTTACGAACCGTTTAGTAAATGAGTATGGGCATTGAAATATATTTAAATCATTCAGAATTACCTATTTAACAGACAGAAGATTCTTTAACAAAGTTAAAATTTAAATTAAAATGAAAATAACTTACAGCAATAGAACTTCCTAAAATTTTGAGTACTCACGACAGCATTAGCAGGTGTAAAAGCAGAAATCAACCTAAAATTGTAATAAAATTATTATTAAAACACACAGATTAATTGGTTTTAAAAATAAAAAATAATTATAAATTAACAATTAAAACTAAATAAATATAGAATAAGAAACTTACTCTTTGAGATTGTTTATGTGAACTATTGACAACAACTAAGATAAAAAAGTGAAAACAACATTAAAACAAAAAATGGTGTTATCTCTTGGCTTTTAGTGAATGATTAGAGGTAGAGAGTTTGAGTAACAAAATAACCTAGTAATCATTTTTAACGATAGACACCAGCGAGAAAGTAAGCCAAGTTGTCTATCAACACAAAACATCACAACAATAGCATCACAATCACAAAACACACATTACCTGTGGCACTAAACTCTGCAAATTCATGCTAGTGTCAATACTTAACTAACAAGGTGAACTTCTATCCTCAGCATTTCTAACCAACATTAATGATCATCCTGAAAAACTCAAAGTTCGCTCTATTTGTTGATGATATAAGAAACATATGGATTTTAATCATCTGTTTTTGGACCTGTTACCTGTTGTTACAGAAAGGTTTGAAATTAACATTAGATAGAGGCGGTGATGCACATTCTATTGCTCTGGATGATATGGTGTATCTGGCAAAGTTTTAAAAAAGTATTTGCAATCTTGTTAATACTCCTGTATTCATAAATGGCAACATTGTTACTGTGTCTTCTACTTTAAATTGTCTCTAACTATCTTTTTGTACTGACCTCTTATGGAAACCTTATATACAAATCATTGCTAAGTTAGTATTTGTATACAATAATATAGTATTTTATTGTTTTTAAGTGCTCCAAAAATTCTTATTGGTATAGTTTTTTTCCTCTAACATCAGTTTTTTGAAATACTAACTATTCATCTTGTTTTATAATCTTTATCTTGGGTCTTCCAGTAACTTCCTAAAAATGGTTTTTTAGGAAGTTACTGGAATGTTACTTAACTTCATATTGGGTCTTCCAGTAACTCTAAAAATGGTTGCTTCAGGCCTTGTTGAAAATACAGATACTTAAAATAAAAAATAATCTCGCTTGATTTAACAAAGTTGATGATTTGCAATCTTCTGTTAATTGTTCTATCCTTACTTCAAGCCAAACATCTTCTGAAACAAATTCTAGTAAATTTGTTCCAGAAGATATTTCTGCTACTTTAAGTTTATTTTTTGATTTAAACTTGAAAACTGCTTATGATGTTTTTTCAAGCTCTGTTACTCAAGGTTCTACTGTAGACAAGCCTTTAAAAAGTCATTCTGATGATTGTTTTTTTTGAAACTCAAGTAAATAAAGAGAATTTCCCAGTTTCCAATTTCGATCAACAACTACTTTTATTATCTGGAGATTTGACCTATCCAATAAACAAATACAAAAAGAGAATTAAGCGCCTTGAATTTCAAAATAGACAAGATGTAATGAATATAAAAGAAAAAATTAAGAGATTTTATCAAAATATAATGTCCAAGAAGAAAAAAAAAGAGATGTTAGAAAAGATTGTAAGATTAACCAATTGTTGCAACTAAATTTAAATTTGGAAAAATAACTTGATTTGGCTAGAAAGCGTTCCCAATCAGATCAACAAAAAGCATGGTAAATAAAAACAATTTTGAAAGCACTGTTTTGAAAACAACTAATGACACACAATCAGCTTGCAATTTTGTGGAAGAATCCAAACAAAATACCTTTAAAAAACAAAATAAAATATTTTTAACAGCTTGAAATCTAAAGAGTTTCACTTTCAATATCATTCTCAGAATGAAAATTTTATTCTATTTTGAAAAACAAAAATGATGGAAGGAATAAAAGCAAGAGTTTTATGCTATATAAAGCAGTTATGTCATATTTTCAAAAAAATATTTTTTTTATTTAACTACTTTTTAAGTGTATAAATAAGTTTTAGATTAGAAAGTGAAAAGTAAACATCAAAAAATCCATTAATAAATTGCGAATGCCAAAAAAAATATTATAAACAATAACAAACGCAAAAATCATAAAAAACGGCGAATTGAAAAAAAGCCAAATATACATAGTTTATAAATACATTTCCTAAGTATCAAATCGTTAAGAAATCATAAATAAATACTTGATTTGGATAGAGGAAAGGCTATACTTGTCTTTTCCACCTGGACCTTTTTGAAAAAAGGTTTTTTTTCCCAAAAAAACTGACAACAAACTTTTACAACACTGAAAACTAAATAAATAAGAGCAAATATCAAAAAGGTCGACATTCCATTAAATTCCTCATCCTTTTTTTAATCTATATGGAAAATTTCATGCAAATTGGATGTGTTTTGGTACTTAGGAATCCTTACCTGAAAAAGCTTCGTTTAAAAAAACGTTCCCGCGGCTAGTTTTTTAACAAAAGTAGTCTCAGGATATTGATAATATTTAAGTGAAGCCATATAAAGCACAGTATTTTCTACATATGACTGGAAAGAGGTTGAGTAACACTAATTGATTCAAAAAACCTCAAGGTGATTGCTTAACCCTACAAAAAGATATAAGAGAGTAAAGTTTATGAAAAATCGGCGTTTTTCGTCAAACGTCAAATGTTTTTGGCTGAGCCGTGGAATCGCTATTTTTGTTGTTTTTTGTTGAAAATTCACGGCATTAAGCATATCCGTTTCGGAAATCTTTTTGCAAAAAACACCAACCTTGCTCCTTGGCATTTTAAGACTAAAATAAATTGACAGAATTAACTAACTATTTTTATACATTTAATTCCCTATAGCTGTGCAGAAATTAGGTAATAAAATGAACTTGATAATAATATTGCTTTAGCTGTTCAACTAACTAAATTAACAAAATTTATTATTCTAAGTGTAGTAGTGATCCAAGAAAAAATAGTGAATTGCATTAAAATTTAATGGAATTATTTCATTACCATAATACTAAAAACAATTTTGCATTAAAACGCAATAAAGCACTAATAAGTAGATATAAATAATACTAATAAGTAGATTTAAATTTTATAAAAATGCGCTCTTAAAGTCCGCAAACTAACGGGAAAACAGTTTTTGTCGGTCAAACAACAACAACAACAACAAAAAGCAATATATTTACCAAGAATATAGATGTTTTACAATAAGCATGTTATAAAATTCAAATAAAAAAAATATATGTATAGCCTATATTCTGGATGGTTCACTCTCATATAGCCTGGCTAAATCGAGGAGAGCGACCATGAGCAAAACCAAAACGAAAGAAAAACAAAACATAAAAAAAAAAAAAAAAAAAAAAAAAAAAAAAACAAGCTAACTAATACATTCACATAAGGTCGCTATTATTTAACATTCATATTTATATCATATCTCTTATAACTTCTATTGCCATAAATCTTTTATCACCAACGATTCAATTATTGTTTTAATTTATCTTGATGCATCAGGTAGTATTTTAATTTAGTTTTGAGAGTATATTTTTTTAATATTGCAAAAAGGGATTGTTTTTAATTTATTTTGAAGTTGATTTCAGTTCATTATTGCAGAGTATTTAAAGGATTGTTTACCATAGAATTTTGTATTCTATGTTTGCACACTCAGTGCACCGCTACAAGAATTTCTTGTAAATCGACTGCTAATTGCACTGCGTGGAGTAAACCATTCATCAAATATAGGAGGCAGTTTTTTATTAAGGTAGCTGTGAATAAATAAGCAATTTTTAATTTTATTTAAATCGTGTACTTTTAAGATATGTAATGTGTTAAAAGATGTGGATGTATGTGAATTTTTTGGAAGAAATTCAATAATTCTGACTGCTTTTTTCTGCATGATAAATAGGCGATTAATAATACTCATATTTTGACTCCATGATAAAAAGCAATATGGGAGGTGAGAGTGAAATAAGGCATAGTAAATAGATTTTAAAGTTTTTTGTTGAATGAAATGTCTTAGCTTTGATAGAATAGCAAGGGATCTATTCAACTTATTAGAGATATCGTTATAATGATAAGCCCAGTTTTAGTTTTCGTCTAGCTTTATACCCAAGTAGTTAACAAATTTTTTACAATAAAGTTTTTTCCCATTTAATTTAACTTTGATCTGCTGGTCTAATTTTTTGTGGGGACTTTTAAATAATATTAAATCAGTTTTTTTGGAGTTGAGGGAAATTTTGTTTGCATTAAGCCAATTGCATAGTTTCTTAAGGTCATAGTTAACATATTTGTTGATTTTTTTTTACAGATTTAATAAAATAGAGAAGGTTTGTGTCATCTGCAAAGTGTTGGACTCGACAAAATTTTAATGCTTTAGACATGTCATTTATATAAATAAGAAACAGCAAAGGGCCAAGGACAGATCCCTGAGGAACACCTACTTTGATATCGTTTAAGTTTGAGTTCACTCCACCAATAGGTACTAATAGAGTTCTATTAGTAAGAAAAGATTTAAACCAGGAGTTTGAAACTCCTCTAATACCATAGTAGGATAGTTTATAGAGTAGAATGTCAACATCTACAGTGTCAAATGCCTTTTGAAGATCAATAAAAGTACCACATCCAAACATTCCTTCATCAAGAGAATTTTTAATTTTTTTTGTTAGACTTAGTAAAGCAAGTGATGTAGAGTAGTTTGTTCGAAAACCAAATTGTAGATCACAAAACAGTTTATTTTCATTAAAGTATTCGTATAAGCGGTTAAACATTAGCCTTTCAAGAATTTTATCAATGTTGGAGAGGAGGGAAATTGGCCTATAGTTTGACATTATTAGTTTTGAATCATTTTTAAAAATAGGTATAACTTTGGCAGTTTTTAAGTTTTCTGGGAAAATACCGCTTGAGAATGAGGTATTAAAAATGTTAGAAAGAATTCTTGAAAGTTCAGTTTTTAATAGTTTTAGAATTTTAACTGGTAGACCATTTGGTCCAGAAGCTTTATTTGAGTCTAAAGAGTCGATAATTTTTGAGATTTCATGTTCGTCAGTAGGTTTTATAAACAAAGATTTTTGAGCAGGATTTGATAAGTAATATGTGAAATAATTCATGGATGAAGGAATTGTTGCCTGGACATCCCTACCAATGCCAGTAAAGTAGTTGTTGAATGTATTACAAATATCAAAGGGGTTTGTTATTGTTATATTGTTATGTACGATTACATTAGGAGTTGTGTGAGAGTTGCTTTTAATATTAATGATGTTTTTGATACCTTTCCATGTTGCCTTTATATTTTTTATGTTTTCAGTAAAATAATTATCAAAATAATTTTTTTTGCTTTCTTTGAGTTTAGATTGGAGTTTATTACGAAATATTTTATACTCATTGTGGAATATGGTTTTATTTGTTTGATTTTTAGACCTAATATATTTTTTGAAGAGCTTGTTTTTGTGCTGTATAGAGTGCTTGAGTTCATCAGATATCCATGGTTTAGTCTTGAGTTTAAAATTTTTTTTGGTAAGCTTTCTAAAAGGCGCGTGAATATCAAGCAACAAATTAATATTGGAGATAGTATTCTCGAGAGACTGAGTACAGTTATCAGGGTATATTTTTGGTTCTTTATCTATAATAGTTTTGTGAAAATCGTGTTTAAATGATACTTCATTGAAACTTTTCCAGTTTCTTTCCTGGGTTAGAAGTTTTTTGCTAGGTGGTGGTTTAAGAATATTATAAGCTATTAGAAATTGGGGAAGATGATCTGAGATTGTGGTGGTAAGATTCCCAGCTTTATATTTTTTTGATTTAATATTTGAGAAGATATTGTCAATTAATGTTTTTGATGTTTTACAGATATGAGTAGGGTGGATAATGTGAGGAAGAATGTAATTTGAGGTGAGTGAGTTTAAAAAGTCTTTTGCATATAAATCTGTGTCACATTTTAACAAATCAATGTTAAAATCTCCTAAAATAAATATAGTTTTATTTTCTTTTGTTAAGTTTTTGAGTAAAGGATTAAGATAGAAGGATAAGAAGTTGTCCAAAGACATTTTTGGATGCCTGTAGATACAGCCAACAATAATATTAGATTTTTTTGGATTTATTATTTCAATAAAGATAGATTCTAGCTCTTTTGGTTTATAGATGAGGAGATCATTTCTGGGTTTATAGGCGAGCCTGTTATTTATATATAATAATGCAACACCTGCTTGTGATTCAGATGGTGTGTGTTCATGGAAATACCCATTAAGTGTTATGTTGCTAGTTTGAGGCCTGTTTTTATTCAGCCTGGTTTCTGATATACCAATTATGTCAAATTCAAGTTTTGTTGATTGGAGTAGATTTTCAAGGTCGTCAAAATGTTTCGAGAGTGATGAGATATTGATATGAAATACATTAAATGAGGATTTGTCAGCTGCAATACATTTTAAATCATCAACATTAGTATAATAACTGTTTATTGGGAGATTTTGGGATTTGTTATTGTTATCAACATGTGTATTAAATGTGTTAAAGATTGAGTATATGGGGAAATCTGATACTTGATAAATCTCATTTATTTTGGTGTCAACATTAGTAAGATTTTCGTTGTCAATTATAGTTTCTTTATTCAAAGGAAAAATACTGGCTAAACAATTTATACAAAACCAAGAACAATTTTTTGAAGAATTTTTTAGTAATTGGTAATCAATATCATTGAGATTGTTACATTTTAGGTGGACTCAATTAAGGCAGCTATCACAAAAGACAGCTTTCTGATTTTTATTGACATTTACATTGCAAACAGCACATATGCTATTTGTAGTTTTCATTACGGTGAATGGTTATGGCGATAAGATATATAAGTAACAATATTTATATGAACTTAAGTAGCAGCAGCCTATTAAAGATTAAGAAAAGTGATGAATAATATTAGTAATAAAAAAGTAAATATTAAAATAATAATAAATAATAAACAAAAACAAAACGGTAAGTGAGCTTTCTTACAATTTATTGAAAGCAATCTGACCTTGAGTATACTTATCAACTAATCGCACATTTTTGTTTAGATTGAAAAGTCGTTAATTTTTTTTAAGCTTAAGCCGCACATTTTTTTTTTTTTTTTTTGTTATATAATTTTTATAACTGTAAGTACGCAAAACTGCGTATTGAGTATAAACAAATAAAAAGAACTGTGCGCAATTAAATAAATATATACGGCGTAAACATGAATAAATAACATTAATTAAAAAAATAAATAAGAAAATAAACCTTTGGATATTCGTAGTTTTAGAACGATTTTATTGTTGAATATTTTGAGTCGGATTTCTTTTATTTGACCTTTAATACAGCTGGATATTCAAGGAATGCACTTACGATAGATTTTTCTTCAATTAACCTTCGTCGTTCCTTCATTGCTTCATTGCGGCGCTCAGTTAGTGATTTCGAATACATCTGCTCAACTCGTATATTGTTGATGGGTCTAGCAAACACTCTTTTAGTATGTTCGCTATTGGACCATTTGTGAAATTTAACAAAAACATGACTTGGTTTAAGGCGATTAGTAACTTTTCCACGATGGCAGCGTTCAATCATTTTGTGAATAGATCTTGGATCTACATTCGCTGCTTTGGCAATAGTATTATCCACAATATTTTTTGTGTCATTCCAGGACTCTTTGATATTATTTTCATAAGGGATATTTTTAAATATAAGTGTTTTCCTTAGATTTCTGTTAACCTGGTCATCTAAGTCATTTTTTAATTTTTCATTTTCTTCCAAAAGTAATTTATTATTTTTGGGTAAGTCGATGAGTTGATTACGTAGTTCAGTAATATCTTTAGTGTTCTTAGCTACTGTAGTTTTAATATCAGCATATGTAGCTTTCAGTTCAGAAATATCATTAGTTATTTTTATCAGACTTGTATTGATAGCAAGTAGAATCTAGGAGGGATTTGATATTTGCCATTGATAGTTCAGACATATTTGGTTTTTCGAAAAAGAATTAGTGAGGAGAAACAGCCGCTTTATATTTAGATTATTGGATTACGTGATTAGTTAGATTTAAGCGGATATAAGTTGGAAATATGTCTTTAGTTGATAAATTGAAATAAGGCCATCTTGCTTTGAATACGCCGGAGACCGAAAAAAAAGATACAAAGATACAAAGGTACAACGTCCTAGTCTGGTCAAAGGTACACCAGATGGGTTTCTTTAACAATTATTGTCTTAATACCCATTTACAGTATCCATAATCATCCAAACTTTTCCATAACAAAAAAAAGATTTTGGGTAATGTTTTTTAATGTCGTATATAAATCAAACAACAATTTATCACAGTTTTAAATTCAAAATAAGATTAATACAAATATTTACTTTTTAAGAGCAAAAACTTATAACTACTAGTGAATTAATACCATCTATCCCATGAATGATTTTTTACGGTAAGAAGAGTCGTCATGGACTAATATTTTAAATGGCACTTCACGTTTTTTTAAAATAATTATAGTGCACCGACAGAGTAGACTGACCAAAGGTACAACGTGGTCAAAGGTACAACAGGTTCCCCTATTACTAATTCACTAGTTTCTTATTAAAGTGAGAATAAAGAACAACCACCAACAGCAATTAAGAAAAGAAAGGAAAAATGTAACTCTTGTGCACAGAGAAAAAATGTAAGGAAACTGAACCGAGTTGGTGACAAGCATTGCTTCCATCAAATCATTAACAGAAAAACTGTGAAGTTCAGAGAACTAATGAAGCCATGTAAGGAAAATTGTCGTTACAAATGCAGCATGTATTTCAGCACTAAAATTCGAAAATGTATTTTTGATGAGAAAAATTAGTACATTACTTCCTGCCTAGCAATCGAATCTGTAAAGCAATCAAAAGCAACAGATGACAGAAAACATAGAAATAAAAAATTTTTTTGTTAAATAAAAAAAGCATAGAATTGAAATTAAAGTCCTTAAGACTTTTTTCTTAATACTTTTTGTATTTGTGGGAAAATATATTAAATCTTTGTTTGGCAAAATTAACTCTTCTAGTTTGACAAAACCAGACCACTTGGGCAAATATTTTTGAAAAATAAAACCATAAAAAGCATGGTCAACTGTATTAAAAACCCACAACAGTAGGGGATTTACTGTAAAAAAAACTTACCCTGGCTCTACCGTAAAATTTTTAATGAAAACTATAATCTTTCTTTCCATTCCCCGGACAACCCATGTGATATGTGGTTGCCCACGGCAATTTTTGCTCACACCGAAATTGACAAATAACTTGAGTTTTTATTTTACAAAACTCCAGACATTCAACTACATTATATATGATAGAACAAGAAAAAATATATATTTTGTAAAATCTAGGATGAAGTTCAAGGAGGATGAGGCAAAAACGATATGACCTCTTGTTTTTTGAAGTTTATTCAAAAGACAATGATACAAAATATAAAATGACTGTCTAGACAGACAATCGTCCAAAATAAAACCACAACATTGATAGTAATGTTGTATTTTATTTTAATTTTCTCCATAATGGAGATCATCAATCATAAATTTTTATTATATTTACACATAGAGTCTACATCGTAATTGAAAGGAATAAAAAATCAATGATTAACTTTAAATTAAATAACAGCAAAAAAAAGTCCCAATTAATGATTGGTGGTATGATATGGTATGGTAACTAATGATTGGTACTATTTTCTACGAAGTTGTAGGTAGTCGTTTAGTTTATTTTCGATGTTTTAAATTTTTTAAATTCATTTTCTTTCCTTTGTGAAAATAGAGAACAATTTGTGAATAAAAAATCAAAAGGCAGAACACCAGCATTCATATGAAAAATGGCATGAATGCAGGTACAAAGAGAAGAATATGAAAAGTTCTACTATAAAACCTCCTTTAAAGAAAAAGACTTCTCTATGGCGGCCGTCAAAAATAGTTAGCCGATGACTATATCTATATCACACATCACATGTTGGAAAGTTATTGGCTGACTACTTATAACGGATGCCACTAATGATCCACTAAGTAACCAGGGCCGGATTTAGGGGAGGGCTGAGTGGGCTGCAGCCCAGGGGCCCCCACAAATTCGGGGTCCTGTAGTTTATAAAGGAGAATACTATGATTTATTATATCAAAAGATTTGCTTTGATCAATAATGACATAAAATTTATTAATTTTTTTTGTCAAAGGCTTCAAATACTTCATTTACGAGATGATTGATCTGATACTTTTATTTATTTATTTATTTAATCCGTCCGCTCTTATTTCTAGTATAAATCAATAATCTAAGCAAACCTTGCAATGCATAAGACACAATCTTGTTTGCAGATGATTCTAATCTATTTTATGCTCACAATGGTATAAAAATGTTGTTTAAAAATGTAAACACAGAACTATTATACCATGCTGAATGATTTAAAGCAAACAAATTATTTCTAAATTTAAGTAAAATGAAATATACTTTTTTCCATCGCTATCATGAGCGAGACAAAATTCCATTAAAACATCCATATCTTTGTATTAACAATTGCGAAATAAAAAGAGAAGTATCATTAAAATTTCTAGGAGCACTCCTTGACGGAAATGTAACATGGAGAGATCATATAAATATATTGAAGGTAAAATATCAAGGAGCGTTGGCCTACTTTATAGGGCAAAAACTTTTATAAATTCAAGTTGTTTAAAACTCTTATATTTCTCTTTTATTCATTCCAATCTTAATTATGCTAATACCTATGCTAATAATACATGGTGTAACAACAATAAAAATAAATTAAAAAAACTCTTTAACATGCAAAAACATGCAATCAGAATCAGGGCCGGCGTGAGTAGGTGTCACGTGGGGGAGGGGGGGTGACATTACATTTCGACGACTAAAAAAAAAAAAGGTCCTCGTTTTCCAAAATTTGCCGACTGCCATGACGACATTTGCCGACTGTCTAGATTACCGACTAACCTATAACGAATAGGTCGACATTTGCCGAGTAACTAGTCTAAAAGGGTCCAATTTGCCGACTAAGGGTCTAATTTGCCGACTAAAATCATTGATGGGGTGGGGGGTGACACCCCCACCCCCCCTATCGCGCCGGCCTTGATCAGAATTATATCCAATGAAAGCCTCTATACACCCTGCCAACCTTTATTTACTAAGTTAAATATAGAATATTTAATATACTAAATATCTAACAAATAAATATTTATCATCTTCTATTTTTTATGTTCAAAATTAATAAAAGTATTATTCCCAAAACTTTTAATCCCTTATTCAAAACTAATCAGAATAAATACTTAACTAGATATTCAAACAACACCTATATACAAACCAAAAGTTATTTTGCGGCAACTGAGTTTTCATTTTCAAAAGAGGACTAAAGGCATGGAATAAAATATTCACAACTGAATTGGTGGTAGATCCTTTTTTTTTGAAATTTTTTAAAAAAATTGTTTTTTTTTATAGATTCTTATGAAAAATTTATATAGAAATTTGAATTGTACTTCTAAAACAATTATTTTTTAATGGAAATCACTCAATTTAGCTATTTTCGTGTTAATGTAAAAAAAATCAAATTTTTCGTTTTTTACAAAAAAAAAGTTTTCTGTTATTTAAGCTTCTCTTCTTTTCCTTAGATATCTTATAGTGTCTTCTTCTCCTTTTAACTGCTTAAATACTTCTTGTTTACAACTATTTCTTAACCCTTCTATATCAACAGTCTTAATATTAAAAAGGAACCCAAATGTTCCACACCAAGGCCAGCGCGATAGGGGGGTGCGGGTAATGATTTTTAGTCGGCAAATTGGACCCTTAGTCGGCAAATTGGATCCTTTTAGACTAGTTAGTCGGCATATGTCGACTCTTTTGATATAGGTTAGTCGGTAATCTAGACAGTCGGCAAATGTTGTCATGGCAGTCGGCAAATTTTGGAAAACGAGGACTTTTTTTTTTTTTTGGTCGGCACAAGTTGTAATGGCACCCTCCCCCCCCCCCCGCGTGACACCTACTTGCGCCGGCCCTGTTCCACACCAATGATTCAATTCAGTGATTCATTCATCCAACCCGTGTATTACTACTATTGTCTCCTTGAAGAAATTAATCTGTAAATTTTCCATTGGTGTAAACTTTGTTTGTTCAGCTGATTCGTAGAGAAATTGTTTTTTGATCTTTCTCATTCGAGGTTAAGGCAGCTCAGTATCAATTTCACAGCTAGCTGCAAATTTCTGAGCTTCAAGTAACAAACTGTCAAAGTTATTTCTAAGAGCACTGAGAGCTACTTTACACAAAAAGGAACACTCCTAACATTTTGGGCGAAACAAGCGTTATCTACTAATAAACCTTCAACCACAAATGTGCATAACAAAAATCTTCAAATTTGCAGTTTGATAAAGATGTTACCAATATTGTTACTGATGAATTAGAACCTGGACCTAGTAGTGTCCGCTCAGAAACATCAAGAATTGCTCCAGCCCAACTGCAATTGCAGACAGATTGAAATTCTGAGTTCTGATTTAGTCGGTTTGTATGAGCTACAAAAACGTGGAATGCTTTCATATGAACAAGATACTGAATTGAATAAAAAGAAAAAGAAAAAAGCAAATTTAGAACAGCAGTTGAATAAAAAGAAAGCTCACCACAAAAAGCAAAAAATTTTTGTTTGAAGATAATCCAGAACTACGCATAAATCGCAATGTCAGAGACAAGCGTGTTAGGCCAAGAATCGAACAAAATCAGCCTTTATTACTTAAAACTATTGTGAAAATTGCTATGCATGGATCAACATCTCATGAAAAACGAAATATTAATGTATATAGAAGCATTAAAACGTTAGACCAACTCGCTGAACTGTTGAAAATTGATGGCTTCACAATCAGTAGAAGTGGGCTTTACCTTTGTCTCTTACCAAAGCGCAGTTCATTTATGAAGGCCAGTGTCATGTATCAACGGTACCTGTAAAATTAATTAAAATTTTTGAGTCAAGGTGACAAAGCTTGTGTTCCGATTGGGTTGACTGCTGCCAACAAGCAAATTCCATTACTGATGCACGTTGAGTACAGACTGCAGGGCACAAATTAAACTCTATCTGTGTATGCTGGAATCTTAATTCAGTCTTGGAAGCCAAGAAACAGTAGGATATTCCGGACCAACCTATATAGCAATAAGATCAGGAAAACACTCAAAATCAGCAGCATTCAGCCATGGATTTGATTTTCAAAGATTGCTTACATTTAAGGAGTTTGACATCATTACCAGAAGTGGTATTGAATAATTGGTTAAACCAATTTTAGTTTTGACAGTTGATGGTGGCTCTGATGAGAACCCAAGATACCAAAAAGTAATAAAGGTTGCAGTACATCACTTTATCCAGCATGATTTTGATGCTTTATTTCTTGCTACAAACTCTTCCGAAAGAAGTGCATTTTATAGATTTGAAAAAAATATAGCACCTCTTATATAGGAACTTGCTGGATTGATATTACCATATGACCACTATAGTAGCCATCTGAACGAGAGAGGTGTTACAATCGACGTCAATTTATGGAAGAAAAACTTTAAGTTTGCTGGGACCACTCTGGCTGAGATTTAGCCAGAGATTTAGCCAGGTTTGGTTGTCAATAATTTTTCAACAATGGCCGAGTACATTTAGTCTACTCCTTTTGTCAAGTGTCAGAAATGATATGATAGTCACATATGAGCGAGCCAATATTTTACGCAGATTGTTAAATTTAATGACAATAAGTGCTGCTTGAAATCAAGAAGTTCCTATTTTAAAGTTCCAGAGCGAACAACGGACCCAGCATGTCATAAATTTCCATCTCAGTTTGCAGCACAAAGTTTCAAAGTTGACGACATTCTTCCCCGCTCTTCAATTCCGTATTGGTCAACTCCATATGACTTGTACTGTCCATCAATGCAATCCGTGATTAGTGATAAAGTCTGCAAGAAATGTACTTTGCATCAATAGCCATGCTGCGCAGTAATAGTGTAACACACATCCATGAATCAAGCGTTCCATCCGTGAGAATTAAACCTCAGAAAGTCATTGCACGTCGATAGCAAAAAATGATGGTTCTTATCGCTAATGTAGAAAACGATTGGATTGATGAAACAAATCTTGATCTAAATGGAATAACTTTTCCCCAGGATACTGGTGTCAACGCCCTCCTAGTCTATTCCTTGAAGAAACATTTTTATTCACCGCGGGAAAACAATTTTTGGTAATTTTTTCATTTCAGTAATATTTTATGTTTTAATTATAATTGATTCTAACAAGATTCAATTACTATAAATATTTAAGTGTGTTAAAAATATTAAAAGTTGTTTTATTTGTTAAAATCATTTTCGGGTTCATTTTATTTATTTATTTTATTTAGAATCCAAAATAGCTGCAAGATAATAATTACTTTATTGTAGTAAGATGAAAAAGTTTCAATAACAGTTATATTTAACAATATTAAACTACAATTAAACGTTTTGAAAATATTATATCTTTATAATTATAAAATGCAGCTATTACTCGAGAATAATTGATATTAATTTAATAATAATAAAGATAATAATAATTTCCTTTATTATCGCTCTTCATTATAATTTTTCCAATAAACATACATACATGACAATAATTTTGAAAAATATCTTATATTTAGTTAATTATTGGAATAATGCGATATTTATCCAAGAGGGGGCGGAGGTCAGCACCTTGTGACATAATATTCTAGGGAGTCTAAACTTTTGTGACGAGGGGGAAGGAGGGGTTAAAAATAGCAACAAACTGCGTGACGTCGTTTATGGACGACCCCTTATTAGTTTTGTATTACGCAAAGTTATTTTTATTTTTATACAAAATTTCTATATTTTCATACTTGGTACAAAGATATCTCAAGTTTTACTAGTCCTATTGACTTGAATTTTTCATAGTATATTTAATACACTAGTGTCAACAAAATGTACTCAAATCAGCATTAATATGCAAAGGCAAAGGCATTTATTGATAGTTAAGTCTATTATTTTATAATGAAATTCATTTACTTTAAGAAAAATTCCATAAAATTTTAAATAATATTTTTCTTTTCACCAATTCGGTTCATTTTGTAAACACCAATGTATGAATGCTACTTGCAAAATTTGATAACAATCGGACTATGCAATATAGAGTTATCTTTGTACCATCGTAGGATCATTTTTTTACCTTTTTACCCCAAAATACACTTATGATTGATCTATCAATTAAATGAAAAGTATATTAATTTTAGAAAAGCTTGAGTTAAATTTATTTATGTCTTTGTTGTTTAATTTGTGTTGTTATTATTTTTATTTTTTGATCCCTTAGGGGTTGTCCATTAATTACGTCAACGAATTAGGGGGGAGGGATCTGAACTTTTTTGACAGTTGACACTGGGGAGGGGGGAGGTCAATGGAGATTTGACCTCCCCCCCTGTTGAAAGTCAACAATTTTTTTTTTTTTTTTGAGTTTCATTGCTTAAGTAACGGAAAATTCGTAGCGTAGCTTCTTTGTATGGGGGAGGGGGGTAATCAAAAATTGACGTAATTTTATAGGGAGTCTCTGGAAATTTGACAAACTGTTGACAAGGGGGAGGAAGGAGGTAAAAATTTCGATAAATTTGTTGTCGTAATTAATGGGTAGCCCCTTAGACTTTTGTGTTTCGAAGTTTAATATTAAAAAAAATAATAGTAATTATTCATGATTTTTCAATAAATATTTCCGTGCTTTTAAAAGAATATGTTTAAGTTAATAGCGCTTTGTGTATTTTTTTGTAATAGATGTTTTATTTACTACTTTACCAATTTTACGTTTGTTTATTTTATATAGTTAACGGAACTGCTTATTTTTAAATTAAACTTTATATTTACGGAATTTATTAAGGGGCTTAAAATGTAAAATGTATATATATATATATATATATATATATATATATATATATATATATATATATATATATATATATATATATATATATATATATATATATATATATATATATATAGCAAAAAATATATATATATATATATATATATACAGGGTCGGACTGGTTTGAAAAAATGGCCCTCATCCTATGTTTCATTTATTTATTGTTATTTTATGTATAAAATTTTTTTTTTCTTCTCAACCTAAATATTGATAAAAAAACAAATATTTCTAAAACACTGCTGTAAAGTTGAAGTCTATAATTAGTAGACACAATCGCTATTCACTACTGACTAGTATAGTAACTTTTTCATCGTTTGACTAGTCGATGCCAAACACAATGGTTGCATTGTTATTAATTCTTGTAAGAAGGATATTTGCATAAATGATATTTGCATAAATGATTTGAGTGGCTCATCAAAGTCCTTAATCTGTTCAAAACATATTTAATTTTGAGAATGACCTTTCACAAACAACTTGTGACCAGGATAATGTCAACACAAATTTGTATATCAGAAACAAATTTGAATACGTAATATTATGCAAATTGATCTTCTGGAGTACAAAGTAAAAACAAATACAATTTTTGCAAAATTTGCATTTATTTCTGTGGCTGTCGCTGTTTTCTACAGCTGGGATTCTAAAGACAATTTTAAATTCTACGGATTTAGACTGTTAGATGTTATCCGAGACAGAGTTAGATATTCCGTGTCAAATAGCAAATTATACTCATTTTCAAGAGATGTTTCCTTGCAAAGTACAACAATTCTGTTTGAAGCTGGTCTATTGTTACACAAGCATCAAATTTTCTGAGCAACCCACTGAGGTGTTGCAATGCGTCACTGAGCATTTTTTCAAAAATTTCTTCAAAATTTCTTGAATTTAAACAAAATAAATCAGCATATACCATGCTCAGATAATCTCTGATTTGAACTACTAATTATTTGAATTATGACAATGTTGTGAACATTATTATTATTATTATTATATTTTCTTTGCCGTATAATTAAATTTACAATGAGAAAAAACCATTCATGTATAAAAATTGGCCGGAGCAAGAAGAAGACATAAACTGTCTTATCGCCAAGCCCCGTTTACATTAACGTCACAAAGTTACAAGGTAAAAACTAAAAGGTTAAAAATTGAAGTACAATACAATATTAGTTCTACAAATATAAGACACAAGTAATAAATCGAATAAATGTTTTTTGTCTGTTCAAAATTAATAGTATATATATTTTTTATTTTAATAAGAAATAAACAAGATACACAAGACAATAGTAAATGAGTAGTGATGACTTTTTCAGGTTTAATTATTTTAGGTGATTTTAGAAGAAATCTTTAAAATCGAAAGTTTTTTCTAATAGAAAACGTTTAGATTCTCTTTTGAATTGTTCTAAGGAGATGCCTCGAAGAATTTTATTTTTAATTATATTTTTTAAAAAACCTTTCCATATAAATGGTCCCCGGTATTGAATTTGAAATAAATTGAGTTTTAAATAAGATCTTGGAATAACAAAATTATCAGATGAAAATTTAGTGGGATATTTATGAGATATTTCGGTAAAGTAAGACTGAAATATATTAGGAGATAACGCATGTTTTGTTTTAAACGTAAATAGCATAACTTGGTATATATTAAGTTTGTAAATATTAAGCACATTAAGTTTCTTTAAAAGAGATTCACCATTAACAGTTCTGTTAACGCTAAAAATAATCCTACAAGCATGTTTTTGTTTGCTATAAATTTTTTTGAGCTTCCCATAATTGGTTACTGCCCATGCAAGATTACAATAGGAAAGATAACTATGAATAAATGAGAAATATATAATTTTTAAAGATTCCGTATTAAGAAAAGGTTTAACTTTATATAGCATTGAAATATTTTTGGAGATTTTATTTTCAATAGATCTAATATGAAAATATATCATAATATTTCCATGATATATTTTCATCTAATATCACTCCTAGAATTGATATTAGATGAAAATATATCATGGAAATATTATGATATATGAAAATATATCATAATATTTCCATGATATATTTTCATCTAATATCACTCCTAGAATATTTTGGAGATTTTATTTTCAATAGATCTAATATGAAAATATATCATAATATTTCCATGATATATTTTCATCTAATATCACTCCTAGAAAGTTAATAGTTGACTCTCTTTTAATAACTTTTTTGTTCATAAAGAGATCAGGTAGTTTTAAAAAAAGGTTATCACCTTTACTAGGTTTGTGGAACAACATAAATTTAGTTTTCCCAACATTTAATGAAAGTTTATTATTCGTAATCCATTCATTTATTTTTAATAACTCTTCATTAAAAATTCTAAACAGATCTTTAATATTTCTGTTAGAGTAAAAAAGATTTGAGTCATCAGCAAACAAAATAACGTTTAGAATTTTGGATGCTAAATACAAATCATTAATGAACAGTATGAATAATAAGGGCCCTAAGATTGATCCCTGGGGAACACCACAAGTTATGACATGTTTTTTTTCTTCATTTTCTGTATATATTATGTATTGTTTCCTGTTTGAAAGGTAACTTTTAAACCATTGTAAGTTATTGTTTAATACTCCATACATTTCTAGTTTTTTTATTAGAATATCATGATTAACAGTGTTAAATGCTTTTGACAAATCAATAAAAACTCCTAATGTATAGCAATCATTATTGAACCCATTGGATACATAATTTATTAGATCAGCTACTGCATGGTCCGTTGAATGATTTTTTTTAAACCCAAATTGTTTATTATACAGAATATTGTTCTCAGTTAAATAGTTGTTAAGTCTATCATACATAATTCGTTCTAACAATTTAGAGAAACATGGTAAGGCAGAAATAGGTCTATAATTGGACATATTTGTATCATCGCCATTTTTAAAAATAGGTATAATCTTAGCAATTTTTAATTTCTCCGGTACAATACCGGATTTTAAAGAAAGATTAAAAATGTGAAACAGCGATGGTTCAATAATATCAAACACAGCTTTAACTACATTTACGCTAATTTTATCAATGCCCGCACATTTATTATTTTTTAGACAGTTGAAAGCATTGCGCATCTCACTTAAGTTTAAATTAGATTCTATCATAGATGTGTTGGGTGTATTTATATAAGATTCGAAGTTGTTTGAGTTGGTTTTTGGAATTTTATCAGCTAATTTTGGTCCAATATCAAGAAAAAATTTGTTGAGCTTGTTAATTATGACTTCTTTATTATAAATTATATCCCCGTCAACTAAAAGTTTTTCTGGCAATTTATTATTTTGACATTTATTTGTACCGGTTACCTGCTTAATTACATTCCACGTCTTTTGTGTGTTTCCATGTGTTTTTTCTAGCAATTTTGCATAATAATTTTTTTTAGATTGTTTCTTTATTTTTTCAAACAAGTTTTTATAACTTTTATATTTTGTTTCATTTTTATATGTTTTATGTTTTAAATATTTTTCATAAAGGTTTTGTTTCCTCTTTGATGATTTGAGTAAACCTTTGGTCATCCAAGGGTTTAAAAGTGATTTAGGATTTATAATTTTTTTTATAACTGGAAATGCCAAATCATAGTATTTACAAAACTGCGCCAAAAATAATTCATACGCATTATTCACATCTTGCGATTGTAATATAAGATCCCAATTAGTTTTTTCAGATAAAAGATTTCGAAAATATATTATGGAGTTTTTATTGATTTGTCGCATTGATATTGTTGATTTAGAGACAGAATGATTAAGGGTTATATTATCTGTAGTTAAGAATATTGGGTAATGATCTGTTATGTCAGTTTTAATTATACCCGATTCTAAAGGGCAATTATGAAAATTATTAGTAAATATGTTATCTAGTAAGGTCGACGAAGTCTTAGTTATTCTCGTCGACTTATTTATAGTGGGAATGATATCGTATTGTATAAGTGTATCTAAAAAGCATTGAACATTTAGATTTGAAGCATGATTTAACAAGTTTAAATTATAATCACCAGTTAAGTACACGTGTTTCTTTGTAATGTTAATTTTGCTTGAAAATGTTTTTAGATAGGTATGAAACTTTTTTAAATTACCAGATGGCTTTCTATAAATAGAACTAATAATTATATTTTTGGTCGCTTTATTATTTATTTTAATGCATAACGACTCACAATCTGTTTCGTTAACGCTGAGGTCGTTACGCAATTCAAAGTTAATAGATTTGTGAACAAAGATACTTAAACCACCACCGACAACGTGGTTTTGACGCGGTTGGTGGACTGACACGTAATTACTTAGCTCATAATTATAGTTTTTTTCATTGCTTTTCAACCACGTTTCCGTGAGAGTAATTATTTGAAAATCATGATTTAGATCATGCAATAATAATTTTAGATAATCAAAATTTTTATTGATACTTCGAATGTTTAAATTTAAAATTAAAAAACTATTTATTTTATTTTTTTGACACAAAAAATGAGTAGCTTCACGGATTGAATAATACTCACTGTTTTTTTTATTAAAATAGTCATCATCACTCTCAGTATTCAAATTTAATAAAAGATTATCATCCATTTTTAAAAAAGTAGAATATAATAACAATCTAAATCATATATATAAAAAAAAGGAAAAATAAAAGGTACCGTTAACCTAGAAGAAACATAAAATATTTACTTTTCTTTTGGAGACCATTCTCGTACAATCAACTTGTCGTATGATATAAACGCGAATTTCCCACCTTCTCGAGCTTTTTTCATTTCCATCCGTAATTCTTTTCTTCTTTGTACCGTCTCCGCACAATAATCCTCATTTATATATATGTTTTTGCCTTTTAATTTTGAAGAATTTTTTAGGATTCTTTCTTTATCTTTATAATTTAGTAATTTTAGTACTATAGATCTTACTTTTTTGCCGTCTCTGATTCCAGTTCTGTGAGCCCTTTCAATTTTAATTTCTTTTAGTCCAAGTGATTCTTCAAATAGCTTCAACACTTTTTCTTCACTATTGCTCCAACTTTCATTATCATTTTCTTTTAAACCGTCGATTCTCAGGTTATTCCTTCTCGATCTATCTTCAATTTCTCTTAGTTTGCTTTTTACCTTTAATAACTCACTTTTATCCCTTAATTTACTATTTATTTCTTTAGTTTTCTTTTTTACTACCTCGAATTTCTCAGAAGCAATTTGATCACTGGTCACATTCCGTAAAGTCAGCCTCAAGAGAGATTACTTTTTTAGTTGTTATCTCTAAATCATTTTCAATTTTGCTAATCTTTTGAAGATTACTTATATTATCTTTTTCATATTCATTGACGCAAAATTTTTTTTTTTTTGCACTTTCAAGTAATTTGTTGCCTCTAATTCTTTTCTCTTTCAAACCAGTCTGAACTTTAAATCCATATTTTTGTATTATAGCCATTCCAGTTGTTTGAAAATATTTAGATGATGGCGTTGTGTTCTCAAACACTTACAAAAACAATTTTGCGTCAAGATAAATTAAAAAATTGTCAAGGAATCCAAAAGAACTTTTGCTCTGTAATGGACATCATTATTGAATTTGATTGATGTAGAAATATCATGAAATATTTGCAATATGTCAATGTACAAATAATCAAAAACTTGTTTTTCTTGATTGAAGGTTTTGATGAAGAAATTTCCGAATATCTTAGTAAGAGCTCCATCTTTCCCCCTCCAACGGGTTTCACCGATTACAAATATATATTTCAATTTACTAAGATCATGCCAAACATCGAAGCGTAAGTATGATTCTAATAAAAATACTGCACATGTGTTTAAAACACAAAATAAGGTAACAACTTTAACCGCTTTTTTTGTAACGTCACCCATTTTTAAATTTAAGGCATGCACATAACACCATACATGAATCTGACCCGGGGAGACTCTATTTAACCAGGTGTTGAATCCATTGTATTGACCTTGCATATTGGAGGCTCCATCGGTTGCATTGCCAATACATTTTGTAATACAAATGCCTACCTTTTCAAAAACGCCACAAACCAAATCACACATTCCTTTTCCAGTTGTTGATATGCAATTGACTATAGATATTACAGGTTTATGTACAGTTTCTTAAACATACCGAATCCCAATAAAACATCATTTCTGACAAAAATATGACCAAATTGCCACGGCCTTTTCTGTTGCCAACTGAACCATGCCAGAATTCGCTTTTTCCAACCGTCTCTTCTTTTCGTTTCGTCTTTGATATGTACTTCTAACAAAAGGATCAAATTTGCCAACAAACAAAAGAATATCCAAAAAATTCTCATGATTTACACTGTCAGCAATTTGAACTCAGACTCTTCTGCACCTTTGTAGCTAAATCCACTCTTATCAAAAACTTTTAAATTTTCTTTAACCTCTTCATCATGTCGGCGCGTATAAATCCTTATAACATCTTTGGCATTGATTTTTAAAACATATGATTCTGTGCAGGCTGTCTGGAGAGCACTGCTTTTATGTTCTGATATTCTTTGATAAATATACTTTTAAAGTTATATCCACTAAAGAACCTTGATTGATCTGA
The DNA here is from genome assembly GCF_022113875.1 of Hydra vulgaris. NCBI lineage: Eukaryota > Metazoa > Cnidaria > Hydrozoa > Anthoathecata > Hydridae > Hydra > Hydra vulgaris. The sequence goes on along the minus strand of NC_061164.1, from coordinate 13,759,050 downwards.
GGCTTTGATAAATGATAGGCAAAATGAACAAAACAGTTTTTGTGTCCTTGCCAGTGAAAAGACCTCTTGTTTCTGAAATAAAACTTGTGTTAATTAATTTTAACACTTAGATCAAAGTTGTTTTTCTTTGGATGAAATTTAAAAAAAGATTTTAAAAAAATAAAAAATTTAAGCAAAATCGCTAAAGTTTTTATTCACGTAAAGCTGACCAATTACTGAGTAAACGCAGTTGCTCATTTTTATTCACCTGGCCTAATGTTTGCAAATTTGTTCGGCGCACTTATGCCAGTTCGGTTTTTGTAACTGATTCGCACTTATGCCAGTTCGCACTTGTGCCACTGCTTCGCACTTATGCCAGTTTGCACATATGCTAATTCGCGCTTATGCAGCCTTCCGGTTATAATATGTCATGAATTAACATTGTACAATATAATTTGTAGTTTAAAAAAGAAAATGCTTTTCAAGTTTTTTATACTGTTACTTTTCAATTAATTTCATAATGAAGGGTCATATTTGTAAAATATTACACCTGTGATTGTACTCTGCTCAAATGATAGCTGTGGTTAGTAATTGATCGAAGGTTGTATTTTTGAAAGTAAGCCTCTGTAAAAATATCATAAAGTACTTTTGGCAGCAAGTTCTTATTTCTACACATAAACATTAGTACTTAAATGAATTAAATTTTGATACTCAACTTTTGCGCGTTTTAGATCTACAGGAAAAATTCCATGTTTTAAAGAAAAATAAAATGCGTAAAAAGAGTATTGATACATATTTTATTGATTTGATATTGAATTAATTAGTTTCAAAAACATAAACTTTTGTCAAACTTTAACGAAGATACTGAAACTATTTGATCTTCCTCGATGCCATATTAAGTGTGAAAAAAAGCTTATTTGTGATGGTTCAATTTTATTAGATGGTCTAATATTAGTTTCTTCCTTTTTGAGAAACATTTTTCTAATAATCATGGAGGAACTTTTTTCTTCTTATAAAAAGACCTAATGGTTTTACCACAAAGCACAATTTATTTGGGAAGTTCACGCTCCTTTCTTTATCAATGTTTTTTATATGACGGTAGGTAGCATCAAACCTAGGAACTCTTGATTTGAAATCAAACCTTAACCACTGCGCCACCTACTGCTTACTAGGAGAACTAGAAGCGTGTGAAAGTATCGTTATGACGGTCAGTTTAATCTTTTAGTTATTTCAAAACATTCGGTCACGTAACGATCTATTATTAACGTACAAGTAGGAAAATTTTATATGAAAAAGTAAAAATTATTAAAATTTGTTATTTTTTCACGTAATTAAATCAAGTCAACAATGAATTTTTTTTGCGTTATTTAAAGCCACAATATATATATTTTTTAAAAACTATAGTTTTCGCGTTTAGTTTTAGAAATATTAATTAAAATAGGTGAAATTTATTTCAGTTAATATAACCCAAACTAAACGCGCTTTGCAAAAAATCATTCGTAAAACAGAGTTACTCTTGGCATACCACTAATGCTATCTGCGGCGTATCATCTTTTAGCTAAACCAGTGTCAATATATATATATATATATTTTTTTTTTTTACGTAAAAGTATACTTTCGATTAGTGGAAAGACCAAGAGGTAATGGCCCCGCCACCCTTTTTTTTTCTAAAGCCTTTTTTTGTTATTGTTGTTTTCGAAATTTCTAGATACAGAGGACTTTTTTTAGAAAATGACGATTGTGCCCCTCCTCTTCAAAACTCGCGTTGTCGGCCCTGATTATCCCCTAGTTTCCCTACTAATTCGAAAAAAAAAAATTTTTCAAACAAAGTTGATCGTGGAGTTTTCAAACAAAGTGGTTTGATAACTTATGCAACTGATTGTTTAGAATTTGTTAAAACTTTTTTAGAAAAATCTAATAGCATGGTTATGATATGGTTTCATCAATAGAAAACTTAATAGTATAGTTATTATATGGTTTCATTGATAAAACTCTTGCATAGATTTTTAATAATATCATGTCTATTCTGGTTCAGAAAATAAATGCTGGAATCAAATTTGTTTTCTTACTGGGTAATTTTTATATTGTTTTGGTACAATCAAACAAAATTCCGACATCTGAATTTTTTAAACTTACCGTTATAATATTTGCTTTTTTATCAGTTTTTCCAACAAAAACATCACTCTGCTACAACCATTGACAATATTTATTTTTATTTTAACTACTGACAAAAATTATTTCAGGAAATTTGACAAATTTTGTTTCTCATCACTTACTCAACTTAAATTATTTATATTATGCCATTTTTTTATGCATTCAAAAATTATATCGTTCAAATTTTAAAAACATTGATGATCTAATATAAAATAGTGTTACTATTTATACGTCTTAGGTAATAGTCACATATGTCCTACTTGCGGCTACAATACTTACAAAACTTAATTATAATAAATATCATAAACACACATGATCAACATCTACTTTATCCCATAAATCGTGGCTATCTAAATTTTTTTGTCGGGATGGAATACTGTTATCATTTTAGGATTGGTTCTTTTAGTGATGGCTTTTATTTATTAGAAAAGTCTAAACGCGCATTGTTAATGCATCCAGGCTTAAGACTTTGTTTTATCGTTATAAATTTGTATATCTTTTTTTTTTCTACAGATACTGCATTGATGATTGTTCATGTAACTTGTATTTATCTTTTTTTTTTTCTTTGATTAATGACAATGAGCAAACTTTCTTCTAAAGATTTTAATTTCTCGCGTTTAAAATTCACTTGCCGTTTGCTTTATTTTTTATCTTATCTATTTTTAATGATTTGCATTTATAAAACGGAATAAAAACAAATATACGATGAGTTGCAATGTTATCAATATTGAGTTGCACTTTTGTAATCTTTTGGCATTATTTGACACTTTGTTGTCTCGCTTTTGACCCATCCCTATCTTATCATATATCATATATCTTAACTTTTAGATCTTATGAAAACAACCTTTTATAGAAAATTATCTAATTAACATTTATTAATAAAAACAATATAAATAACAGCTGGGTTTAAAAGAAAGTAGAATGGAAATCCATTGTAAAAGTTGTGCGCCTTTTTTTTTTTTATTACAACACCATCCGATGTATATATATATATATATATATATATATATATATATATATATATATATATATATATATATATATATATATATATATATATATATATATATATATATATATATATATATATATAAACAATTTTAAATGTATTCTATAAAAAGAGTGCTCAATGTTCTTAAAAGAACAGAGCAATTACAAATTAGTAGAAAATAACTTAGCAAAATGAGAAAAAAATTTGCTAAGTGATTTTCTACTAATTTATATATATATATATATATATATATATATATATATATATATATATATATTATATATATATATATATATATATATATATATATTTACGGTTAACGATGAGCTCTAGTAACTACGATGATTGCAAATTGTCCAGTAGTTATTTAAATTTGTCAACTGATGTTACCTTGATAACATTATCGGGGAAGCATTTCAGTCACTGAAAAATTTATGTCAGACAGTTCCTAACAATCTTTAGGATGAAATATAATTTGAATATAAGCTCTGGGTGTTAAGCTACTCAACGTGCCACTCAATTAGATTTAAATTGTTGAGAAGCTTATACTGTTGAATAAGATTACCTATTTTCCATTTGTCTTCAAGAGTGGTTAAAATCATAATTTTGCATTGAAGTTTTTGGTCTTTTTTTAAGCCTTTGAAATTTTTGGTATTTTTTTAAGCCTGACAAACTTTCGTGGCGTTGTGTAGTAACTTTTTTTTCTCTTCACCAACAAGGTAAAGGTTTCAAGCTTGTATGGCAAACTCGAGATGTGGTCTAACATATGCAGAATCATATAAAAAAAAAGTAAATAGCAACTAGCAAATAAAAATATATCTATATCTATACAACGTGCATAAAAACTTTTTTATTAATAAACAAAAAAATAATAATAGATTTTGTATTGTATCTAGCTTTATAAAAAATCGTTGAATTCTCATAATGAAAAAACTTCAAATTGAGCCTTGTAACCCATGCAAAAAATAATTTAAAAAAAAAGGTTTTTAATTTAATTTCTCGCATCATTTGAAAAAATTTGTTTTCATATTTTTTAAGCATTTGAAAGATTTTTAAATTATTTGAAATTTTTGAAAAATATTTTAAACATTTGTAAAAAATTTTAAAATATTTTTTAAATATTGAGAATATATATATATATTTTTAGAGGTTTTATTATTTTTTTTTTCGAAAAAAAAAAAATGCAAACGTGACACCTTACATTAACAAATTATTTAAAAAAGACTTTTTAAATTAAATTTCTTTTTCACAGTTTTTTGTTTACCGTTGACAAAATAAGAAATGCTGTAGAAAAGAAATAAAGTTTTTAAAATTTAGATTCATGAAAAAATAAACCTTAGAAATCACAAAAGCAGTCAGAATCATTTGGTTGGTTAGTTATAGGTAAGTGTTTATATGATGTAACTTATTGATATTTGTATAATTTGATAGCTATTTTTTGATCATTTGAAATCATTTAACAATATTGTGCATAAAAATTATTCGTTTGAATATAAGGATATCCAGGTTATGAAACACGAGTCTTTATAAACAGCGAATCTTTTATTTGAAGTTCAAAACTTTGTAGGGAATTACAAACATTTGAAGTCTTTGGAAACGTTTCTACCTTTGGCGTGAGTTTTATGATGAATAATCTTTTACTGCTATTGGTAGTGATAAATGCAACGTGTTTTGTAGAAGGTAAATTATAGTTATGTAGAAACTTATTATATTTTATTGAAAAATTTTTATAGTAAGAAATGCTGTTATAATAATATGTGTTATAACAGTCTTAATGTTAATATAATATTTTGTATAAGTAAATGCGTCGAGACTGCATTGGTCGCCAACGTTGTTTTTTTATCTTTTTGGTTACATATATATATATATATATATATATATATATATATATATATATATATATATATATATATATATATATATATATATATATATATATATATATATATATATATATATATATATATATATATATATATATATATATATATATATATATATATATTATATATAAATAATTATAAACAATTTTAACAAAACTACAAAAAGTTTTAAATAGTTGTGAGGAGTTATATATAAAAATCAAAAACATGCTTGAAAAAGTTTAAAACTCAAAATCATTAAACTTTTTAACATAACTTTTTAAACGTTCAGCTAATACATTTTTAATATTTGCAACTACAAAATTTCAGCCCCCTTTTCTTTAATTATCTGCCACCATTTTGCAGTGCACAATCTCGCCTGTCCCTTAAGTAGCGTGTTTTGTGCTGCTCTAATAGCGCTACTTATTTTCATCCCCCTCCCCTTCATGTTTGTAAAAGTAATTGTAGTAGAACATATTATGCTAATTCAAAATTGTATAAACAAGTAGCACAGTGGGTCAGAGTTCGGTTTTTCTGGAAAAAATTTATAACTAATTTCATATTAACTAAAACTTGCATGAGTACTAATATGATATCTGCACTTCTCATAGAACTGTTATTTTTTATCTTGTTGCAATGGATACCTTATTTTGCTTAGCAACAACCTATTTTTGGTATTTGCTGATATTTTACGAGTGTTATGTTCACTAAACTTGGTGTGAGTACCAATATGAGGTCGTGCTTCTTATAAGAGTAACTATTTTTTATTTAGTTGCTATGGATACGAATATTACTTAGTAACAAGATTTTTCCTTAATTACATAGAAGTAAATTGATTTATGAGTAAGTTTTATCAAATTTTCAACTCACCTATTTTGAATAAAAATTAAAGTTTTAGACAATTAATGTTTTATCAAATAAAAAAGCAAAATAAAATATACAAAATAATACAAAAAAAAAACACTTATACAAAATTACACTTATACAAAATAATGCAAAAAAAAAAACATTATAAACTTATACAAAATAATGTTAAAAAAGGTTAAAAAAATATTAGACACATACAAAATAATGCAAAAAGACACATACAAAATAATGCAAATGCATAAAGACACATACAAAATAATGCAAAAAAAAATACAAAAAAACATTAACAATTTGAAATTACATCAAAAATTAACAAAATAAAAATTTAAAGATTGATTAAGTAGTTGTAAAACATGTGAAGGAAATGTTTCATAATTTGTTTGGTGTGATATTTATTTACGTATTGATGAAAAAATAGGAAACAAAAAGTTTATTTATCAGATCAGTATTTTTCTGAATGTTTTTTGGCTGGAATTTTCGCTGAAAGTTTTAAAGTCATTCTTTCTAGCCTCTCATGATTTTTAGACATAAGTCCTATGAGTAATGTCTTTGAACTATGTCATGTCCGTGTATCAATATTTTGTGCACAGATTAAACTATCTAATACCACAAATAAAGGAAAACATATAGTCTAATAGTGTCAAAACAATATTCCTTGAACTTTAAGCAATCTGTTTCATATCCTGAATATAGTGTTACTAAGATAATATAAAATGTAAAAATGTGATTTTGATCAATATCCTTTTCAGAGTTTCAGCAGTTTTTTCATATGCTACAAAAGTTTGAAGCATTGTCGTCATTGTTTGTTTCATAGCCACCACTTTTCGTGAAATTAATAACAAGTCCCATTTTAATTAAAAAATCAGTCTGAGTCTTTTTTTTAGTCCCAGATACCTTTCCTATGTGTTCTTTAGATATTACTTGTGACTTTTCTGTTTCTTTATGTATGCAATGTACAAAATCATTTCAAAAAGTTAAATCCATGCATTAAGATTGGAAAGACCATATTTGAATTCTCTGTGAGTATAATCTGTATTAAGGATATTTTTGGAGAGACACCACACACTGAAAAAAGTTGGCGAATTTAATTTAAGTTGGCGAATTTCGGGCAGTTTTCTGAACATTTGCCGTAAACGTTATAGAATAAAACCAAACAGCCACCAAAAGTATAATGAGCTCAATTTAGGCAGCCAACTGTTTTATCTACAAAATAGTAATAATTTGGGCAATTATTAAATATATTAGAAATTTTTATAAACCAATAAAATAAAAAACAATTAATTTATTTTAAAATAAACGTCAGGGTTAAGAGGCTTCTGCGATATGACTTTTTTTGAGAGAAGCTGTTGATACATTTTTTTTTTATTTTCGATGTGTTTTCTCTCGCTTTTTTCTTTCCTCCTTTTCTTCATTTTGTTTTTTTTTTTCTTTTCTTGAACAGCTTGTTGGTGGTTAAAAAATCGATTCCACTGACAGCAGTTTGCGTCTTAACAAGCTTCTTTGGAATTTTTTTGCTTATTACTACATTTTTTGAAATCGTTAGGTAGTTTTTAAATGGAGTTTTTAAATTGTTGAAGCGAACAGACGCGTTTTTAAGAAAGAAAAAAGTTTTAAAAACATATAAACATTTAAATACATATCTTCTTATAAATCAATTCAGCATCCTTGTAAATCATTATGGCTTTGACTCTTCAAGAAATAAAGAAAATGTTTAAAGAAATGTTCTGTGAATTTAAAAAAGAAATGTTTAATGAGTTTAAAAAAGAAACCGAAGCTATGTTTAAAAAACACGAACAAACAGTTCTAGACATAATCAGTGGAAATCTGAAAATTTTAAACGAAAGATTGGACAAGCTTGAGACCAATGCTAATGAAAATGTAATAAAAATCAAAAAAATTGAAAAAGAAATTGAAGAAATAAGCGATAGCATAAACTTTAACGAAAGCATTATTGATAAAAAAATCGAACACAATAGCAAACAACTAGAAAAGGAATTAATCGAAAACGAAATTTTAAAAGAAAAACATCGAAAACTTGAAGATCGTTCACGTAGAAATAATCTACGAATAGATGGGTTATACGAAGACGAAAAAGAAACCTGGGGACAAACAGAAGAAAAAGTCCACTTATTTTTCAAACAAAAACTTGGTGTTGAAGACATTGAAATTGAGCGTGCCCATCGCACTGGACAAAAGAAAAATGGAAAACCTCGGACAATAGTCCTCAACCTTCAACGATATAAAGATAAAGTAAAAATACTGAAAGAACTACAACGAATAAAAGGAACAAACATTTTCGTTAACGAAGACTTTTCACTCGAAACCGTTGCCATCAGGAAAAAATTGTTTACTGACGTAAAACAAAGACGTTTAAACGGAGAGAATGTTGCGGTTCGGTATGATAAAATTATTTGTTTTAAAAATTCTTTTTATGATAACAATAGAAAAAAGTAAACTAATTCACACTCTTAAAAAGAACTCTTTTAAACATTTATAAAACAATCATGGCTGCATTAAATAATTTTGAATCTCTCGCGTTTAATTTTTTTGAAAAAGGATTTTTTTCTCAGGACGAAAACTCAGATCCCGACAATAATTTTTATTGTGAGACTTTTTCAGATTGTTCGTATATTTTTCCAAGCGAACTAGAAGAGTATCTTTTTAAGAATGTTATTGACAAAAATTCGAATCAAATTAGAATTCTCCACCTCAATATAAGAAGTCTAAATAGTAACTTTGAAAAACTTTTAAATCTAATAGAAGAAACGAAAAACCTTTTTAATATAATATGTTTAACAGAAACGTGGATTACATCAAAAGATCTAAATAGTCATTTTCAAATTCCGCATTTTAATATTATTTCTTTGGAGAGACAAATAAATAAACGAGGTGGTGGAGTACTAATTTATGCGCACGAAACACTTAGGTTTGTTTTTAGAGGCGATTTGAGCATTTCTGATAGCGACAAAGAAGTCTTAACAATTGAAATTGAAAACAACCAAACAAAAAACTTATTAGTTAGCTGTTGTTATCGGCCACCTGCTGGCATGAGTGAAAACCTTAGCATGCTTTTGCATAACGTCATTAAAAAAGGCGATACCGAAAAGAAAAAAAATATTTTGCTTGGGGATTTTAATATGAATTGCTTTCTTTATAACAATGACTATAAAGTAAAAAGTTTTTATGACACATTTTTTGAAACAGGATCAATCCCCCTCATTAATCGCCCTACCAGAGTAACTATAAACTCAGCGACTTTAATCGATAATATTATTTCAACTGATATCTTTAATAAGGGTATAAAAAAAGGTATATTAAAAACTGATATAACGGACCATTTTCCCATTTTTGTAACAATTGATACATATACAGCAAAAAACATTGACAACAAAAAAGTATTGAAGAAACGTATCATTAATCAAAATAACCTTAATTTATTCAAAGACCAACTATCCTTACTCCATTGGAATAATATTAACATAAACAATAATGCAAACGACATATATGAAACTTTCTTCAAAACTTTCTATTCTGTATACGACGCTAACTTTCCCGTAGTTGAAATAATAGCAAAACCAAAGAGTTTGAATTCTCCTTGGATTACCAAGGGGTTTATAAAATCTTCCAAAATCAAACAAAAGTTATACATAAATTTTCTAAAAACAAAAACAACTGCAAACGAAAAAATTTACAAAAACTATAAATATTTATTTGAGAAAATTCGTAAAAACTTAAAAAAAAAATATTTCTCGGAATTACTTAACAAATTCAAATATAACACCAAGCGCACTTGGGAAATAATGAAGGAAATTATAGGAAAACAAAAATCATGCTTTGGTTTTCTCCCACAAATGATTAAAATAGAAAACACTAGCATATTTGAACCAAACGCTATATCACATGAATTTAATAAATTTTTTACTGAAATAGGTCCTAAACTATCAAATAAGATTCCTATCACAAGAACTTTGTTTAGTGACTTTTTATTATCCTTGGATAAGTGCATATGCTCTGATGAGCTATCCTCTGATTTATCTATTGAAGAACTTGAAAAGGCGCTCAAATCTATTAAAAAGAATAAATCATGTGGACCAGACGAAATAGATGGAAATGTGATAATAGTTTGCTTTAAGCAACTAAAAGATGTTCTTTTCAAAGTTTTTAATGCCTCAATCAAACAAGGAATCTTTCCAGAACAATTAAAAATTGCCAAAGTTACACCTATTTATAAAGATGGTGACCAATCCCAAATAACTAATTATCGCCCCATCTCTGTGCTCTCTGTATTTTCAAAAATCTTAGAAAGAATTATGTACAACAGAATATATAAACACTTTGACAAAAATAACCTACTCTATGTTAATCAATTTGGTTTTAAAAAGGATAGCTCAACAGAGCATGCAATTATCCAACTTGTAAATGAAATTTCAAAATCGTTTGAACAATCAAAATATACATTAGGTATTTTTATCGACCTATCGAAGGCCTTCGATACGGTTGACCATCACATCCTACTCAAAAAACTGGAATACTATGGAGTAAATAACCAAGCGTTAAGGTGGTTTAGAAGTTACTTAACAAATAGAAAACAATTTGTTGTTGGTAATGACAACTATCACAACAATTGTTTAAGTATAACCTGTGGAGTTCCACAAGGTTCAATCCTCGGACCTCTCCTTTTTTTAATTTATATAAACGATTTAAATAAAGCAACTAATCTGATGAGCATCATGTTTGCTGATGATACTAATTTATTCATCTCTAAGAGCGATATTGGCGAACTTTTTGTCACAGTGAATAAAGAACTTAAAGTTTTATCCCACTGGTTCAAGTCCAACAAATTAACTTTAAATACTGACAAAACTAAATGGACTCTTTTTCATTCGAATAGGAAAAAAAAATTTTTACCCCTAAACTTGCCTCCAATCTTTATTGATGAAATTGAAATAAAAAGAGACTCCGTTATTAAATTTTTAGGTGTTTATCTCGATGAGAACATTAATTGGAATCAACATATTAACTATATATGCACTAAAGTCTCTAAAAACATTGGAGTTTTGTACAAAGCTCGAACTTATCTCAATAAGAAACACTTAAGGCAACTTTATTTCTCATTTATTCACTGCTACATAAACTACGCTAATATTGCCTGGGGAAGTACTGAAAAAAGTAAACTACTTCGTCTTTATCGCTGTCAGAAACGAGCAATTCGCATAATTAACTTTGCTGATCGTTTTTCTCATTGTAAACCTTATTTTATTGAGATGAAAATTTTAAATGTATTTCAACTCAACGTTTTAAAAATTTTATGCTTTGCTTATATGTGGAAAAACAATCTATCCCCCCCAGTCTTTAAAGATTTTTTTAGTTTAAAACCCAGCAACAAATACACTCTTAAAAGAAAAAATTTCTTTAACGAACCTTTTTGTCAAACAAATTTTAATCAATTTTGTCTTGCCTATCGTGCACCGCACCTATGGAATAAACTTGTTTTACCTAATGTTGATTTTGATCGACCAAATTCTTTTTGTCTTTTTAAAAACAAAATTAAAAATCTAATTTTTTCCCTCGATAACATTTTAGAGTACTATTAATTAATTTATCTTTTATTTAAATTTTTAATATTTTTTCCCTAAAGTTTTGTTGTTAACAACTATTTATATTTAAAGATTTGCTAATGTAAAAGTTCTATATATATATTTTACTTTACTATAACGTATACTTTACAAGGTATTCGTAAATTATATTGTTTATAAATGTTTTTTAAGGTTCCGATGATAAGATCTTAGTGATCTTCTTTCGGAAACCTAGTTTACACTGTTATCACGATTTGTATATATATATATTTGTAAAGTAATTTTAATAGTTTATTGTATTGTAAAACGACTAACTTTGTAAGCTGAAAAAAAAAAAAAAAAAAAAAAAAAAAAAAAAAAAAAAAAAAAAAATTGAAAATACTACCAATATTCGTAAAACTTATGAGATAAAACTGATGGTTAAAACTAGGTTATGATATGGTGGTCAAACTTACCCAGAAAAATTTAATTCTTCAGAGATTAGATTATTGGATTCTGTAGTTGTTGAGATAATAATGTTCGTGGACTGCATAGGTTTGACACACGCTATGTTTGTTTGAGTATTATTATACTTGCCGGGAATATAGTTATTGCAGGTTTGTACTTCTGTAACAAATGTGGTTTGTGTTGCGACTTCACATGATGTTACGGTATCTGGATAAAAACTAAGCAATTTTTTAGGAGTGGAATTTTTTTTATTTGAATTAATGTGCAACCACTTATACATATTCCGAAGTAGTCGCATCACTCTCAACGTCATAGCCTTCTTCTATTCGTCTTGGAAACGTTACCAGGACATTCTCCGGTAATAACAATTCCATTTTTTTCAAGCACCTCAAGAAAGTAAACATTTTTGTCAAGCAATTAGAAGATCTATAAGATTCGTTAATGGATCGCCCAAGAACATAGTCAAATGGATTTACATGGTCTAAATTGTAACGAGGCTGTGCTCCTGGAAATACAACTAGATGTTTTGATAGTTTCCTTTTCCAGTTTCCGGATACACAGCCAAGAACTGTTATTTGCGTTTTTGTGTCAGAGGCTATGCGATAAACATTCTTTATACCTTTTGAGGTAATTATTTTTTGTCCAAACGTCCTTTGTCCTCCTTTGTCGATGCTCTGTTATATGTTGCTTTTCTTTAATGTCTAAAAAATTTTTTTCAATGCTTGGTACATCGTTTTGGCAAATACCATATCCTATTTTTGCTGCTTTAATCAAAAAGTCTTTTATTCTTTCTTTGTCCTTGTTTTCTAAAGCAGGTTTGCGACCTTTAAGTAAAAAAAATATGTTAACTTCTTAAAATATCATATGCAATTTTAATGCTTATGGAGAATTACATCTAGCATAGTAAGTAAATAAATATTTTAAACAAAACTGACCAATCTTTTGCATGGCGGAACCGTATCTGCTATTTATTCCATCACCATTTGTCTGAGAAGGTACATTATATTTTAAACTTTCCTTTCTCCATGAAAAATTATTGTCTCGAACATCAGCAACAGCGGCCATAACAGCTTCCTCGTTATATTTTTGGTACTTCTGACTTTTCTTAGAGTCCATAGTCACAATAACAAACTTGTAACTTATATATTCTACTATGATGATACTATATTTTTAAAAAGTTGAAATTTGAATTCAAATATTGCTTAGTTAAAAGAAATCCAGCCATGCGGATAATTTCGCAGCTGTTGGTTTAATTTTTTTGTTTTGTCTTAAAAACGTCACTAGTAACTTTAAAAATGCTATGAAAGATAGCTAAAACCATAAAAGCATTCAAAATCATTGTTAGGTAAAAATAAAATAATGCACGAAATTTAATACTGTGTAAATTAAATTTCGCACGAAATATGATGCTTTCGATAATTCGTACAGAAATTTTTTACATCATAAAAGTATATTATTATTTTTTTTTTTTTTTTACCTTTCCAAACATATTCGTTAAACTTGGGTGAACGATTAGTACCTCTTTCAAAGAAATGTCGTACTTCATTTTTGTACAGTTGAAAAAGTTCAAGTGTAAAAAGATTTACGTTTTTTCACTTTACGTGAAAAACCGATGTATCGTAACTTATAACTTATAATAGCTTTTTTAATATAAATATTTCGACATGGTGTTACCGACATGGTGTTAGCAGTAACTTGATGCGGAAAGGTTGTAGTAACTGAAACGTTCAGCAACACTTTGATTAAATTAGCGTCAGTGTGATTTTTTTTGATGCGAAAGGTTGTTTACACGAAATTTGATGCCGCCCGAAATTTGCCAACTTACCCTATAGCTCAATCAAATTTTAGACAGCACATGGCAAGTTGTGTTATAGTGTAATGTTATAATGTATTAGTCATTAGTTATAGTGTAGCAAAAAAAAATTTTCTTATAGATTTTTTTTAACCTGTTATCTTCACAGATGTAATCGAAATATCACTCAACGTTGATCTCACCGAAATTACTGATATTCTCGCAGTCGGAAATACGTCATAATCTTTGCCGCGAACAGCTACAATTTTAGTTGGGGGAAAATAAACTTTCTAAATTCTCTAAAATTCTTTTAGAGAATTTAATAGTTGTAAATAAACTTAACTAACAATACTTTGTAGAGAAAGCTAATGTTTATAACGGAATTCATGTACTCTTTTTTTTATTGTATAAAAAATAATTGTTTTTTTAGCACTTAATGGGCGGGCTGGTTCTGTTTCTTTTCAATCAATTAAAGATGGAAAAAAGTATTTACGTCATCAAAACTTTGTAATTGGCTGAGTAGAATTCTATTTTCAACTTGCACTAACCAAAATTTTTAAGTCTTTAATTAATATCTAACCCAAAATATGCATACATAAACTGACCCCTAAGTGTTGATTTGTGCACACTTAATTATGCTTATCTTTATATGAATTGCTAACTTAAAAAAGGGACATGTCCTGCAAAAATTCACATAACATGTCCCCTTTTTCAAGTTAGCAATTCATATGACATTTGATATATGCACATCTAATAGATTGATGTATGCACATTATTTAAGCAGCTGAAAATGTACATTATTTAAATGTCTATACAAATTTGAAATAATGTACATGATGTACCTACATTATTTAAATAGCTGTATAAAATTCAATGTATGTACATCTAAATAAATATGTACATCTATAAGGTCCAAAAAAAAATGTTATTAAAAAAGTGTTCAAAAAAATATTATTCAATTAAATCTAAAAAAGAGTTGCATAGTTAAGAAAAGATTATTCTGAATGATTAAAAACAGTGTTAAACAATTTTTTTGAAAAGATACATAGAATACCAGCATTATCAGTGTTTTTTTAAACTTTAATATTATATTAGAGTACTATCCTTAAATTATTAAATTCAGGAAAAAATATTTTTTATAGATGATTTTGTAAACAAAAAATTAAAAAATTTAATGAATTTTAAAATATTTCAATTATAGTCTCTTTAGAAAAATTACCAAGATAAGTCTTAATAATTCTTGAATAAGTTGCATCTCTGTATAGTTGATCTTGATTGGTTTAAGATATTTCAAGACAAGACCAGTTTAGTCTTGTGCAACTTAGTCTTAACTTGTTTTGATTTGTTAAAAAGCAGTTAAAAAAATCTTGAAGATCCTTATTAAATAGGATATATATATATATATTTTTTTACACATTAACTTAACAAGCAACTGATCTCTGATAAAAAAAAAATTTTTAAATATTAACAGCGCGTAAAAGACATTATTACTACGATTCAAAAAGCAAGCCAAGTCCACAATATATTGACAAAATCTATTCATTTGAATCAAATAACTATCCACAACATAGAATTGGTGTGAGGAGTGATGCAACAGCAGCTATTATTTTATATGGCATTGAGGAATTCCGCATTGTTAAAGGTAGGCTTGATTAATTAACTTCAATTTGTCTAACAAATTTTTACATTTGTTTTTGTTCATTAATTTTTAAATTTTATTCACTATTCTTTCTTAAACTCGTTCATACACCAACATAAAACATAAAAACAATTATATTTTAGCGTTAAATGGGAGAGTTGATTCAATTTCCATACAGTCTTTATTAGACAGCAACAAGTATTTACGGCATCAGAATTTTATTCTCAAACTGCATTCAGTAGAAAACTCTGAACTCTTTAAAAACGATGCTTCATTTATCATTCATAATGATAAATATTACTCAAACTACATTTCACTTGAATCCACAAATTATCCTGGTTATTTTGTTAGACACCAAGACTATACTTTAAAATTACATAAAGAAGAGCCTTTATCAGAACTTTATAAAAGAGATGCTAGCTTCAGACTGGTTCAGCTTGGAATTAGTAAGTATTTTTTTTAACCAATAAATTATATCACTTTTTTTTATTCATAAAGATATACATTTATTATGGATCTGAAGTTTTTTTACGAAATAATGATATTTTTAGAGGGTAGAGATGTTTCTGCCCCCAAATAATTTTATCAACTAGTTCCTCCTCCACCCATGCCTTTATTATTATAATCATAAGAAGGGTTTGTCGTTGTTTTTTTTATGAATTGAAATTTTTAAAAGCAATTTAAATCACAAGTTTAGCAATTTGTTTGTTTTTAATTTAAAAGCTCTTATTGGAAAACAATTTTCATTTCAATCTATCAACTACCCTCAATATCAAATTGGCATTAAAAGTGATGGTACTGCAGCTATTGTTTTAAATAGCTTGGATGGATTTCGCATTGTAAAAGGTATTCTTTTTAAAGAATTTATTAGTTGTAAATAAACTTAACTAACAATACTTTAAAAAGAAAGATAATGTTCATAACGGAATTCATGTACTCTTTTTTTAATTGTATAAAAAAATAAAATGTTTTTTTAGCACTTAATGGGCGGGCTGATTCTGTTTCTTTTCAATCAATTAAAGATGGAAAAAAGTATTTACGTCATCAAAATTTTGTTCTCAAGTTGCACGAAGTAGATCTCATTTCCGAGTTGTTCAAAAATGATGCTTCTTTTATCATTCGCAATAATTATTATTTCCCAGACTATGTTTCATTTGAATCCACAAATTATCCTGGCTACTTTCTCAGACACCAAGATTATACTATAAAATTGCATAAAGAAGAACCTAATGTCGAACTTTACCAAAAAGATGCAAGTTTCAAGCCTTTGCAGATAGAACTTTGTAAGTAGACTATATGTGAAATAGTATCACTTTTTACTAGCTAATGTTTGTTTTATTTGTTTTGTTCGTTTTTAATATATTCTGTAAATCAACCTAATCTTATCTATCGAGATGTGAATGATTTTTTATTTTACGCTGCGTTTTTGTTTGTTTGTTTGTTTGTTTGTATGTTTGTTTGTTAGTAAAACCTATCACTTTAGTTTGATTATTTCGTGAATTCAATGCTTAAAACAGTAATTGCTAACAGAGAGTGAAAAATGTTTCTGCACTTTTATTTTTCAATTTCTATAACGTTTTTAGTTAAAACTATAAAATGTGTTGTGTATATGCTTCATACTGTTTATGTATTTGTGCTTGCAATATTTTAACATGCATTAAAAATTTGCTTAAAGCATCGATAACAACACGAATTGAAGAGGTTACTTCGGTCGAAGTAGAAAAGAAGTTAAGCTTTATTGGTCAAGCTTTTTCGTTAGAATCAATCAACTACCCACAATATAGAATTGGTGTTAGAGATGACTCATCTGCAGCTATACTTTTGTTTGGTGTTGAAGAGTTCCGCATTGTCAAAGGTAGATGTTGTAGAAAATATTTGAACACAAACAAGCGTTCAAATGTTATAAAATTTTTCTAAGTAGTATTCTTTTGATAGTAAAAAAAACATAGTGAAAAGTTTTAGTCCAACTGAGTAAAAAAACAAAACAAATATTTTTTAGCATTGAATGGAAGAGAGGATGCTGTTTCTCTTCAGTCAGTAGTAGAAAGCAACAAGTACCTGCGTCATCAAAATTTTATTCTCAAGTTACACTCAATAGATAACTCAGAACTCTTCAAAAACGATGTTTCTTTTATCATTCGTAACGATAAATATTACACCGGCTACATTTCATTTGAATCTACAAATTACCCAGGTTATTTTCTCAGACATCAAGACTATACCGTGAAATTGCACAAGGAAGAGCCATCTGTGGAACTGTACAGAAAAGATGCAAGCTTTAAGCTCGTTCAGTTGGGTGTTTGTAAGTTGAATTTAGAATTGTTTTCTTTAGTTAGTAAACGGTAGTTTTTAAATGTCTCATAATAGCACTCGATTTATTTCAATATTTTACCTCTATTTTGTAAGCTCTTATTGGAAAGCAATTTTCGTTTCAATCTATCAACTACCCGCAATATCAAATTGGCATTAAAAGCGACGATACTGCAGCTATTGTTTTAAATAGCCAGGATGGATTTCGCGTTGTTAAAGGTGCTTTTTTTTATGAACTAACTTTGAAATTGAATGAGCAGGAAATCAAAATCAAAACAGCTTTACATAATTATAAGGCGTTTTTTGTTTGTTTGCTTTTTAAATATAATTAAAATCCATATTCATTATGCGTTTTGACTTTATTAGCTCTTAACGGCCGAGCTGATTCTGTTTCCTTCCAATCGATTAAAGACGAGAAGAAGTACTTGCGCCACCAGAATTTCATTCTCAAGTTACACCCTGTTGATCTCAGTTCTGAGTTGTTCAAAAATGATGCCTCTTTTATTGTTCGTAAGGGTTATTATTTCCCAGGTTTCGTTTCGTTTGAATCCACAAATTATCCTGGCTACTTTCTCAGACACCAAGATTATACTATAAAATTGCATAAAGAAGAACCTCTAGTTGAACTCTTTAGAAAAGATGCAAGTTTTATGCCGTTGCAACTGGAAATTTGTAAGTAGACTATATGTGAAATAGTATCACTTTTTACTAGCTAATGTTTGTTTTATTTGTTTTGTTCGTTTTTAATATATTCTGTAAATCAACCTAATCTTATCTATCGAGATGTGAATGATTTTTTATTTTACGCTGCGTTTTTGTTTGTTTGTTTGTTTGTATGTTTGTTTGTTAGTAAAACCTATCACTTTAGTTTGATTATTTCGTGAATTCAATGCTTAAAACAGTAATTGCTAACAGAGAGTGAAAAATGTTTCTGCACTTTTATTTTTCAATTTCTATAACGTTTTTAGTTAAAACTATAAAATGTGTTGTGTATATGCTTCATACTGTTTATGTATTTGTGCTTGCAATATTTTAACATGCATTAAAAATTTGCTTAAAGCATCGATAACAACACGAATTGAAGAGGTTACTTCGGTCGAAGTAGAAAAGAAGTTAAGCTTTATTGGTCAAGCTTTTTCGTTAGAATCAATCAACTACCCACAATATAGAATTGGTGTTAGAGATGACTCATCTGCAGCTATACTTTTGTTTGGTGTTGAAGAGTTCCGCATTGTCAAAGGTAGATGTTGTAGAAAATATTTGAACACAAACAAGCGTTCAAATGTTATAAAATTTTTCTAAGTAGTATTCTTTTGATAGTAAAAAAAACATAGTGAAAAGTTTTAGTCCAACTGAATAAAAAAACAAAACAAATATTTTTTAGCATTGAATGGAAGAGAGGATGCTGTTTCTCTTCAGTCAGTAGTAGAAAGCAACAAGTACCTGCGTCATCAAAATTTTATTCTCAAGTTACACTCAATAGATAACTCAGAACTCTTCAAAAACGATGCTTCTTTTATCATTCGTAACGATAAATATTACACCGGCTACATTTCATTTGAATCTACAAATTACCCAGGTTATTTTCTCAGACATCAAGACTATACCGTGAAATTGCACAAGGAAGAGCCATCTGTGGAACTGTACAGAAAAGATGCAAGCTTTAAGCTCGTTCAGTTGGGTGTTTGTAAGTTGAATTTAGAATTGTTTTCTTTAGTTAGTAAACGGTAGTTTTTAAATGTCTCATAATAGCACTCGATTTATTTCAATATTTTACCTCTATTTTGTAAGCTCTTATTGGAAAGCAATTTTCGTTTCAATCTATCAACTACCCGCAATATCAAATTGGCATTAAAAGCGACGATACTGCAGCTATTGTTTTAAATAGCCAGGATGGATTTCGCGTTGTTAAAGGTGCTTTTTTTTATGAACTAACTTTGAAATTGAATGAGCAGGAAATCAAAATCAAAACAGCTTTACATAATTATAAGGCGTTTTTTGTTTGTTTGCTTTTTAAATATAATTAAAATCCATATTCATTATGCGTTTTGACTTTATTAGCTCTTAACGGCCGAGCTGATTCTGTTTCCTTCCAATCGATTAAAGACGAGAAGAGGTACTTGCGCCACCAGAATTTCATTCTCAAGTTACACCCTGTTGATCTCAGTTCTGAGTTGTTCAAAAATGATGCCTCTTTTATTGTTCGTAAGGGTTATTATTTCCCAGGTTTCGTTTCGTTTGAATCCACAAATTATCCTGGCTACTTTCTCAGACACCAAGATTATACTATAAAATTGCATAAAGAAGAACCTCTAGTTGAACTCTTTAGAAAAGATGCAAGTTTTATGCCGTTGCAACTGGAAATTTGTAAGTAGACTATATGTGAAATAGTATCACTTTTTACTAGCTAATGTTTGTTTTATTTGTTTTGTTCGTTTTTAATATATTCTGTAAATCAACCTAATCTTATCTATCGAGATGTGAATGATTTTTTATTTTACGCTGCGTTTTTGTTTGTTTGTTTGTTTGTTTGTATGTTTGTTTGTTAGTAAAACCTATCACTTTAGTTTGATTATTTCGTGAATTCAATGCTTAAAACAGTAATTGCTAACAGAGAGTGAAAAATGTTTCTGCACTTTTATTTTTCAATTTCTATAACGTTTTTAGTTAAAACTATAAAATGTGTTGTGTATATGCTTCATACTGTTTATGTATTTGTGCTTGCAATATTTTAACATGCATTAAAAATTTGCTTAAAGCATCGATAACAACACGAATTGAAGAGGTTACTTCGGTCGAAGTAGAAAAGAAGTTAAGCTTTATTGGTCAAGCTTTTTCGTTAGAATCAATCAACTACCCACAATATAGAATTGGTGTTAGAGATGACTCATCTGCAGCTATACTTTTGTTTGGTGTTGAAGAGTTCCGCATTGTCAAAGGTAGATGTTGTAGAAAATATTTGAACACAAACAAGCGTTCAAATGTTATAAAATTTTTCTAAGTAGTATTCTTTTGATAGTAAAAAAACATAGTGAAAAGTTTTAGTCCAACTGAGTAAAAAAACAAAACAAATATTTTTTAGCATTGAATGGAAGAGAGGATGCTGTTTCTCTTCAGTCAGTAGTAGAAAGCAACAAGTACCTGCGTCATCAAAATTTTATTCTCAAGTTACACTCAATAGATAACTCAGAACTCTTCAAAAACGATGCTTCTTTTATCATTCGTAACGATAAATATTACACCGGCTACATTTCATTTGAATCTACAAATTACCCAGGTTATTTTCTCAGACATCAAGACTATACCGTAAAATTGCACAAGGAAGAGCCATCTGTGGAACTGTACAGAAAAGATGCAAGCTTTAAGCTCGTTCAGTTGGGTGTTTGTAAGTTGAATTTAGAATTGTTTTCTTTAGTTAGTAAACGGTAGTTTTTAAATGTCTCATAATAGCACTCGATTTATTTCAATATTTTACCTCTATTTTGTAAGCTCTTATTGGAAAGCAATTTTCGTTTCAATCTATCAACTACCCGCAATATCAAATTGGCATTAAAAGCGACGATACTGCAGCTATTGTTTTAAATAGCCAGGATGGATTTCGCGTTGTTAAAGGTGCTTTTTTTTATGAACTAACTTTGAAATTGAATGAGCAGGAAATCAAAATCAAAACAGCTTTACATAATTATAAGGCGTTTTTTGTTTGTTTGCTTTTTAAATATAATTAAAATCCATATTCATTATGCGTTTTGACTTTATTAGCTCTTAACGGCCGAGCTGATTCTGTTTCCTTCCAATCGATTAAAGACGAGAAGAAGTACTTGCGCCACCAGAATTTCATTCTCAAGTTACACCCTGTTGATCTCAGTTCTGAGTTGTTCAAAAATGATGCCTCTTTTATTGTTCGTAAGGGTTATTATTTCCCAGGTTTCGTTTCGTTTGAATCCACAAATTATCCTGGCTACTTTCTCAGACACCAAGATTATACTATAAAATTGCATAAAGAAGAACCTCTAGTTGAACTCTTTAGAAAAGATGCAAGTTTTATGCCGTTGCAACTGGAAATTTGTAAGTAGACTATATGTGAAATAGTATCACTTTTTACTAGCTAATGTTTGTTTTATTTGTTTTGTTCGTTTTTAATATATTCTGTAAATCAACCTAATCTTATCTATCGAGATGTGAATGATTTTTTATTTTACGCTGCGTTTTTGTTTGTTTGTTTGTTTGTTTGTATGTTTGTTTGTTAGTAAAACCTATCACTTTAGTTTGATTATTTCGTGAATTCAATGCTTAAAACAGTAATTGCTAACAGAGAGTGAAAAATGTTTCTGCACTTTTATTTTTCAATTTCTATAACGTTTTTAGTTAAAACTATAAAATGTGTTGTGTATATGCTTCATACTGTTTATGTATTTGTGCTTGCAATATTTTAACATGCATTAAAAATTTGCTTAAAGCATCGATAACAACACGAATTGAAGAGGTTACTTCGGTCGAAGTAGAAAAGAAGTTAAGCTTTATTGGTCAAGCTTTTTCGTTAGAATCAATCAACTACCCACAATATAGAATTGGTGTTAGAGATGACTCATCTGCAGCTATACTTTTGTTTGGTGTTGAAGAGTTCCGCATTGTCAAAGGTAGATGTTGTAGAAAATATTTGAACACAAACAAGCGTTCAAATGTTATAAAATTTTTCTAAGTAGTATTCTTTTGATAGTAAAAAAAACATAGTGAAAAGTTTTAGTCCAACTGAGTAAAAAAACAAAACAAATATTTTTTAGCATTGAATGGAAGAGAGGATGCTGTTTCTCTTCAGTCAGTAGTAGAAAGCAACAAGTACCTGCGTCATCAAAATTTTATTCTCAAGTTACACTCAATAGATAACTCAGAACTCTTCAAAAACGATGCTTCTTTTATCATTCGTAACGATAAATATTACACCGGCTACATTTCATTTGAATCTACAAATTACCCAGGTTATTTTCTCAGACATCAAGACTATACCGTGAAATTGCACAAGGAAGAGCCATCTGTGGAACTGTACAGAAAAGATGCAAGCTTTAAGCTCGTTCAGTTGGGTGTTTGTAAGTTGAATTTAGAATTGTTTTCTTTAGTTAGTAAACGGTAGTTTTTAAATGTCTCATAATAGCACTCGATTTATTTCAATATTTTACCTCTATTTTGTAAGCTCTTATTGGAAAGCAATTTTCGTTTCAATCTATCAACTACCCGCAATATCAAATTGGCATTAAAAGCGACGATACTGCAGCTATTGTTTTAAATAGCCAGGATGGATTTCGCGTTGTTAAAGGTGCTTTTTTTTATGAACTAACTTTGAAATTGAATGAGCAGGAAATCAAAATCAAAACAGCTTTACATAATTATAAGGCGTTTTTTGTTTGTTTGCTTTTTAAATATAATTAAAATCCATATTCATTATGCGTTTTGACTTTATTAGCTCTTAACGGCCGAGCTGATTCTGTTTCCTTCCAATCGATTAAAGACGAGAAGAAGTACTTGCGCCACCAGAATTTCATTCTCAAGTTACACCCTGTTGATCTCAGTTCTGAGTTGTTCAAAAATGATGCCTCTTTTATTGTTCGTAAGGGTTATTATTTCCCAGGTTTCGTTTCGTTTGAATCCACAAATTATCCTGGCTACTTTCTCAGACACCAAGATTATACTATAAAATTGCATAAAGAAGAACCTCTAGTTGAACTCTTTAGAAAAGATGCAAGTTTTATGCCGTTGCAACTGGAAATTTGTAAGTAGACTATATGTGAAATAGTATCACTTTTTACTAGCTAATGTTTGTTTTATTTGTTTTGTTCGTTTTTAATATATTCTGTAAATCAACCTAATCTTATCTATCGAGATGTGAATGATTTTTTATTTTACGCTGCGTTTTTGTTTGTTTGTTTGTTTGTTTGTATGTTTGTTTGTTAGTAAAACCTATCACTTTAGTTTGATTATTTCGTGAATTCAATGCTTAAAACAGTAATTGCTAACAGAGAGTGAAAAATGTTTCTGCACTTTTATTTTTCAATTTCTATAACGTTTTTAGTTAAAACTATAAAATGTGTTGTGTATATGCTTCATACTGTTTATGTATTTGTGCTTGCAATATTTTAACATGCATTAAAAATTTGCTTAAAGCATCGATAACAACACGAATTGAAGAGGTTACTTCGGTCGAAGTAGAAAAGAAGTTAAGCTTTATTAGTCAAGCTTTTTCGTTAGAATCAATCAACTACCCACAATATAGAATTGGTGTTAGAGATGACTCATCTGCAGCTATACTTTTGTTTGGTGTTGAAGAGTTCCGCATTGTCAAAGGTAGATGTTGTAGAAAATATTTGAACACAAACAAGCGTTCAAATGTTATAAAATTTTTCTAAGTAGTATTCTTTTGATAGTAAAAAAAACATAGTGAAAAGTTTTAGTCCAACTGAGTAAAAAAACAAAACAAATATTTTTTAGCATTGAATGGAAGAGAGGATGCTGTTTCTCTTCAGTCAGTAGTAGAAAGCAACAAGTACCTGCGTCATCAAAATTTTATTCTCAAGTTACACTCAATAGATAACTCAGAACTCTTCAAAAACGATGCTTCTTTTATCATTCGTAACGATAAATATTACACCGGCTACATTTCATTTGAATCTACAAATTACCCAGGTTATTTTCTCAGACATCAAGACTATACCGTGAAATTGCACAAGGAAGAGCCATCTGTGGAACTGTACAGAAAAGATGCAAGCTTTAAGCTCGTTCAGTTGGGTGTTTGTAAGTTGAATTTAGAATTGTTTTCTTTAGTTAGTAAACGGTAGTTTTTAAATGTCTCATAATAGCACTCGATTTATTTCAATATTTTACCTCTATTTTGTAAGCTCTTATTGGAAAGCAATTTTCGTTTCAATCTATCAACTACCCGCAATATCAAATTGGCATTAAAAGCGACGATACTGCAGCTATTGTTTTAAATAGCCAGGATGGATTTCGCGTTGTTAAAGGTGCTTTTTTTTATGAACTAACTTTGAAATTGAATGAGCAGGAAATCAAAATCAAAACAGCTTTACATAATTATAAGGCGTTTTTTGTTTGTTTGCTTTTTAAATATAATTAAAATCCATATTCATTATGCGTTTTGACTTTATTAGCTCTTAACGGCCGAGCTGATTCTGTTTCCTTCCAATCGATTAAAGACGAGAAGAAGTACTTGCGCCACCAGAATTTCATTCTCAAGTTACACCCTGTTGATCTCAGTTCTGAGTTGTTCAAAAATGATGCCTCTTTTATTGTTCGTAAGGGTTATTATTTCCCAGGTTTCGTTTCGTTTGAATCCACAAATTATCCTGGCTACTTTCTCAGACACCAAGATTATACTATAAAATTGCATAAAGAAGAACCTCTAGTTGAACTCTTTAGAAAAGATGCAAGTTTTATGCCGTTGCAACTGGAAATTTGTAAGTAGACTATATGTGAAATAGTATCACTTTTTACTAGCTAATGTTTGTTTTATTTGTTTTGTTCGTTTTTAATATATTCTGTAAATCAACCTAATCTTATCTATCGAGATGTGAATGATTTTTTATTTTACGCTGCGTTTTTGTTTGTTTGTTTGTTTGTTTGTATGTTTGTTTGTTAGTAAAACCTATCACTTTAGTTTGATTATTTCGTGAATTCAATGCTTAAAACAGTAATTGCTAACAGAGAGTGAAAAATGTTTCTGCACTTTTATTTTTCAATTTCTATAACGTTTTTAGTTAAAACTATAAAATGTGTTGTGTATATGCTTCATACTGTTTATGTATTTGTGCTTGCAATATTTTAACATGCATTAAAAATTTGCTTAAAGCATCGATAACAACACGAATTGAAGAGGTTACTTCGGTCGAAGTAGAAAAGAAGTTAAGCTTTATTGGTCAAGCTTTTTCGTTAGAATCAATCAACTACCCACAATATAGAATTGGTGTTAGAGATGACTCATCTGCAGCTATACTTTTGTTTGGTGTTGAAGAGTTCCGCATTGTCAAAGGTAGATGTTGTAGAAAATATTTGAACACAAACAAGCGTTCAAATGTTATAAAATTTTTCTAAGTAGTATTCTTTTGATAGTAAAAAAAACATAGTGAAAAGTTTTAGTCCAACTGAGTAAAAAAACAAAACAAATATTTTTTAGCATTGAATGGAAGAGAGGATGCTGTTTCTCTTCAGTCAGTAGTAGAAAGCAACAAGTACCTGCGTCATCAAAATTTTATTCTCAAGTTACACTCAATAGATAACTCAGAACTCTTCAAAAACGATGCTTCTTTTATCATTCGTAACGATAAATATTACACCGGCTACATTTCATTTGAATCTACAAATTACCCAGGTTATTTTCTCAGACATCAAGACTATACCGTGAAATTGCACAAGGAAGAGCCATCTGTGGAACTGTACAGAAAAGATGCAAGCTTTAAGCTCGTTCAGTTGGGTGTTTGTAAGTTGAATTTAGAATTGTTTTCTTTAGTTAGTAAACGGTAGTTTTTAAATGTCTCATAATAGCACTCGATTTATTTCAATATTTTACCTCTATTTTGTAAGCTCTTATTGGAAAGCAATTTTCGTTTCAATCTATCAACTACCCGCAATATCAAATTGGCATTAAAAGCGACGATACTGCAGCTATTGTTTTAAATAGCCAGGATGGATTTCGCGTTGTTAAAGGTGCTTTTTTTTATGAACTAACTTTGAAATTGAATGAGCAGGAAATCAAAATCAAAACAGCTTTACATAATTATAAGGCGTTTTTTGTTTGTTTGCTTTTTAAATATAATTAAAATCCATATTCATTATGCGTTTTGACTTTATTAGCTCTTAACGGCCGAGCTGATTCTGTTTCCTTCCAATCGATTAAAGACGAGAAGAAGTACTTGCGCCACCAGAATTTCATTCTCAAGTTACACCCTGTTGATCTCAGTTCTGAGTTGTTCAAAAATGATGCCTCTTTTATTGTTCGTAAGGGTTATTATTTCCCAGGTTTCGTTTCGTTTGAATCCACAAATTATCCTGGCTACTTTCTCAGACACCAAGATTATACTATAAAATTGCATAAAGAAGAACCTCTAGTTGAACTCTTTAGAAAAGATGCAAGTTTTATGCCGTTGCAACTGGAAATTTGTAAGTAGACTATATGTGAAATAGTATCACTTTTTACTAGCTAATGTTTGTTTTATTTGTTTTGTTCGTTTTTAATATATTCTGTAAATCAACCTAATCTTATCTATCGAGATGTGAATGATTTTTTATTTTACGCTGCGTTTTTGTTTGTTTGTTTGTTTGTTTGTATGTTTGTTTGTTAGTAAAACCTATCACTTTAGTTTGATTATTTCGTGAATTCAATGCTTAAAACAGTAATTGCTAACAGAGAGTGAAAAATGTTTCTGCACTTTTATTTTTCAATTTCTATAACGTTTTTAGTTAAAACTATAAAATGTGTTGTGTATATGCTTCATACTGTTTATGTATTTGTGCTTGCAATATTTTAACATGCATTAAAAATTTGCTTAAAGCATCGATAACAACACGAATTGAAGAGGTTACTTCGGTCGAAGTAGAAAAGAAGTTAAGCTTTATTGGTCAAGCTTTTTCGTTAGAATCAATCAACTACCCACAATATAGAATTGGTGTTAGAGATGACTCATCTGCAGCTATACTTTTGTTTGGTGTTGAAGAGTTCCGCATTGTCAAAGGTAGATGTTGTAGAAAATATTTGAACACAAACAAGCGTTCAAATGTTATAAAATTTTTCTAAGTAGTATTCTTTTGATAGTAAAAAAAACATAGTGAAAAGTTTTAGTCCAACTGAATAAAAAAACAAAACAAATATTTTTTAGCATTGAATGGAAGAGAGGATGCTGTTTCTCTTCAGTCAGTAGTAGAAAGCAACAAGTACCTGCGTCATCAAAATTTTATTCTCAAGTTACACTCAATAGATAACTCAGAACTCTTCAAAAACGATGCTTCTTTTATCATTCGTAACGATAAATATTACACCGGCTACATTTCATTTGAATCTACAAATTACCCAGGTTATTTTCTCAGACATCAAGACTATACCGTGAAATTGCACAAGGAAGAGCCATCTGTGGAACTGTACAGAAAAGATGCAAGCTTTAAGCTCGTTCAGTTGGGTGTTTGTAAGTTGAATTTAGAATTGTTTTCTTTAGTTAGTAAACGGTAGTTTTTAAATGTCTCATAATAGCACTCGATTTATTTCAATATTTTACCTCTATTTTGTAAGCTCTTATTGGAAAGCAATTTTCGTTTCAATCTATCAACTACCCGCAATATCAAATTGGCATTAAAAGCGACGATACTGCAGCTATTGTTTTAAATAGCCAGGATGGATTTCGCGTTGTTAAAGGTGCTTTTTTTTATGAACTAACTTTGAAATTGAATGAGCAGGAAATCAAAATCAAAACAGCTTTACATAATTATAAGGCGTTTTTTGTTTGTTTGCTTTTTAAATATAATTAAAATCCATATTCATTATGCGTTTTGACTTTATTAGCTCTTAACGGCCGAGCTGATTCTGTTTCCTTCCAATCGATTAAAGACGAGAAGAAATACTTGCGCCACCAGAATTTCATTCTCAAGTTACACCCTGTTGATCTCAGTTCTGAGTTGTTCAAAAATGATGCCTCTTTTATTGTTCGTAAGGGTTATTATTTCCCAGGTTTCGTTTCGTTTGAATCCACAAATTATCCTGGCTACTTTCTCAGACACCAAGATTATACTATAAAATTGCATAAAGAAGAACCTCTAGTTGAACTCTTTAGAAAAGATGCAAGTTTTATGCCGTTGCAACTGGAAATTTGTAAGTAGACTATATGTGAAATAGTTCGTTTTTTAATTTAATAATGTTAAAATTTATGATTTCTTTTTTTTTTTTTTTTTTTTCTAATTTTTTTAATAAACAATATATTCTTTTTATGGTATGGTAATATCCTCGTCCTATGTTTAATATATTCGTAATATATTCGTCCTATGTTTGGCAAAGTTATATAAAATTAGAAAATTATCACTTTAAAACAAATAATTACTTTGTACATACAAACGTTTGCATTCACTTTAATATACTACAATCAATAAAAGATTTTTCTTTCTTTTTGACAGAAATAAAAAAAGTTTATATTTTTATTTACTTTTATGTTTTAGCTGTTTAAGTATGTTCTGACACTTTTATAGTTTTTAAACAATAATTGAAAGACGCTAAACTTAAGCGTTTATTAAAAAATGGCAACACTTTATTATAGTTTTAGTATGTCTCTAAAGAGAGTTTTAATGGAATTTAAAGAGAAATTTAATGGAACATTACATAAATTAGATCACATTGCATCAATTAGTTTAATATTGCTGTAACTATAATTTACAATTGTTTTATTAGTTAAAAGAAACAATATAATCGAGTTAAAATTAATTAATCAATATTTGTACATATTTAGTACTGGGATTAGTGTGGTTTAGGTGCTGACCAAAAGAAATTTCAATTTTAGTCACTATAGCTTCAAAGCATGCTCTTTTACTTATAGCTCATAATGAAAAGTTAATTAAAAATTAAAGAAAATAATAAAAAGTAAAAAAAAATAATGTAAACAACTGCTTCACTGCATCAGGCTTTAACTTACTATTCTTTGTTGTTTAAAAATCAAAAATAGATTGTTAGATTGATACATCGTTGCACTAATCATGGTGTAATGGTGTATCAATGGTGTATGATGTATCAATGATTTATTAGTGGTGTATAATTTATC
Organism: Hydra vulgaris; assembly: GCF_022113875.1. Classification (NCBI taxonomy): domain Eukaryota; kingdom Metazoa; phylum Cnidaria; class Hydrozoa; order Anthoathecata; family Hydridae; genus Hydra; species Hydra vulgaris. Next base: position 13,729,635 of record NC_061164.1, on the reverse strand, counting down.
AATGATATATTAAAAGAGCGGCTCTCAATCTGTATCAGTACATAGCAGATCAAATTTGTTTTGGATAGGGCAACATAACTTTCTTCAAGTAAATCATTTGTAATCAATTGTGTACTTCAAAACGATATCAACAAAGCCTTGTTTTTGTCTGCATTAAGAAATGTAGATTTGACTGTTTCAATATTGATTAATAAATAGATCTATTTTTCTTTTTATTAATTTTCATTAGTAAATTGGTTTTCTCTTTTTATATTTTTCTCTCATTAATTATAATGGTGACCAACTTTTGTTTAAAAAAATATAAATTTAGTCAAATATAGCTTCTTTTTCAGTTAATTTTAGAAAATCAATATTTTGTAAATTTTCCCTGTTTTATTTCATATTAAAGAAAATAAAATTCTTGATCTATTGAAATAAGATTCTATGAAAAATGTTTTCCATCAACAATAAATTTACTGAATGTTGATCAAAGTTAGGCCAACTCACCCTATATTTTTAAATTTTTCAAATAAATTTTTCTAAATATATATAATTACTACTTATATATAGTTTAATAACATTTAAATTATTCATTTATATGTTTTTATCCTTGTTTCTTTTTACAGCACAAATTTCTATAGATTCTTTTGAATCAAGCAGTTATCCTCAACAATTAGGTGGAGTCTACTCATTAGAATCAAACAACTATCCACAACATCGAATCGGTGTGAGAAATGATGAAACAGCAGCTATTATTTTATATGGTATTGAAGAATTTCGCATTGTTAAAGGTATATAAATAATAATTAATAGATTTTGGTTTAAAAGTTAAATTTTATTATTTTTACTTTAAATCAAGTTAAGTAATTATTAAATAATTAATTTAAAAGTTTAAGTATAAAACATTTATAATATATATAAAGTATTTATAATATACATATATATTAATAATATAAATAAATATTATATTTATGACTATTTAAAATATGTGTAAATATTTAGTAAAGATTAGAGAAAAAAATTAACGTTTGATGAAATAACAAAAAAAAACTTTTTAAATTGATTTTAGCGCTTAATGGACGATTAGATTCTATTTCACTTCAGTCTTCAAAAGAAAGAAACAAATATCTACGACATCAGAATTTTATTCTCAAGCTACATCCAGTAGAACTAAGCTCTGAACTATTCAAGAACGATGCTTCATTTGTTATTCGTGAAAATAAATATTATCCAGGCTATGTTTCGTTTGAATCTACAAATTACCCAGGCTACTTTCTCAGACATCAAGATTTTACTGTAAAATTGCATAAGGAAGAACCAAATGTTGAACTCTACAGGAGAGATGCAAGTTTCAAACTTACACAGTTAGGAGTCTGTAAGTAGATTTTATTCTAATGTGGTTCAAAATGTATGTCATAAGAAAATTGCAATACCTTTTAAACCATCGTATTTATGGTAAAATTTAAATTAGTCGCGATCATCTTAAGATGATCGCGACTAATTTAAATTTTACCATAAATACTAATTTAATTTAAAATTTGAACTTTTTTTTATTTGAAGAATATGTGATTTTCAAATTTAAATAAGATCTCAAAACTTTAGTTTTTTTTGAAAAACATTTACATTAGGAGATATAGAAGAATGAAATGAATGCATTGGATTGAATATTGCATGTAATTGATTGAATATTACAAATTATGGAATCGTCATCAAAAAAATGAAAATAAAAAAAGCAAAATAGACTTAATAAATGAAAACAAAAAAAGCAAAATAGACTTAATAAACCCGTTTAATCTTTGATTTAAATTACCGTTATTAGTAACGAAAATCCGATCATTGTTAGAATATTTTTTAAAATTTTTTGATAACTTTTCACGGAGAGTATTTAAATATTTATTTTTCTTTCAATAGTACGTATCGGTGACGAATACATATTTCAATCTAACAACTACCCAAAATATCGAATTGGTATTAAAGATGATGATACTGCAGCTATTCTTACAAATAGTTTGGATGAGTTTCGTGTTGTTAAAGGTATTTCTAAATAATTATCTAAAGAAGTTGTTTAAATTGTTATAAATATTTATTGTTTTTTTAAATTTTTATGCTATTTTTTTAACGAATAATCATAATGACAATTTTTTTTTAGCACTTAATGGACGAGGCGATTCTGTTTCCCTTCAGGCAATAAAAGAAAGCACAAAATACTTACGTCACCGAAATTTTATTCTCAAGCTTGACGTACTTGATCTCGATTCTGAGCTGTTCAAAAACGATGCATCTTTTATTATTCGTGATAATTACTATTATCCCGGCTTCGTTTCGATTGAATCCACAAATTACCCCGGCTATTTTCTCAGACATCAAGACTATACAATAAAATTGCATAAAGAAGAACCTTTTGTTGAACTCTACCGAAGAGATGCAAGCTTTAAACTGGTGCAATCGGATCTTTGTAATTAGACGGAAACATTTTGATTCACACATTTTTTTTACAAAATTTTTCACACATTTTTGTACAAAATTTTAATGATTGAAAAACAAACTAATAACGCAATGTTACCTATCCAACCGAAGATACTGCCACCCACATACACACCGCCATTCTTACGCACAACCATACGCACTCTTTGTATACCTCTTTTCTCGTATACCGCATACCATCACTAACCTGTACAACACTCTATTTATCTATTTAAATTCCCTCCCCTTCTCCTCCCTCCCCACACACACACACATATAACATACTACTTCATGTTTCATAATACTTTTATGACATTATACCTACCCAACATGTTTGCGATATTCATCTATCCGCCTAAATACCGTCAACTTCACAACCCCTTTCTTAAAACAAGAGACTGTTTTATAAATCAATAAAGTTAATATTGTATTTTCTATTTTTCAATAATAAGCATTGTTCAAAAGTAGTTGAGTTTTTTTTACCTACCAAAATGTGATTATACAAAATAACTTAATGCCAAAAATATTTTTGTACAAACTTTGGTCTAATAAACCAAATGCTATAGTTTGAAACTTTGGAGTATACTTTAATTGTTGCAATTTCTAAGTATTATTAAATAAAATTTTTGTATAAGGTAAATGAATTTATAGCAAAATTATAACATCAAAATAAAATCTATTTTTTATCTTTTTAAAATAAAATCAACTTGCTTTGTAACTGAAAAGTATTATGTGATTTGTTCCGTTTTATTTTTTTGTCTTAACGACTTCCCTAGGTTAATGGTTCAAATGTGGAACGATAAAAACAAAAAAAGCTTACGTTATCTAAATAATGTCGTGTCTGGTTGAATATTTTTAAATTTGGCTATCTTAATTTTGTATTTCTTTCTTTTTTTTTTTCCAAGCAATCAAATTCTAAATTTTTGCAAATTTTATTTGAACATAATTATTTTATTTTGCATTGTTAAAGTCTGTTGGTTCTCATTCGTATCTATTCTACACCTTTACAAGATGTAATTAATACCATGAAAGTTATTAAACGATAAACGATAATTTTCATTTACTCGTCTAGATTAACCAATTTATTAGTCGAAAAAGAAACATCGTTATAGCAGAGCTATTACGATGCTAATAGCTAATCGAAACGAGTTCCCTTCGTACCGAAGTACTATTCATAGGCGGAGCAGGAATTTGAAAGTGCAATCCTGCTGCTGCGGCCAATAATTCTTCCGAACTTTTTAGCAGTGTTTTAACCAACTGAGCTATCCCAGCTCATAAGAAATCGCAACATATAATTGAGAAAGTTCATTAATAAACTCATTAAGAACATTTATTAAGAAATCAAAATAAATAATTAAGAAACGCAGCATGTAATTTAGACATTGTAATTTTTAATTAAGAAACACAACATGTAATTAAGAAGTTGTAAAATGTAATTGAGAAACACAAATAATTAAGAAATCGCAATATGTTGTTAAAAATACAATAATTGTAATTAAGAAATCGTCATATCTAAATGAGAATACATAATTTATAATTGAAAATTCACAAATGTAAGCTTATAGGTCATTATAAAAGGTCTTCTGGAATATGAATTTGAATAAGTTAATAATATCAAATTAAGCATGAATATACATCGGCAATAATAATGGATTCATTATTATTAAGAAATGGATATAAGCGTATTTGGTGAAATAAATGCTGAATTCCATGGAATTAAAAGATCATTTTTAAATTAAAATTCCATGGAATTAAAAGATCGATTTGTAACTGTCAATACACTATGACCCAAAAGTCTGTTTTTAAATTGAGTTCGTACGAACTCAAAAATTTTTAAACAATCTAAATGAATGCTGACACTATCGTGTCAGCATTCATTTAGATTGTTTAAAAATTTTTGAACCAAAGAAATTGACTGAGGATCAAATTAAAGAAACGCTAACATGGATTAAAAATGACTGTCAATTAGCATTATTGACCATCAAAGCAAAAATATTAGGACAATTTAATATCAACGTAAGCAAAACCGCAATCGCCAATCACCTCGAAGACAGATTGTTTAAAAAATTTTAAAAAATGCAGAAGAAACCTTCTATAATAAACAGTCATGAAAATAAACAAAAGAAGCAAAAAAATTACAAATGGTCATCAGATAGTTTGGTTGAATAAAACATATTCTAACATTTTTTGTAAAAAAACTTGCGTTTTTTGTAAAAAAAACGCAAGGACGTACCAAACTAGGAAAAAGAGTAACGAATAAAATAATAAGATGCAAACATACATTTGGTTGCAGCTGTACCAACAACATTATAGAAACTCGCAGAGAATCACTTAATGCACATTCCTATAACGAGTGGATGTTGGCTATGTTTTAGCAGTGGGCAACATCCGGGAATCGTATGGTCACCGTAACAGACAATGTTCCGTGTCACGCTCTTTTAGAAAAGATGTTTGAAAATTCACCAGTTCAGTTGTTACTTTCAGAACCCTGCAGTCCAAAGTTAAACTCGGTAAAAATAATCTGGTCTAAAATTAAAAGTAACGTTAAAAATGCGATGCGCACTCCATCTGTATTGGGTGCTGTGGTTCTGAAACAACAAGTTCAGGATTTGGAAAGAATTCTTACTGTGGTATAAAATACAACAATGGGAGGTGATTGTGCATGTGCTGTACAACATACAACCACGTATTACGCAACGATATTTAATGTAAAAGACGTCCAAGTTGATTTTTGATGATAATTGTTTTTAATTTAATTCAAAATTCAAAGTTTAATTTAAATTTAGTTCAAAATTCGAAACAATTCAATTTAAATATTTATATATATATATTTTTTGTAAATAACTTATTTGTGTTTTATTTATTATTCATCTGAGTTCTCAATTGCATTTTTTTTAAACAAACAAACGAAAAAGAAAGTTCTAACCCAGCGGGCACGGAAACGTCCATATGATGTCGAAAGGACGTCTTTTTAGGACGTCCGGAACTGGTTCTAAATGGCAACGCCAGATGAGGTCTTTTTAAGACGTAATTAGGACGTCTCTTTAGGACGGACTAAAGACGTGTTTTTAGACGTCTAAAATACGTGAATTTAGGACGTTCAGAACCAGTGCTAAATGGAAACGCCAAATGACGTCTTTAAATAAACTAATTTAGACGTTCTCATTTCGACGTTAAAATACGTGTTTTTACATGGCTTTACTTAAACGTAAGGTTCAAATATATGTTTTCACAGAACTTCTTGAGAATAAGAAAAAAATAATAAATCGTTTAAATTTTTTTAATAATATAATTGTGATGAGTTTTATAAATTACAATTTTATAAACTTCTTCTTCCACTTGTTAATTTCCAAGAATCGAATGTTCGAACAGTTGACGTCATTCACCTTCTTTTCGATCAGGTTCACTCTTTAAAATATTATCACCAGCATTTTAAAGTTGTTTTTTTGCTGTAGGAATCAGGGGAGCAGTCTTAACCCTAAAAAAATATTATCAAGATAAGTATGTAAAAATAAAGGGGTTAGAAAGAAATAACACACACACACGCACGCACACACACACACATATATATAATTATTATTTTACAAACATAACATTTATTTCTCAACTCTAAATTGATTTTTTTAAAGAAATTTTTGACTGGATTGTTGTGACCAGCGTATATATTTATGTATATCAAGTATGCAATATAATTGCGGTATTAAAAATGCTCTATTTATAGTAAAATTATACTTACTTTGAAAGCATGCCATTCTCATATGCACTGCATGATGAGCCACCAACATTTAATAATTTCTATTTCTAAATTCAAAAGATAACACTAGTGTAATTGAATGAGACAATTTAGTGTAAGTTATATTGGGCATAGAACAACCGTCTCGATTACCTAAAAAGTAAATTATTTTCATTAACAATAAAGTGCGCGAGTAGCCTTCTACAATGAACAATAAAAAAAAATAAAAAAAGAGTGGATTATGTTAGGAATATTAATGAAAATATTGCTAATGGTTGTCTGGTTGGATGAAACAATTTTTAACCTTTTTTTGTAGAAAAATACAAATACAAGGACGCGTCAGAAGAGGAAGAAGAGCAATAATGAAAAAAACTTCAAAAGATTCAAAAGATATGAATTTGATTGCAGCTATATCAACAACAAATGGCGTCATGGAAACTCGCAGAGGATCATTTAAAGCAAATTCTTGTAACGAGTAGATGTTGAAAAGTTTAAGCAATTGGTTATCTCCGGGTATGCTTGTCACACTTGTTTGGAAAGAGTTGTTATACCAATAAATATACCAGCTCAGATGTTTTGTTTGGGACCCTACAGTCCAAATGTTAAGCATGGTGGAAACAATCTGGTCCAAAAATTAAAAGTACCATTAAAAACTCAACTTGTATTTCACCTGGGTTAGGTGCTGGGATTGTGGTACAACGAATAAAATATTTAGAAAGAATTGTTAATGCGGCAAAAAATACAAAAATGGGAAATGATTATGAACGTTCTGTACAATATATAACCACCCGATACGCAATGATTTTAAATATATAAGACGTCCAATAGGGTGGAATGAAAATAACTTTTTTCAGAAATACAACTATTTTCCCTGATTTCTATATTAGTTATAAAAAAACTAAATAAATGAGTCTAAGATGAGCGAAATTGGACAAAAAATACCCCCCGTACTTTTGGCAAATTAAGGCAAATTTTTAGAATTCGTCATATATGACGTTTTTTATTTCATATAATAATTTGTAGTACTTTTCCTTTTGAATGCTTTTTTTTTCTAGTTTATTGACAAATTATTTTAAAGGAGGTTTAGAATGAGGAACAATTGCATTTACTACATATTATTTACATCCATAGAGCCAAAATTGTACTAAATAATTTTATAGTTTGCCTGGATGTTAATTATTGGCATATTTTCTCAATTTCTTTTCATATCACCACAAACCGAGCTAGAAACAGCTGTTATCATCTTTACACAACGTTCTACAGCTTCTGTGTGGACAATAACTTTTCCGAAAGATCAATAAGTTGAGTTAATCTTCTTTTGCTACTTCCAATTGCTCATCAGTGAGCTGTATTGTTCATAGATGTATTTTTTCCGGGAATTTTTTGGAAAAAAAACTCAGAAATTTTTGGAAACTTTAAAGGAAATTTACGTGTAAAAACTCAACTACGATTGTTAGTGGTGGCTCTGCCCACTGTAAATTACTTTATTTAATCAAGTCCGTTAATTTAATTCATCAAGTTCTATGCCGTAAAATGATAGTAGGAACTTTAAACTGTCGCACAATTTTTCGATTAACTTTCTTCTTCAGCAAGAAGTTTCTGTTTGCTTAACTTTCTTCTCTCTGTATACGCTGTCAAAAAAGCAAAGCTGGTCTGTAATGAGCATTTTTCAGTGCACTCTCTGGCATTTCTACATTATAGTTCATAGATTGAAAATTAACAACCTTTAAAAGCTTATAAGTTGCAAGAGACTTCCTAATAGAGTCTGAATAAAATTTAAAACCAGATTTTGGTCTATTCAACTCCACAAACGTATGATGTAGTGGAAGCTCATTTGCATATAGCAAAAAAAATTAACTATTATAGATGCTGTTGAAATTTTAAACTCAATCAATCAAATAACACTACCCTCGCTTCCAGTGTTTGCATTAGTTCCCTCATCGCTTAGCACTTGCAAAATATTAAAAATGATTTTGTGCTCTTTAGAACCGTATAGAACTTGAGATTTTAATGCTTCAGCTGTTTTGCTAAAAAAAAAACAGTATCTCAGAAAACCTCATCAAGGTTCCTAAATCAAGGATAGGCGCTTTTCCATCACTATGGTTCTCTTTTTATTGAAAGTCTGGTCATTTATACCATCAAATACAACGCCTTTACTTGAACTTCAAGTTAACCATGGTTTTCAAACGCGCACACTTTATCTTGCTTTGGTCAATAACTTTGTTTGTCATCATGTGAAATAATGCAAGCATCCTCAATTACAGCTGATGTCATAGGTGTAGCAGAAATAGTAAAATCTAGTGGCACTACATCATTGAGCTCTGTTTGCTTCAAATACTCTTCAGTTTTTTCTACTTTGTCTTTTGATCCAATAGCCAATTTTAAGTTTACTTTTTGTTTCTTCCAGAAAATGTGCTCCATAGCTAGTACTATATTAACATTGCTATAGTAGCATAAGAAAAAACAAAATAAAAAATTTCAGCTCTATATATAGAGCTGAAATTTTTTATTTTGTTTTTTCTGTCAGCAGTTGAAGGTTTTTGCTTTGCTCAAAAAAAAGCAAGAACAGCTCTCTTTGTCAAGGATGTAAATGATGACACATTGTTAATGTTGCTGTTAAAGCTGGTTTAATCTTATTTTTGGTTTCTCCAGGAAGTTACTGTAAAACTGTAGTATTTATTTAATTGTAGTATTATTTGAGAAATGATATGCAGTATAGATTGCTTACACTTTCTCACTAATACACTATATGGCGCATTACATCTAGTCCCGTTAGCAGTTGCACCTCAAAGTGTGGAATTTTAAAATAAAAGATGTTTTGTTTTGTATCTTAACATTCTATTTACTGAAATATATTTAGCAAAGTATTATTATAGTATTGTCAAAGTATTAGTCAGTATAACAAAGTATTAAACTTTACATAGAAACGTCCATAGTTTTAACAATTTTTTGATATTAAAAACATAAGAAATACAATTTAATTTTTTCGATTGCTACCGATATTAAGTAATATTAGTCAAAAACTGCTGCAGGGGGTAATTTTTGTCCAGTTTTGCTTATCTTGGTCTCATTTTTTTAGTTTTTTTATAACTAATATAGAAATCAGGGAAAATAGTTGCATTTCTGAAAAAAGCTATTTTTTACTAACTTAACTTACACCCTAAGGTCCAAGTTAGAAAATTGCAGTAATTTTTTAAAGACATTGTTTAAATTTAATTTAATTTTAATGTTTTTTTGAAAATAAATATTTTATAATTATCTGAATACCTGAAACACCTAATGGAATTTTTCCAGTTACCGCCTCATTGTAAAATGTTTTTTCATGAATGTTTTATTTTATTGATAATTTTTTATTATTTATTGATAACCAACTTAGTTGGCTTAGCTTAGCCAGAGGAGGATCCAGCTAAGACTAAAACTACAAGACTATAAAATCAGAAATTAAACTTTGTTCTTATTATCTATAATATAAACATTTATTTAAAGACAACTTTCATGTTCTCATTTAGATCTTAGAAAAGGGTAAACCTTATACTATTTGCTACACTTTCTTTTCTTTTTTTACGACATTTGGACTTGCGACATGAAGTTCATATTTAGACAAAGTACGGTTTCTTATTCTTAAATCAAATTAGTAAGACAGCCAATTTACTAACGAGCGAGTCCGAGGCAAATTGGCTTTTAAACTGGTTTTCGTTATAAAAGTTTTAAAAATGATAAAAGCGATTTTAAACCTTTACGTAATGCTGAAAGCGATGTGGCTTTTGCGGTTGCGTAACCATAGGAAGTTTTAAATTTGATTAAATAGTTTTTGTATTGAAAGGAAATGGCCATTACTTATAAACAAAAATTTCAAATATTTAGATCGTTTATGTGTAAATATATATCTGAAACGAGTAAATTATAATATATTATAAAAACTTTTAAATTTCAAACTTTAAAATGTTATCAGATGCACCCTTTGATTATTTTGATAATCTTTTCGAGGACTACTTAAGTGAAAAACCAGATATGAAATCTTTTTCAATTGGACAAAGTGTATTTCCTCTAACTCATGTACACTCAGAAGATGATTTTTCAGATTCTGGTCATGGAAGTCCTGGATCATGTGTATCTACGCGTTTATCTAATTCTCCTGTAAGATTTAAATTGGTTTTGTTACAAAATTGTTATTAATGTTACATAATTAAAAATGTTTAACATAATGGTTTTTTGTTTTGAAAACATCTTTTGGTTACTAGTTATTAACAGATTTATAACAGACTATGTTATTTTAATAATAATGTAATAAAATAGTTTTATGTAACATCTACCGTAGATTTCAAGGTTTTTAATTTTTTACAAGAAACAATAACTATTATGGAATTTTGTTGATAGAGATATCTCCTGTTTTCCACTTCAAAGTTTGATGTTTTAACAGGCCAAATTTTTATTTGTTTTCCTTTTTAATTTGGACATATTTTTGAAATAAAAAGCAACAAAAATCATAGAAGATGGTATTTATAACTATTTAAATATCAGTTCAATATTATCAGATCTAACACCTGAAAATGATGCAATATATGTAGGTATGTGACATGAAATTTTCAATCTGATCAAACACTAGATTGTTATATATCATTAAAAAGGTCTTCAATTCAGTATTTTAAAGGTGAAAAAATTATCGAAATTAAACAATTATACAAAAAACTTTTTTCACTACCTGAATACCAGAAACATGATCAAAAGTTGCATCCTCATCAAAACATAAAATTTTTTCATCCAAGGTCCAATTAGGAGTTTTCCAAACAATGCAAGCATGCACATTTCTTTTATGGCAATTTTATTACTAAATGCCCTCTCAGAATTGCTTGCAAACTTTTACATTTTACTGTTCTAACAGTGAGAAAATGTTTAAACTCACTGTAATGCTTTAAAAAATGAAACAATTATGAAAAAGAATATGAAGTTTATTTTCACAATATCTAGGAGCAATGCTTTGTGGTAGATCGTTTTCATCTAAAAAATTTACAAATCTTTTTGGATTATCTTTGACATCTATAAAACTCTTTTTGTTCATGGCTAAAACAGTTTTAACTGCCATACAATAATTTCCAAATAATTGGCAACTCTCACTCTCAAGAGACTGTAACGCTGAGCAACATGAAACTGCATTTGTGTCAAGAGGGTGCAAATGGCAGTTCAGCTCATTCAAATTCTTGCCCCAGGTTGCACAAACTTTGTTTATAGTAAGATGGTTGACTGCAACTCTATCTGACATTGTGTTAAATTAATTTTCAATAATCGAGTTACGATACTCATCAAAGCTACTTTGATTAAAATCTGAATAAACAAATGCCATATAATCAATTGAAGAGCATATATGAATTTCATAATCATTTGCTGTTCCTCCTGAACACTGATCTGGAGCAATAACCAGACGTTTATCTTTAGATGATAAGTAAATGCTATTAATGTGGACACCTTGTGTTGTAGCATCAAATCCAAGAGTAAGATTATTATTATGCATAGCCCACTCCGCTGCTTGCAAATCTGAAATACTGCCAAATTCATGAACCATTTACTCAACAGTACTGCAATGAGGAATATTATTAAAAATAACACCCTTATAATGCCCTATTTTGCTCATAAGATATGGAATGTTACCTGTTGGTACATTACACAATAACATTTTATAAATTATCGTTCTTATTTGTAATGAATATGTTTTTTCATTTTCTGGTATAATTACATTTCTTTCGTCCTCAATCTGAAGAAAATCATTCTCTAAACTAGCAATTACCCTGTTGTTTGTCAAAACAGCAGCATTATGCTTAGTTATGAGTTGCCTTAACTTATGCTTTTTATTTATTTTTAAAGCTTTTTTTTCAGCTTCAAAGTGATGAACCTGCTCACCGTATTATTTTTCTTTGAGATCACATATTTCTGCCCTTAAAGCTTTAATTGTTTTGTCTTTTTGTTTAACATTTTGTCTTAAAACAAGTAATTGATTTGGCATGCTGTTTAATTCAGCTTTTAGTAGTGCTATCTTGCTTCAACATTCTATTTAAGAGTTAGCTAACCGAGAAGACAAGTAAGATAATCTATCTTTTAGCTTTTGTTTTATAGGGCTTATGACTTATTTCTCTCTAAAGATATGTTTATTTAATATTTTATTATTTAATATTTTATTATTTAATATTTTTAGTTTATGTAATATTTACTAAAGATATGTTTAGTAACATTTCGTTCAGTTTAACCTGCAGATGTAGATGGCTTGTGATTTAAAGGATATGAAATATTCATATTGACAAATAAAACATCTGATGAGCCAGATCATAAAACATTATTAGGCAAGTTATATATGGTCTAAAAATAGCTCATTACAAAAGTCAACAAAATGATTATTGTCCTCAAACCTGTGAAAATATCTAGTCCAATTCAATGATTTATTTATGAGACTCCTAACTTGATTTTTACAGTTATATATCTTAAAATATTTAGTGACTTGTTGAGATTTTTTGATTAACAAGCCAATATTTTTTGTAATTATAAAAGAGAGTCCACACACTGTACTGCACTCTGGAATAGAGTCAATACTTAATCGAGGCAATGCAAAACTATCAGTTAAATACTTTTTGCATTCACCATAAAAGACAGGCTTCATTTTGGAGTCATGACAGCTAGGGAAAAAAAAAAAAAATTAAGTAGTTTACTTTTTGATGAATAAAAAATAATAATATATATTTAAAATAATGGTAAATATACTGACATTACAGTTGCTAACTGCTTTACAATTATTTAAATAAATTATATAATCTATATTTAACATCGTTATTGCTATTACTAATACACTCTGTCCCCTCTTCCCAGCCTATGTGTATAGCATTATTAAAACCTAAAATATTTATAATATTAAAATAGTTTAATAGTGTCTGGGTATGCTATTTTTCAATGAAACTTGGCAGGTATTAGAAAATAAGGTTTTTAAAGATGATAGGCTATATTTTAATAATGGTCCAGCATTTCTTTGATATATACTTGATGTCCAAACAACGAGCAAATTCTTACCTAATTAGGGTAAAGTTTAAAGGTGTCTGGGTATGCTTTTTTTTTTTCAATAAAATTTGGCAGGTAGTAATAAAAAAGATTTTTAAAGGTGAGAGGCTATATTTGAAAAATAATCCAGCATTTCTTTGATATATACTTGATGTCCAAACAACAAGGAAATTTTCAATAACAATCAAGTTCATAATAATAAAATTTTACATCAAAAAAATCCATGCAAAATTAAAGTTCCATAATTCTAGTATTCAAAAAAAGTCTATTTTGATACACATTTCTATAAAATAACAGAGCAAAACAAGTTCATACCATGCAACTTTTCAACAAACTTGAAGTGTGTCACAAAATTTGGCCGAAAAAACAGTTCGGTAAAATCCAGATTTACACACCTAATATATGCATTTTCCTGATTTCTTTAAACAAATATCAAACTTAATACGCTACAATTGCATATCAAATTATGCCACTGAAGAATTTACACAAATGTACCACTACTTTAAAACATAAAATTTACCCTACACTATTGGTAAAATTAAAAACATAATTTCTGATTGCCAGGTATGCTGTGAGCTCAAACTAACATTTTTTTAACATGAAAATCATAGAGAAAATTTGCTATAAATCTTGCTGGCTCTTTTCCTTAAAAAACAGTGAACAAGTTCTTTCTAGTCATAATTGGTAAGAATTTCAGATACTCATTTACTTTTGCTCCTAAAATACTTGTAACACTGTAATAAAACACCTTTTAGAATTATCTTTTCTCTTCTGTGCCCCTACTTGCATCTACTCTGACTGAGATACACAGACCTTAAGGTTCTGATCTTGGTCCTCTTTTCTTTTTAAAAAACATTTTATTATAATTTTTAGACATTATTATCCTTACTATTAAAATATTCTTTTAATTTTTTTTTTTGTTATTACTTTAGTCATCATAAGTACTTTTTCCTTTTTAATTTTTTCTTTTTTATTATTATTTAAACTTGCAAATTATAATTTCTACATGTTTATATTTAATGTATGTTCTATGTGCTTTAATCTATGTGTTTATGGACCATGTGCTTTAATGATTGTCTTTGCTTATTATTACTTATATTCAAAAATTGGTGTCACTCCTTTGATCAGTTTTCTGTATGCGTAACACCATCCTAAATTAGGATGGTGTTATGCATAACAATAATAATAGTAATAACAATATATAACAACAACTTATATAAGTTACCAAAACTAATACAAATTATAATAATAGTATTAATAAGTATGTTTACAACAATTATAATGAAAAAAAAAAACTATAATAATAAATATTATAATGATAATTACAAACATAAAGTTATTTATAATAATAAATTTATAATAATAATGATTAATTAGGATTAAAAAAATAATAAAATAAAATAAAATAATCATTAACTTATTATTATAAATAATTTTATGTTTGTAATTATCATAATAATATTTATTATTATTGTTTTTTTATTCATTATAATTGTTGTAAACATACTTATTAATACTATTATTATAATTTGTATTAGTTTTGGTAACTTATATAAGTTGTTGTTATATATTGTTATTACTATTATTATTGTTATCATTATCTAATAAATATTTAATATTCAATTCAACGCCGTTACCCATATGTGAGTGTTTAACATGGTATTCACAGCAGCTTTTACACCCAAGTTAATGGCAGGAAAGAGTTGCAGCACTATTTCTATCAGAAAATGTGAAAGAAAGTGTATGCGAATATCTAGTTTATGTAAACTATAAATTATGTAATGTTAAAACATATATAAAGTTTTACAGTTTTACTTAAACCTTAAAGTTGATTTGCAGCGACATCTCCTTAAATTTGATTTATAGCATTTGTTTACTGTTTTATAAAGTCTTTTGTTTATTAAATACTTTCAAAACTTAAATCAAACAATACAACTAAGTAGCAGAAATGGTTAGGTCACAGCATTCTGATGCATATCGCTATAATTCAAATTTTTTTTTTTAATTTTTTTGATTTTATAAAATAGAAAATAAAACATTTTAGAAGTTCAACAGATGTTTTTATTTTTATTAAGTTTTACTTTTATATAAAAATTGCATTGCAGCAAAATCTCCTTAAATTTGATTTAAAGCATTTATTTGCTATTTTGTAAAATTATTTATTGCATTCTGTCTTGTTTTTTAAACAGTGGTAAAAATCAGCAGTTTAATGTATCTTAGTGGCTGAAGTAAACATGAGGGAATCTGTCAAATTCTGTGTTTTTTTTTTTTTTTTTATAGAAGTTTACAACATGAGTGTTGGAATCTGTCAAGTTCTGTATTTTTTTTATAGAAGTTTACAACATGAGGGTTGGAATCTGTCAAATTCTGTGTTTTTTGTTTTTTTTATAGAAGTTTACAACATGAGGGTTGGAATCTGTCAAATTCTGTGTTTGTTTTTTTTTTATATATAGAAGTTTACAACATGAGGGAATCTGTCAAATTCTGTGTTTTTTTTTTTTTTTTTTATATATATAGAAGTTTACAACATGAGGGAATCTGTCAAATTCTGTGTTTTTTTTATAGAAGTTTACAACATAAGGGTTGGAATCTGTCAAATTCTGTGTGTTTTTTATAAAAGTTTACTACATGGGGGTTGGAATCTGTCAAACTCTGTGTTTTTTTTTGTATAGAAGTTTACAACATGAGGGTTGGAATCTGTCATATTCTGTGTTTTTTTTATAGAATTTTACAACATGAGGGTTGGAATCTGTCAAATTCTGTGTGTTTTTTTAATAGAAGTTTACAATTTTACAATAAGAAGTTATAAAATATTGAATATTAACTGTTAATTCAAAACAAGGATTTGACAGATTTTTTTTCTACCACTATGTAGCGGTTTGTGCAATTACCAAAATATTTAAATATTTAAGTAAAGTATAATTATAGAAATGGTCGTTATATAATAGACTTACCAAGACCGATATTTTACTGGTCCCGAATGCTTGTTGATTTTATTATTATTAATACTATTGTAAAAATGATTAATGGAAAATAAATAGCTTGTTGTTGTGTTGTTGTTGTTGTTGTTATGTTTATAATATGCATATTATATATGATTGTGTTACTGTATATTTTAAGTATATATTATAGTCTTGAAAAGGTCTACAAGAATATAAAATCAATGTAACATCATTGCCAGGAATAGACAGAACGTCTAATCTAAATAACTTATTGCTAATAACTTTAAAAAATTATTGTTACCAACTAGAAGTTTTTTTATTTTGTTTAACACCTTTTTTATTTAATTCA
Source organism: Hydra vulgaris (assembly GCF_022113875.1). Classification (NCBI taxonomy): domain Eukaryota; kingdom Metazoa; phylum Cnidaria; class Hydrozoa; order Anthoathecata; family Hydridae; genus Hydra; species Hydra vulgaris. Next base: position 13,713,131 of record NC_061164.1, on the reverse strand, counting down.
TCCATATAATTGTTGCTTTAATAAATGTTTTAATATTATAGTGTCTGATAATGCTTATATGTTATTATTGTTCTATGTTTTAGAGCTCTCTGAGTGAAAAACTCCACATTACATGATAATATAAAGAATACTTTCATATAAAACCTTTCTTCAACATTCTATATAAAAAGTTTGGTAAAGGCTATGTTGTAACAGTGTTATATAAAAATGATTGCAAAGTGTAAATGTAGCAAGCTACATCTCCTTTATATTTTTTTATTAGGATTTGTGAAGATTTATGCTACTGATGTCTTGAATTTTTTTTGTTTTTTAATAAGGTATAAAAGTCTCAAGTCTTTAGCTAAAAAGCTTTTTAAAAAATTATAAAAAAGAAATAGTTATCTAAGCTTTGATTTAAAAGTATATAATTAAATTCATCTGTAATATAATTAAATTCATCTGTAATCTGTAATCAGAGATTTAATAATATTTTTACCATGTTTAACTTTTTGATTATTTAATTATTTTTTTATTAGGATCCAATCAGTAATTGGGAATCAAATATTGAAAGATCAATATGGGGTTCAATACTTGATGATCTACCTGATGAAATCTTGAGCACTGAAATAGACAATCATTTAAATAATTTTCAAAATGCTTCAAGACATGAAAATGATATTGTATTGGAAAATGTGATAAATAGTTTAGATGATGAAAGTTGTTTATTGACTATGTGCACAAAAGAGATACTAAATAATATTGAAACAGATGAGAACTATGGTGAGGCGGCTGTTTTTTATTTTTGTTTAACATTTTTCTTGAGTCGGATAATAAAACAATAAACACCTTTTATAGAACATGGGTGCCCTTTTTATAGAATGGTTGTTATTTTTATAGATAATGGTTGCCACTTTTTAAATAACTGAGTTGGTGCTTTTTAAATAATTGGTTTTAATAGTTTTGTCTTTTGAGAAAGATTTTTTGTTTTTAAATTATATAATGTCTTAAATGTCAAATATTCGTTGAGATTTTTTAAGTAAAATTTAAAAGTAAAGTAATAATAATGACATAATGAAATTAATAACGCTACACTGATTTTCATTATAGTACTTGTTGTTTCATTCTAGTACCTGTTGTATTTTTGTTATCATTTTTGTTCTTATAAGATTTTTAAAATAGTTTTTTTTTCGATGCTAGCTACCTTTCTAGTTTATATTTATAGTATATATGGGTACATAATTTTATCAGCTATGTTTTTGAGATTTAAAAAGGGGCAACCGTAAGAAAATATTTGTGAAAGAAATTTCTCTAAAATAATAATTATTAAATAAAATAATTTTTATTACATAAAAATCAAAAATTTCCAGACACCAAATCTCAGGAAAAGATTTCACCAACTTCAAATGATTTTAATTTATCAATTTCAAATGAGTCTGATGAAGTTGAAAAGTCTGTTCAGTTGCTTCCTTTTCTTCAAAATTTTCTTCAAAACTCTAGCATAAAAGTTGGGGAAAATGTGTTTTTTATTCAAAAAAATCAAGTTGCAACTTCAACGCCATCTGCATCACACTACAGTGATATTGCAGTACAGCAAGTTAACATTTCAACACCAACAGTTTTTTCTCAAAAATTCTCTCTGCAGAACCTTGCTGGTTTGTCAAAAACCAGTACTTTGAACGATAAACAAAATGAAATCTTGACTTCAGTAAGTAAAATCAAAAACGCGAAACAACCTAACAATATTGAGGATCATAATTATTTTAATGGTGTAGCTAGAGATGCAATTGGAACAAATTCAGAAAAGCAGGTTTAAAATAAATTTTTTAAGTTTTCATATAAAATAGTAATTTTTTCTTGAAGTTTATTGTATTTTTCATACTGTAAATTATGTATTTATTATACTATTTTCTATTTCTGTTTATAAAATTTAGTTTTGGCAGATACACAAATAAAGTTGTGAAAAATATGAATTTAGATTTTTTAATAATAAATTATGCTTACATAATTACACAAATTTTTTCAAGTTAATATTTAAGTATAATGTTTAATTAACAGGAATCAATGTTAAAATTAACTGACGAGGAAAAACGCTTACTTGAACTTGAAAATGTTGTATTACCAGAAAACTTTGGGCTTACAAAAGACGAAGAGAAAATTTTGAAAAAAGTGAGAAGAAAAATAAAAAACAAGGTTTATACATATTTTAACTTTATTTTGTTACTAATATTAACTATTTTATATGTATATTTAAATATTAATTTCTAAAGTATAATTTTTTCTCCTCATTGTTGATGTTGAGAGAATCTAGTCCATATCGTTATTCCATTTAGTTATTGTATAGTTGTATATATATATATATATATATATATATATATATATATATATATATATATATATATATATATATATATATATATATATATATATATATTGTTTTATCTATATTATTTTATCTATATTATTTTATCTATATTATTTTATATATATTATTTTATCTAGTATTTAATCAAAGCATTCTTTATGCTATTTTGATTTTGATTTAAATAGCAGAAAAAAATGAATTTTTGAAATCGCACAGACTAACTTAAAAATGACAATCTTAGCAGCTCTGACCACACAACTTTTTTGAACTGCCACACAACTTTTTTGAACTGCCACACAACTTTTTTGAACTACCACACAACTTTTTTGAACTACCACACAACTTTTTTGAACTACCACACAACTTTTTTAAACTACCACACAACTTTTTTGAACTACCACACAACTTTTTTGAACTACCACACAACTTTTTTGAACTACCACACAACTTTTTTGAACTGCCACACAACTTTTTTGAACTACCACACAACTTTTTTGAACTACCACACAACTTTTTTGAACTACCACACAACTTTTTTGAACTGCCACACAACTTTTTTGAACTACCACACAACTTTTTTGAACTACCACACAACTTTTTTGAACCACAATTTATTAAATTACTGTAAAACTAGTTTAATTAAATGATTTGCTCAAAACAATCTAGAAATGTTTTTATGTAATAATTTTTTTTTTTTATGAGTCTATTTTATTAATTAATTTTTTATCAATTGTTTGTCATTTTTTTATTGAATTTTCTTGAAAATTTTTTTTTTTAATATTTGGATTGAATTAAGGTTTATTTCACTTCAAGTTTATTTATTGCAATTTGAGTTGTTTTTGATAATTTAATTTTGACAATCGCTACTCTCTTGCAATCTTTTTTTTAAAGTTTATTTGCAATATTTTTTATTGGTTGATAAACTGAAGAGAATTAAGTTATTACAAAATATTTAAGATCGCTGTTCTTTATCAGCAGAAAATGTCAAAATAATACTTCCAGCTTGTCATAAAGAAAGATTTGATTTACCACACGATTGTCTTTTTTTAATATATATATATATATATATATATATATATATATATATATATATATATATATATATATATATATATATATATATATATATATATATATATATATATATATATATATATATATATATATATGTATGTATGTATATATATATATATATATATATATATATATATATATATATATATACATATATATATATATATATATTTATACACATACATACATACATACATACATACATTCACAGGGGCGTGTCTAGGGGATACCAATAGGCTACGTCGTTGGACGTACCCAAAAAAATTAAATTAAAGTTTTTTAACTTGATTATATTGTTGAAAAAAATCTTACTATATGTAACTATTAAAACCAAACTACAGCTAAAACTAAACAAATTATGCACGGTTAATTATCTGAAACGGTTGGGAAAAAATTAAAAACCGGAAAACGGTTCAAATTCCAAAATATTAAAAACTGAAAAATATTATATCGGTTTCATAATTTTGCGATTGTTAAAAAATAATAATTACAATATTTTGATGGAGGTTAAACTAACTTTTGAGTTAAATAACTTAATTAGAAATTGAATTGAAATACCTTATTTTATTTTGTTATATAGAACTTTATTTTTTTAATTTTTTTTTTCATTGGTTTAAAAAAAATTAAAATAATTATTTTAGTTAAAACAAACTTTGAACTTCTCTTTTGACATACACCCTGAGTAGAATTTTTATCAAGTTTTATTGTTTAACTATCACCAGGAGGTAAAATTTGTTAGTAACAACAAGTATATATTAAAATATATCAATGGACATCCCCAATTTTTTTACACTAAACTGTGTATCATTTTAATAACTTGCATTTGAAGTAATAAATAAGGAGAAAAACGGTTTCAATTGTAAAAAATAAATTTTTGACTTCCCCTTTGACAAACACCCTGAGTAAAATTTTTGTCAAGTTTTATTGTTTAACTATCATCAGGAGGTAAAATTAGTTTGTAACAACTAGTATATATCAAAATATATCAGTTGACATCCCCTGTTTTATTACACTAGATTGTGTATCATTTTAATAACTTGCATTTGAAGTAATAAATAAGGAGAAAAAAGATTTCAAATGTGGAAAATAAATTTCGGACTTCCCTTTTGCCATACCCTGCTTAATTTGTGTTTTATTAAATTAATTAATTTTATTAAACATATAACATGGCCGATGATTACTTCAAAATGTCGCTTAATTCGCAAGCTAATATAGCATTTTAAAGAAAAAGTTAGTATGTTAAAGAAAAGCATCATTTCCTATAAAGTTAGGCGAACAAATATTATATTAATTGTGTAGAACTTTTGATATCACGATATCCTTTTGATACAAGAAAGGAAGACAGAAAGTTGTTACAAGTAGAAGCTGTTTATAGTTGCATCGATAAAAACTAGTATTTGGTTTTCTTTAATAATCAAGAAGAAAATTTTAGACTTATTAAGTATAAATTTTAATTAGCCATATTGTTTATCCTTTATGAGAATCATGATAATCGTAATAGGAACTATGATGAACCGCATAAAAGAAAAACTTGTTTACTTAGTATTTTAATAAAAGCTATTACTGATTTTTCTTTGGGTGTTATGAAATGTGAAATTGTGGCATGGATACTTTACAAAAGTTTTTTATGCCTGTGGTTTTTTGTCTCAAAGAATGTCAAAAATGGTGCAGCCCCTGCTACTGCTTCTTCTACTGAAGTTAATAACAAATTTTGATTTTATTAATGCACTGTGTATAACAAGACATGTTTTTAAAATAACTTTTTTAATTACAATTTTGCAAGCAAGTAATAATGATAATTTTTATAGTTTAAATCTTATTGAACCATTAAAAGTTTTTGTCTCTATAGTTAGAAATATTATTAATCAACACCTTCAAATATGCTTTAAACAAGCCTAAAAATTGCATTTCAAATTATTTTAACTTGGTTATCGCTGTTTCTTGCTAGACTATCTAGATTACTGAGTTTAACACATTTGATTGATACAATTTTGAAGTGTTATAAGCACCTGTGTTTTAATTTCTTCTTTCTAATATTCAGTTATACTAGTTGGGAAGACCAAATCATATGTTTTAGTGTCTTTTGTTTAACCAAAGGCTTTATTAGGTTTATTTATTATTTCCAAACCAAAGGCTTTATACTTAAATTTAATCTGTGGGAAGTTTAGATGAATTTCACTTAACTGCCTGAATTTTAAAAATGAACTTTAATCTAATAATACTGAAACATTACAAGCAACAAACCTTTTTAAGTTTGTTATAAATACTTATGAGTTGTGTTTTAAATAAAATTCAAATACAATAAAAGTATAACTTCAAATGTTTGAGCTGCTTTTTGGTAAACAGCTTTTTTCATAGCTGACATCTTTGTAAAAACATTTAGCATTGTACAGTTATTGCAATAAGTTTTTTGACTTTAAGTATTTATAAAGTTTATTTATAATTAAATATTATTTATAAAGTTATATAAAAAAATTTACGCAGCAAAATCTTGTATTAATCTTGTAAATTGTTTTTACAAATCTTGAAAAAAATTTTAATTTGTATATATTATACATTACGACAACTGAGTATTTTCAAAAAATAGTTTTTTAGTTTGCAAATATCATATTTTGAGCATTAGTGACCATTTTATCAATGTCACAAGTCATTTAAAGAATAAAAACATTTTTATAAAATTATAAAATTATAAACATTCAGTCCGGTCAAAATCCAATCCCCCTCCCCCTCTCTAGAAAAATAGTGAGGCAGAGGGGATATAGTTTTTTTTTTTTTTTTGGACTTACCCAAAAAATTTCCTGTACACGCCCCTGTACATACATACATACATACATGCATGCATACATACATACATGCATACATACATACATACATACATGCATACATACATACATACATACATACATACACACTACATTTAATAAATGTGTCAATTAATAAAAATTTATTTGAAATTCACAGCAATCTGCTATGGAGAGTCGCCGAAGGAGAAAGGAATATATTGACAGTCTTGAACAAAGGTGTTTTTCATAAACTTTGAAAGTTTTTATAATCATTAATTGGAAAGCTAAAATGTTTTCAAACATTTTTAGAGTAAAGAACTGTACAGACATCAATCTAACTTTAAAAAAAAAAGTTGATTCTCTAACTGATGAAAACAAGTAACATATATTTATTTAAATTTTTTTGTTTAACACTAAATATTTATAACTTATTATCTCATATTCATGAGTACATATCCTCGCAGTTGGAAAGTCGTGAATATGCAAACGTGAATATGCAAAATAACACGTGAATATGCAAAATAACAATAGCGCAAGTTGTTACCATCTTGGATGGGGAAAACAAATGATTGGTTGAGTTAATAAAGCAGGACAATTATTACGAAAAAGTGGTTTAAAGAGTTTAAAAAAAGAAATATCAATTTGCGAATATTTAAAAAAAACATATTTACAAAACATATTAATATATATATATATATATATATATATATATATATATATATATATATATATATATATATATATATATATATATATATATATATATATATATATATATATATATATATATATATATATATATATCCTACCATTCATACTATTAGTTTAGGTTATTATATTAGTTTTAAGAATTTTAAAAAAATTATATTCTTTCCTTGTTTTAGTCAGTTTCTCTGTTGTTGTTTTTTTGGGGGGTTTTTAATATAGTCTTTAAATAATCCTTTTAACTATAAATTTTAAAAATATTTTTATGTAAAAATAATAAAAAGATTTTTAATTATTTTTAAATAAAATTATTTTGCTTTTAAAGAAGATTCACTTTGAAAATAAGTATAGATTTTTTTGGATTTGCATCCAGATAATAAAATAGGAAATCTTTTTCAAATGAAACATATGAAATCAACTACCTATAATGTAATGTAAAGAATGGAAAGCAACCTAGGACCAGTAGGACAAGTTAAAAGTGGTTGCAAAGCAAAAAAGATATCTTCAAAAAAGATATCTGTTAATAAAAAAGATGCTAATTCACAGTTTTGCAAATCTGATTAATATACCAAAACCATACATGTGTAAAATTATTTAAAATTAAAAATATTATCATTACTAATATATGTAAAATTTAAAAATTTATATATTTACATGTAATTAATTTATATATATATATATTTATTTTATAACTAAAATGAGTATTTATTATCACTAAAATATAACTAAGATCAATAGTGCAAAAAGCAGCTGTTTGTTTGAAATGCAAAAAAAATGTATATATTTTTGTCAAAATATGTTTTTTATTTGAACAGCACCAACATTTTTGAAATGCTGGAAATGCTGGACTCAATTGTTCTGAGATAAATCATTAATCATTCTGTTAAAACACTCCATATTTTTTCTGCTTTTTAGTCAAAACAAATTTAAAAAAAAAAATGTATATAATAAATTTTCGAAAGTATTACATAAAAATTTATTATTTAAATATCAGATGAATAATGTTTAGATTTTAGTGAAAAAATCTAAAAAATTTCCAAGAATTTCCAAATTTTTCTAAGAAGTTTAAAATTGTACTTTAAAAGTTAGAGATAATTATGTTTTAAGGTTATGATTCTAGGTCCCTATTATTATGTTTAAGTTTATGGTTCTAGGTCCCTATTATTATGTTTTAAGGTTATGATTCTAGGTCCCTATTATAATGTTTTAAGGTTATGATTCTAGGTCCTTATTATTATGTTTTAAGGTTATGATTCTAGGTCCCTATTATAATGTTTAAGGTTATGATTCTAGGTCCCTATTAAAGCAGTTAAAGGAACTTCAGAAATTTTTTTCAACTTCAGTGCAACAAAGTCACAACACAAAAAAAGGAACTTGCTTTGCAGTATACAATTTTATTTTTTTTTAATTAAATTGAAATTCTTATAAATATAAAAACTTGTTAATTAAAAAAATTTATTCAAATATTCTTATAAATTTTGTAAACTTTAATTAAATATTTTTAAATCTAATATCAGGTTCTTGCTTTGACGTTTGGATTGTTATTTCTTCCATTTAATTCAATGTCTGGAAATATTTTAAAAAGTTCAACAGAAGTCCCAAACCAAGCAAATGTTTGTAAGTTGTTTGTCATGATTTTTGTATGGATTATTTTTTGTAAAAAATAATTGTTACTAGTCATTTTAAAAATGAATTATAAATGTGATTTTTGTTTAGAAAATTTAGTTAACAAGTCATTTACTTATTTAACAAGGCTGTTGGTTGAGCGGTTACAAGGCTGTTACCGCTCTTTTCTTGGTCTGACTTTTGGACCCTGCTTTCTTGGGCTGTTTTTTTGAAACCTGTTTTCTTTGTTAAAAAAGTAATTTATGACAGGTTGTTACTGTTCTTGTTTGGTCTGACATTTGAATCCTTTTTTCTTGGTCTCTCTTAAAAAAAAAGATTAGATTATTAAGGCAATAATAAGAAATAATTTATGAATTTACAGATTATGTTATATCTAAAAAATGAAACACTGCAAGTATACACTTTTACAAGAATGTAATTGAGAACAGAAAAGTTGTAATTAAGAAACAAAAGATGTAATTGAGAACACAATTGTTGTAATTAAGAAAAGTTTATAATATAGATACTCAAAACAACATTATTTGTATTTCTGATTTTTTAGCTTTAATTTGCTTTGTAATTTTAGCCTTAGCTGGATCCACCTCTGGCAAAGTTGGCCAAATGATACACAATTCAAATGGGTTGGCCAAATGATACACAATTCAAATGGGTTGGCCAAATGATACACAATTCAAATGGGTTTCAATGAATAATTAAATATCAATAAAATAAAAAATTTATAAAAAAAAACATTTTACAATGTGGCAGTAACTGGAAAAATCCCATCATTCAGATTAATAATAATAAATAAAATATAAATTAATAATAAATAAAATACAAAATAATTTGTTTACAAAAAAATTAATAAATTTAAACAATATTATTAAAAATCACTGCAATGTTCATTTAAACATCAACTTGGATGTCTTCAATATTATATGTGGTCATGTGATGTATAGCACGTGCACAAGCAACTCACAATATTGTTTGTTTTGTTTTTTTTGCCGCAGTAACAATTCTTTCTAAATATTGTATTCGTTGTTCTACAATTTCAGCATCATTGGAATGTGAATCGATTTTTTAATGTTATTTTTAGTTTGGACCAGATTGTTTCCACTGGGTTTAACTATAGTCATAAAAAGAATAGTCTGGAAACACAGACAGTTTTTTAACAAATTTCATTGTTCAAGTTGAATATTTGGTGGGCTGCGGGAATATGGCGCAAAACAAACTCTATGATGGCTGAAAGTTCAGAAGATTTGAATTCTTTGCTTAAAGACAAGTTTAATTCTATTTTTGCAATTATTGATTAGGATTTGTTAAATGACATTGCTAAAAAATAACATGCTTCAGATAAACTACAAATAACAATTCCCTGTCAAAACTCTATGGGGTCTCACTCGTTATGTTAATAGTAATCATTACAATGCTTTATCAAATAATTCTAACGTTTTAAAAGATATTAGTTAAACTATCAGAAGAAATTCTTGATCTTAAAGACTATAGATATATTTAGAAAGAACTGTTGCAAAGCTTTCATCAGATAATTGTTATAAGTCCACATAAAATCATTTTAAAGGTTATGTTATGAACTTGGATATAGCTAACACAGTATACCAGGTTATAAAACCAGTTATATTTTTATTTCAAGGAAATGCCAAAAATTTCTATCCAGATTTTTACAAATGTGTCTTTGACAATATTTATTAAATTTTTATAGGATTAAATTCACAGTGTTTAACATTATATATTACTTGGATTTGAAGTATGTAACCATGTACTGTCACATCTTTCTGGTCAATCAGTTTTGATTTCGATGCAATCTCATCTGGGAAGACTCGTGTACTTTCATATAGGGATCAATCTGTTACTGTTTATTTATGTGGGTATTTTTTTAGCACATATTATCACATCAAGTTTTCAGAAATTTTTAAGAAATCTATTAACAATATCTATTTTACTTGTTGCTCAATATCAAGAAACATGATTTGCCTGAGCACAAAATTGTTAACACGCGTAACAGATCAGGCCTGTGGAAAATCAAAATACAAAACAACCTTTAAAGATATGGTTAGTAAATCTATCAATAAAATTGACATCAAAGATGTTCTATCCTCACTTTTTAAAGATACAAATGTTTTATCCAATTTTTTAAAGATTAGAAGTGAAACTGATACTTTTGTTAGTATAGAGGTTTATTTAAATGTTCTTGAACAACAACATTTAAACAAACCTCTTTATTAACTAAAGTATCAGTTTCACTTCTAATCTGTGAAAAATTGAATAAAGCATTTGTATAATAAAATGTTACACATAAAACAAATTCAAGATATCTTCAAACAAATCTTGAATTTGTATGTACAAGCAAGGGCATTTTTCTATGTCAAGGATAATCTAAAGGCTTACAAAGTTAAAGTTCAACAACTTAAGTTCAAGTTACTGTGAACTTCACTAAAGAAGAAGAGTTCTTATTAATAAGTATAAGTTATATGTAAGATCAACAATATGTTAATTTCATATTTGACAATTTGAAACAATTATCTGATATTATCTCAATTTTAAAAACAGCTCTTAACATAGCTACAAATGGTTAAAAATATTTTTTTGGTATCAGAGTATTAGTACTATTTATCTATTAATTTTCCACAATCAACCTAATTAAATTTGGTTTTTGATAAATTAGTTTTCCACAATCAATCTAATTTATCAAATAAGGATTTTGCTTTGCAAAAAACTTTAATTATTAGGAGTTGAAATCAAAAGATATGACCATATAAAATATGAATTTTTATTTTGCTTCAAGCATTGTATTTTAGTTAAAATCTTTATTAAAAAAAAATGTTTGTTTTGCACCTTAAAGTAGGCTGGGTACTAACCAGAGTTAAAAAAAGTATTTTTTTTAAAAAGAAAAACACAAAAACCATGGTTTTTTTGTAAAAAAAAAAAAAAAAAAAAAGCCATGGTTTTTTTTGTTTTAAACTGCTTTTTTTTTTAAAAAAAAAAAAAAGCCATGTTTAGTGAACTTTTTCAATTAAAAAAAAGCATGAGTTATCTTACTTGAGTAATTTATATTTTCTATTAATATTACTGCTGTAATTCATCAACCAATACATTTATTGTTGATCAAATTGATAACATGTTTATCGTTTTGATCAAGCTATAGCGTTTTCATGTTGTTTTTTTTTGTTTTTTTTTTTGAGTAACCACCAATTATATGAATTATAGAAAAATTTTCTCTCCGCATCATACCTCACTGAGCGATTTATTTATTTACATTTTAATTAATATTATATTGAAAATCTTTTTGATCTTTTTCGCATGTAAAAATGTATAATGTACTTGGCATTATTATTATTTAATAGATATGTAATTAAGTTTCAATTATTGCTAGCAGTGATTTAGTTTCAAAATTATAAATCAATTTTAGATTTTTATTATAGAATTTTTGAGACCATCCTTTAACTAGAAATGCTAATGTTTTTTCATATTTTTTAGATGATAGTGTAGACATGCCTATTAAAATAATCAAGCCTACTTACTATTTATTCTTTAGTCCGTTCTCGAACATTACTTCACTTGAAAAAACAGAACAATTATGAGGCATTTGAAAATGATGCTGTCTTACCTCATTCAGATATATACAACAGAACATATTTAACAAGCGATTTTAAAGTATTCTCCGAAGAGATGCGTAATAAAATAGAACAACTTTTAACCGAAGACAGCGGGAGCAACCTGCTTAAGACGACTCTTGATGTTTACATGAACTCAATTAAACTTTCCCGTAATTGGGAGCTTAAAAAATTAGATCCCATCAATGTCTTAGAGTTTCACCAAGATGACGTGTCATCATACTAGTTCAAACATGATGAAGATGTCAGATGTTGTGTCATCATTCTAGTTCAAACGTGTTTTGTTTTGTAATAAAATACTTTTTTTAAAGATTTTAGTTGATACATTTAGTCGATTTGTAATAAAAGCGCAAATACTTACATGCATTTACCTGTCAGTAATGTTTATTTATTCAACATTTTACTTTTATTAAACAATTATGTAATATATACTTTTTTTTTTTTTTAAATAACAATATAACTAACAATTATCACAATGACGAGCACAATATATAACTTGACATAGCAATTTTTTTTATTTTTTATTTTTTTTTTGCTTTTCTTATTCGAAGTTTTTTGTAATTATTAGAGCGCAGTTAAGTTTCCTGGTATGAAATCCTGTTTGATAAAATAGCGATCAGTGTTAAATAATGTTTTAGTGTAAATTTAAAAAAAATCCAGCGATAAATATTAGTTTTTGACATGAATAAATTTTTATGAAAGTATGTATAAACTTATAGAGACTTTGCACTTTGCACTTTCTTTTTTTTTTTTTTAAATACTAATAAAAAAGTTTGAATGCTCCGAACTGCCTTTTTTCCTTTCGTCTAAAAAGAGATATACTATCATCAGGAGCTCTTGAAGATCATACTGCTATCTGGATAGCAGTATGATCTTCAAGAACAATCAGTAGAACTTGCTGGATAACAATAAAGAAGTCACAAATCAAAGAAAAAGTCACCAAATTATTCTGACTAGTTATTGAGAAATATTTGTTTAAAAATGTAGGTAAAAATGCATATTTTTTGCTGACTTGTTTTTCGATATTCAAAGTTTTTATTATATTTACTCTAAATGCTTTTTTAATACAAATAGTTTTTTACAAATATTGCATTAAAGATAATTATTTTGACTGCTTAAATTTTTATGGGCTTGTACCACCTTAGGTAATTTTTGCATATATATCGAAATAAATTCTTGACTATTAAGAAATAAGACGTGATAGATTTTGGGAATATTTTTGATAAGTTTCTAATCTTTTTAAAAATAAACATTTTGAAAGTTTTGCACAAAGTTGATAATAAATAAGTTTATAATTAACTAAGTTATTTATAAACTTAAATTATGTATGTTTTAATTTCAAGTTATTTATAAACTTAAATTATGTATGTTTTTAATATAAAATTAAAAACAGGTCATTCAACCACCGGATTAAAGAAACTTGTCAGAACTATAAACATTAAGCAGCAAGATGGTGAAGCCATCTTACATGGTAAAGCCATCTTACATGAATTTTCATTACTTTGAATGAATTAGCTTTACTTTTCATAGAATTCACAGCTTACGGTTTACAATAATCATCTTAATCTTTAAATGCTATTAGTTTAGAAACTATGAATTTTGATATCAAATACCAGAAGTTCACGCGTTTAGATATGATAGAAAAATTATTAGTAGTGGAGGCCGACTTAACTTCATAACAAATAAAGTTGCCTCAATATCGAGTTCGTTGTCAGAGAAACCTGTCAACGCAAAATTTTTGAACGAGTTTAAAAACATTTATGGTTTTATGTTTAAATCAAAAAATAATTTGCTCCCAAAAATATTTTATAATTAATTCCAACCTATTGATCATAAATACAAAACAAAACATTCTAAACAGAACTACTATATTCCAAATATGTCCTTGAGACAATCTAAATTCTAAATATCTAGAAGAGGACCACAATGTTGGAACTAATTTCTCACAAATGAGATTAAAACGATAAACTCGATTCAATATTTTAAATGCGTTGTTAAATAACAGTTACTTGACCTCAACATTTCTGAAATAATCTCTTATTTTTAAAACTTTTACACATCTCGAAACTTTTTCCATTTACACAATAGCTGGAAATGTTTATGGCTATATTTATAAAAAAGCATTAAGTAGTACGTAACCCTAAGCGTTAAGTAGTACGGGTTACTTTGAACGTTTTTGAGATATTTTTACTTGCTCTTCCTTCACTATTAACAATATTCGAAATTTAACAAAATGAATATAGGAGCTAAGATTGACTCTTACATAATTCAAATTCAAAATAATATTTAAATAAAAGATTTTGCATAACATTAATTTAAATAGTCATTCAAAGTTACCCCACAAATGGGATAACTTTAAATGCGTTTTTTGTAAAAAAAAAAAACTATTCAAAAACGCCTTGTTTTGTTATAAAATTTAATAAAAACAACAGTCTAGTTTCACAGTCATTTTTTATTGCTAAAATAATATTATTTTAAAACAAACACCCATTTAGAGTTTTATTTTGTTTTAATGTGTATGTTTTAAGTGGACTAGCATAAAAAAAGTCTCATTTACATCAGTTTTACAGACTATGCAAGTGGAACATCTTTACATTTTTCAAAAAAAACATTTCCCTTTGAGCCTGCTTTTTCCTAGACATCAACATGAAAAAATCGTTAAAGTACATTAATTACCGCTTGGCATACTATAGTTATAACTACCATCTGGCAAATGATTGGACAAGATATTTATATCTAATAGGTATATACCATATTTCTTCCAAAACTACTAAGCTACTATGCTGCTTATAACCTTTTGGTTTGACAAATATAATAATTATAAGTAAATAAAGAACAAAGGAGATTTATTTCTTGTAAATGTCTATGCTTTTTTTAAACAAAAAGTTTTCAATTGATCAAGTTTTTTACTCCAAATTTTTTTCATCATATAATCCATAAAATGCAACATCAAGAGATTGCAATAAATGGGTAGAGTTACCAGATACTGTTTTCTTCTCAACAAGATACTATTTTCTTTTGTAAATTCAAGTACTTTTTCACTTTAAAGACTGCTTCAATTATAACTAATTAGAATGTTTCTACAGTTTGACAAAAAATAACCAATATCAAACCAGTCAAAAAAGTGAATAGAATCAAGCCGTCCGGACTTTGATTATATTTTTTATTGTATATACATTAGGTGGTCCACTTGGATTCTTGTTTTGCATAAATGGTCACCTTTATAAACATAATCAAAGACAATTTGACCAGAGGTACTACACATGATTGACATAACATAACATATTGCACAGTTGCTATATTTTACATATTTGTAAAAACTATGGATTTTCCATGTGTTTTCGGATTAAGTTTATAAACTTTATAATACAAAGAGGCAACTTGCACCCAATGAACATCTAATAATATTTTTCTCTAATAATGTTTATTTTTACTATAAAATTCGTAAACTGGCACTCAGCATAATTTATATACTGCTTTGTATATAATATGTGTGTGTACAATATGTAAGTGTTCTGTAAAAACAGCATATACACACAAACACACACAAACATATATAAGAATGTATATATATATATATATATATACATTCTTATATATGAATTTATACATCTTTTATAAATATTATTTATATTTTACTGTATACTTTTAAAACGTTTAAAAATATAGATGTTAATACAATGTAAAAAAAATAGGGTTAAAATAGTTATTTTTTTACTTAATTTTAAAAGCAAACTGAGATTGAAAGTAAATTAGTTTTAAAAGTATATAAGAATGTTTCGAGTGTCAATAAAAAAGTTGTTAACAGAAACGTTTTTGATCAATAAATTGATAATAGTACATGTACCAAAAAAAAATTATTATAAAAATTATCGGTATTAAATAATTGAACAAGCATGTAACCATTATTTAAAAATAGTGACCGAATTTTACAGTAATTGGTGACGTTTTGAGATATAAGTAACCAAAAAACTAATAAAATTTGAACTAAAACTGCCATAAATCCCTTACCAGGTAATTATTTATTTATTTCTATTTGAAAAATGTACAAAATGGTGAAAAAGATAATTACTAAATTACTCTTTTGTAATACCAATAAAAACAAAAAAGAAAATTCAATATCAGTAAATTAAATAAAAACAAGTTAGTAGACTGTATGACAATTTAAACTTTTTTAAATTCGATTAAAATGCTGACAGTTAGGGCGGCTATATTTTTTCAAAAATACTAAATATGTGCATATATATATATATATATATATACATATATATATATATATATATATATATATATATATATATATATATATATATATATATATATATATATATATATATATATATATATATATATATATATATATATATTTAGTAAATACCAAAATATGTATATAAATACCAAAATATGCATATATATATATATATATATATATATATATATATATATATATATATATATATATATATATATATATATATATAGTGGTCACTATGTGGTCATTCACTATGTGGTCAGGAAGTGAGTTCCATACTTTAATGATTCTTTCGCTGTAAAAAATCTTCTAGTATCATTAATGTATTTATTACGTAGAGTAAACTTCTGTGAATGACTTCTAGTAAAATATTTCGAATTGGAAAAAGTGAAAAAAATCTGAAAATGATAAATTAACGAGGTTATGTTCAATTTTATAAAGATCAAATTTAACTCTGCGATACTAAAGAGATTCTAGTTGGAAAACACTTGAAATACGAAAGCAATGATCAGAGAACTTTGTATCAAAGAACATGGTGATTCCAATATACTGAATTGAATAAACAGTTTCAATATTGATAACGGAGTTTAATGAATATGGATGAGTATATTATATCTTCCGTAGCATTAATAAAAAGATTTGTTGATTGCTACATTTAGTTACCAATCATTGGACCATGCCAAAAAAATTTTAAAAGTGTTTACAAGATCAATGTTGTTGCAATCATTTCTCGATTGATACAACCTAATATCATTTGCAAAGAGCTTAATGCCACAATCTCTATCAGTGCAATAAAATATGTCGTTAATAAATATTAGGAACAATATAGGTCCTATTACAGTTCCTTGTGGTATTCCACTAATAACTGGAGTATTTTCAGAATATGAGGTACCAAAACACACACATTGAAGGCGATTCGTCACAAAATTTTTAATCCAATTAAATAGTTCGTATTTAATTTCACAGCTGCTGCAATTTGAACATTAGTTTAGGATGAGTTACCGAGTCAAAAACTTTTTTCAAAGTCAATATAGATGATGTCAAATATTTTTTTGTGATCTACGGCAATGATCCATTTGTTCAAAGTTGCCAGCATTTGTGAACATGTGGATCTGCGATTTATTAAACCAAATTGATCTTGAGAAAAAGAGTTATTTTCTAACAGATAATTTTATATGGTTTTTAGCAATATTGATATCATAACTTTGATAAAGATACAGGTCATTGAAATCTCGAGTTGGTTGGTAGAGTCTCGAGTTGGTTGGTAGAGAAGAGTTGCCTTTCTTAAATATTTAACAATTTATTGCTGATTTCCAAATTTTATGTAGAGTATTAGTGGTCATTAACATTTCGAACAAAATAGAAAGAGGAGTGGCAATGGTAGTTGCAATTGATTTGCAATTGATCAAACTTTGTTGGGAGTTTTTGTAATAATGAAACGACAGAATCATATGGAAATAATATGTTACTCAAAGTATTTTGATGAGATGGAAAATCTTATGGAGGACTCACACCGTTGTCAGTGATGAAGACAGAGGCAAAAAAAGTCACTCAAAATACCCGTTTTTTTACAATCATCTAAACAAAGATTTCCATCAGAACTAACAAGTGATGCAACAGAATGGTGTTTGATTGATAAAAATTGATAAAAGAGTAAAATTTGTTGATATTTTCTTTATTGACAATATCTTTCTCCTTATTAATAGCGTTTTTTATTATTTCGCAACTTATGTGAGCAATTCTTGTATTTGATAAAAGTATTTAAATCAAAATTTCTTTTGTATTTTCGGTATAAATTACGTTTTTTAGACGCCAAATTTCGAAGTGCGCGAGGTTGAATACTGTTGATATGAATAATATCTTTTTTTATGGAGTGCTGGTACGTGCGACAAAATGCTTGAGTTCAAAATGTCACATATAACGTGCCACAATGATTCAACATTATGATGTTGCTCAGCTAATTTGTACCAGTTAACATTAATTAAACATTTGTTGATATTATTATAGTTGGTCTTATGAAAATTATATGAAATTGGAAATGATGGTTTTTTATTGCTAATTAAAGTTCCCAAATTGCAATTAAAGAGAATGGTACAATGGTCGCAGGTACTGGTGAAAGGAGCTGTAGTTACTTCGTTGTATACATTGATTTTATCATTGGTTATCATAAGATTTAAAATATTTTTTAATCGGGTACTGTTTGATACCAGCTGGGTTTGGACGTTCACCTTACACGTTTCTATGAACAAGTCGTGACAAGAATCGTCTAAGCTAATAGGTATTGACCAATCAATCAGCGGTAGATTAAAATTGCGTGATATTGTATAAGTATGATTAGAAGTTGATAAAATTTTACATAGCATCTTACATAAGACTTTAGTTTTCAAAAAACATGAGGCTGCACACGGGGGGTTGTAAATACATGAAATGCGTAACTTTTCGAGACTAGAGAAAACACATACTTCTACACAAGTAATTTTAGTATCTACAAGTTCTTCGGGTACATCAAAATTAATTTGTACAGAATGGATGTTACTTTGCACTAATATGAGTGAGCCACCACCGTTGCCATTCCTAGTACTTCGAAATATTTGGAAATCATATCCATTTAACAGTAGCGAGTCTGACATAAATGTATATATATATATATATATATATATATATATATATATATATATATATATATATATATATATATATATATATATATATATATATATATATATATATATATATATATATATATATATATATATATATAATAGTGGTGGAAAGTAACGAATTACATTTAATCACGTTACTGTAATTGAGTTGTTATTTTGTGAATTTCTACTTTTTAAGTATTTTTTTAAATGTGTACTCTTACTTTTACTTAAGTATTTTTTTTCTAAAGTATTGTACTTCTTTACTTTTGAAATCATATGCGTTACGTTAAGTAAAAACAATTATTATGCATTGTTTAATTTCACAAATACTATGATTTAATTTTTTTGTTTTTTTGAATTTCGCTCACTTTAATAAAAATTACACTTTTAAATTACTTAAAAAAAAAAGTTAAGCGCGCTCATAACGACTTTTAACTGCTTTTGCTTGTTTTTTTTTTCATTTTTTGCGACCATTAAAAAATTTCCTGCGAAAAAAAAAAAATTTATACAGAAAAGAATAGACTGCGTGATTTTTGTTTTTTTTATTCGGCAGCTTTGTCATCTGACAGGCTGTTAAAAAAGTAACGTAGCAACTCTTACTCTTACTCAGAGTACTACTCAGAGTCTGATATTTTTGATTGGCTACTTTTTACTTTTACTTGAGTAAACTTTTCGACCGGTAACTTTTACTTATACTTGAGTAAAATTTCACTCAAGTAACAGTACTTTTATTTGAGTACAATTTTTTTTTACTTTTTTCAACTCTGATATATATATATATATATATATATATATATATATATATATATATATATATATATATATATCAGTATATATATTGTAGTTGATGTTTTTTTTTTTTTTTTTTTTTTTTTTTTTATTTGCCGTTTAATATTAGGGGAGAGCGGGGTTGGTTGTCACGCGGGTTGGTTGTCACAAAGTTTATTACAGGAAATGTAAATAAGATATAGAAATTTCAAATTATGCAATGGAAATGTTATATAAAAAAAACATTTTTACAGTAATTTTTATCTTTTTTTAGCGTGCAGAAGAAAAGTTATTCGTTTTTAAAGGTTTTTGATATGAAAACGTAAAATTTCGCCTACTCAGAAATTTTCTTTTACCAAACGAACATTATTTTATTGTGTTTTGAATGTAGATTTATAAAGTACTTTATTCATTTGAGTAACTTAATCCGTAAAAAATTATCATGAAATTCTCACGCTTTTAGGTAAATGTACAGTTGTCCAGCAACTTACTCAGAAGGGGTTGCTTGTCACAAAATATATGGGGATGGTTGTCACACTTGCCTCGACTCCATGCGCTGCAAATTAAACGCCGCTTGCAGATTTTTTATTGGCTTTGTTTATTTTCCGCATTATTGAGGAATATTTTAATGTTTAAGATATTATTTAAAAATCTAAAGTCAAAGTGTTATATTTGTTTAACTAAATATCTGTAATCTAAATTATTTTTATTTCAACGTGCATAACTTTAGATTCCGATCCAATGTTTAGTATAATTATAGAAAAAGGATTGCAGAAGTTCAACTTTTTATTGTTTTGTTTACAAACTAAACAACTAGCTGTTGTTTAGTTTGTAAAACTGTCTGTTGTTTTGTTTGTGCATTGTTTATATTTAGTGCATCTATTGTTTTGAATCATTTTCCAACAGCCGATCAAGAGAACAGTGGATTCAATGTCAGGTTTGCCAAAAACGGTTTGCCAAATAATTTTTAAAAAACCAAACCTAAAAACATTTATAGTGATAAACTAAATTTGTTAATTGTGTTATATTTAAAATATATATATTTCAGTTTATAGTATTTTATTTTTATTTTTCTTAGTAAAACATAAACGAAATTAATTTGTACTCGTTTTACATTAAATTCTTATCTAAACTTGTCAAAATCCAAATGTGACAATCAACCCCGCACCATGTGACAACCTACCCCGATAGCGGGGCTAGTTGTCACACAGAAGTGGTCCTTGAAAAATGATTTTACAGCAATAAATATTTCACTCAATGTCATAAAAATATTATAATAGTTACTAGAAATAGTTAAACTAGCTTTGTGCAAAGTTTGGCATTGATTGGATAAAAATTAAAAGCTGAGCAGCCTAAAATGTAAAAAGTGTGACAACCAACCCCGCTCTCCCCTACAATAACTAAATATATTTTACAATTTTTTACATTAGTAACGACAGGACTTCTAGAAGATCATGAGGATCTTTTCATGAAGCCCTTTACAATTTATGGTTAACTTTTAATAAAAATACAATGTCCGTAGTGAAATAATAATACACCTCTATGCAAAAATATTTAAAAACCAAGATAAAATGTTAAAAAGTCAAGATAAAATTTTAAACCAAATAATATACAAAATAAAACAACAACAAAAACAAAACAAACAAAAAAAAGGCAATTAAAAATAAATCAAGATATTTTCAATTAAAAATATAATTTTTTTAAGTTTCTGTTTGAATGAAGCAAAAGTCATTTGGGTTGAAAAATCAAAATTTGGTAAGACTATTTTGTTCCAGAGATAAGGATCTCGGTAAAAAACAAAAAACTGGTCTTTGCTTTTACGACAAAAAGGGGCAATAAGACTGTTATTAATTCGAAAATTATATTTGTTTTTAGGTTTCATACAATAAAAATTTTGTAATACATTTGGCGACAAATTTTCTCTACATTTAAACATGAAACATAAAATATTAAAGACATTTAGTTGATATACATTTAAAATATTCATTTCTTTTAAAAGTTGTTTCGTGTGAAAAAACCGATTTTTAAAATTTATTACGCGAGTTGCGTGTTTCTGATGAAGCTAAAGAGATTTTAGCTTTGTTCTGTGAGTGCTTCCCCATATAATATTCGCGTAGTTTATATGACAATGTATAAATGAATAATATAATTATGTTAACTGGTGTTTACTTAATATATTTCTTGCTTTATAGAGAATTCCGATGCATTTAGCAATTTTGTTGGAGGTATTATCAATATGATTTCTCCAAGATAGGTTTTCATCAATATATACTCCAAGAAATTTAGTCACTTTTTATCTTTTTATTATTATATTATTAATTAGAAGGTCTGGCATGATATGGGGCAGTTTCTGGTATTTTAAAGGTGAATAAAAAGTGTCCATTTAGTTTTTTCTATATTTAGAGACAATCTATTTTGTTTAAACCAAACAGAAACTTTTTTTAATTCATTTGTCATATTTGTAAAAAGCATATTAATATCTTTATGAGACAAAAACAAATTTGTGTCATCTGCAAAATTTATTGTTGTTAAATTTGATGATTTATGAAGATCATTTATGTATATCAAAAAAATAAGAGGACCAAGTATGGATCCTTGTGGAACACCACGTGTTATATTCATTAATAGATGAGATATAGAATCTTTATTGTAAACAAATTGTTTACGGTTAGTAAGATAACTTTCAAACCATAATAGGGTTTTATCTTTAATACCATATGATATTAGTTTTTTTAACAGGATTTGATGATTGACGGTATCAAATGCCTTGGACAAATTAATAAACACTCCTAGTGTAAAACAAGAGTCTTTAAATGAGTCGGTTATATTGCGCGTAAGTTGAAGAATGGCATGCTCGGTTGAATTATTTTTTTTTGAAACCAAATTGGTTTTCGTATAGAATTTTATTTTCAACAAGATAAGAGTAGATTCGGTTGTACATTATTCTTTCTAAAATTTTTGAAAAAACTGGAAGAACTGAAATAGGGCGATAATTTGTTATATTTGTATTTGATATTTGATATTTATTTACTTCTAAAAAATATTTCGATGCCGATAGAGAGACGAAAGCCAATGGTGGCGGAAGAAAGAACATTTTGCCGCCAAAAATTGATCGGGAGGCCGCCGCCAATAACCTAAGAAGTCTGCTTTTCGGCAGAAAGTTACTTTGCCGCCGGGCGGCGTTATCAACTCTGATTAAAAGGAATGAGAAATAATTTTAATTTATTTGTTTCGATTACTAAGTTACACGGAGCGAGAGTAGTTTAATTACACGAAACAGTGTAATTAAACTGTAAATTAGTTTCATGCAATTTAATAAAGAGCTTTTGTTGATGTTATTATACGTTGAAAACACGTTATACTTGTTTATTTGGGACTAGGGCCATGGAGAGGAAAGTTATATTTAGAGATGTAGTTCAAACACATAGAAATTCAAATTTTATTAGAAATATAAGATACAACCCGACGGGCATTTGTTTTTAAAAGTTACGATCTAAATGTATTTTAAATGTCTTTTAAACGTCTTTCAAACATTAATGTTTAAAAGACGTTTAAAAGACGTTTAAAACACATTTAGAACGTAACTTTTAAAAACAAATGCCCGTCGGGAAATCAAATGAAAAGATTTCACACAAAAAAAAAAAAAAAAAAAAAATTAATTAATTTGCACGGAAGAGCTTAGAGAAAATTCGAGTAGCCCCGGACAGCGGGTAACTCCGGACACTTATGTATCTAATTTTTATGTAAAGTAATAATTTTTTATAAACTAAAGATACATTTTTTTTAGAATAGTTATTAAAAAAAAATTCGTTTAAAACATTAATCACTGGTTGTTAAACTAGTATTTGTGAATGAGGTACGATCGGGTGGTATCGGACACATGTATGAAGGGTGGTTCTGTACAATTTTATCTGTTTACATATTAAAAATGAGCAACTTCTTTTTTTTATATATAAATGTTAATACATTTAATATAATACGCAAACTAATAATAGTAATTAATTTAGTTGCAATACCTTAGATTTAGAAAAAATGTTTATTTTCATTAATAAAAAGCTAATGTTTTTATTTCTAAATGACGACATTTTCATTAATATTACTAATATATCAGAGGCAATTTTTAAAGTCAATTTTTTTTAAACGTGCTAAGAACAGTCCAATGCTAAATTATTATGTATTATATTTGTGTCACACTGGTTAAAAAAGGTGGTTAAACTATGTATTTAAAGTTTAGAGGACTACCCTCCAATTTCGCCTCTTTTTTTAACATTTTTTCTTTTATGTTTTATATACTATTAAGGTACACAATAATTATCTTATTGTTTCTAATTTGATAGATAAATATTTATATTTTCAAAAAAGTTTTTTGACTTTTTGTTTTCTATTCTTTTTGTTTTCTATTAGTACAAGTGTACAGTCTATTTTTTGTGTCCGGGACTAACCGACTTTTCCCTTAAAAAAATCTATAAGTGGTACAAATAATATTAAATAGAACAATTTTGTTAAAACAAGGTTGCTTTTTTGTTCCTTTTAAATAGAAAAATTATTGATTACTGTATTAAAGTCTATAAGTTTTGCAATGTCAGACTCAATATTTAGCCTAGCAAGGTCGTTAATGCAATCCTAACTCATGATAGACTTGAGTTTTTTTATAAGTTTAATTTTCCTGAAGCTTCTTTATGCGGATGCTTTTTTTCTTTATGCGGATGCGGAGGTTCGGAAATATACTTTCTAGTTTGCGCTCTGTCAATGCAATTAAGATTTAAGTGTACTCAAATGTTTTGTACCAAAATTTCATATATAAATCATTGTTATGTGTTTCATTTCATAAAAACTAAAATGTTATTGAAGTATGCTACAAAAACATATAAACTAAAAAAAAAGTAAAACTTTATATTTATTTTATTAATTTTAGATTATTTGTTAAGTTTTCTAAAATTAAATATGCTTAAACATTGATTTAGCGAGTTACCCCAATACTTACCATACCTCAAAATTTTATTGGTAGGTACGTTTAGCTTTCTATTTTTGATATTTCTAGTTAAAAGTGAATGTATAAATCATGAAAAAGGTAGTAAGAGAAAAAATGTAATTATTTTATTAAGGAAACCAAAAACAAAAAGAAGGTTTGCAAATTTAACTAGTGCTGACAAAGTAGGAATTTTAAGTTTTTTAATTAGTAGGAGTTTAAAGTTTTTGTTTCATAGATTTGAAAATTTATTATTCGGATTGGTTTACGCTGAGCCGATAACAATTTATTAATATTAAAGTTACCGATTTGTCCCCAATCCTGAAATCTATGAGAAGTTCGAATCTGTAAAAACGCCAAGATATTTAACAATGTATGTTGGATAATAAACGTCTATTATTAATTTTGATTTTATTCATATGACTGCTGTAAGTTTTTATCTTGGAGATAAAAAAAAAATAAGTTAATCTTTTTCTAAGTTCAGAGAAATTAAGTTTGCATTTAGCTAATGAACTAATGAAACCTTTTAGATTTAAGTTTTAAATTTTTACACAGGGAATGATAAGACTTTTTAACATGCAAAATATTAGTATCATCAGCAAACAAATGGACTTTTGAGAAGTGGGTAGAGTTATTTAGATAATTAACATATATCAAAAACAATAGATGGCCAAGAACAGAACCCTGGGAAACACCACAAACTATGTGTTTATTATTTGATTTGTAACCATTAATACTAACAAGCTACTTCCGATTTGAGAGACAAGTTTGTAGCCAATTACAAGCAATTCCTCGGATTCCATAATGTTTAGCATAAGAAATTAAAATGGTGCGATTAACGGTATTAAAAGCTTTTTGTAAGTTGATAAAAACACCACCAACGAACTAACCACGACCCAGAGCTTTTTTAACTTTTTCGGTTATATTTATTAAAGCATGGCACGTAGAATGTTTTGATCAAAATCCAAACTGAAATTCATTTAAAAAATTAAAATAACTCAAAAATGAGTATAATCTAGAATACATAAATTTTTCAAGGAGCTTGCTAATGTTAGATAGAATTAAAATCGGTCTATAGTTAGTAGAGTTTTGAACCTTTTTATATATTTGAATGACACAAGATAATTTCAAAATGTCAGGTGTCATTTAAGAGTGATTTTAAATACCTCAGAGAGAATATGAGAATTGATTTTAAATACCTCAGAGAGAATATGAGAAAATTAAAATCAATAAGGATGTTTGGGGAATACTGTTAGCACCTATTGATTTTCTAGGTTTCAATATAGATATTAATAATCAGATTTCGGAACGGTTTGTTGGATATAAACTAAACTATAGTTTATCTGTAAACTATAAAGATTTGGATGCTTAAAATACTTTTTTATAGCTAATGTAAGATGAGTAAATTTTTAGAATTAAGTTTATGAGTAACATTTGTAAAAAAGTTGTTTAATTCTACGCAGATAAGAGTTGGTGCAGTTTTGTATGTTTTGTTAACTTGTAAGTAATTTTTAAGACTTTTTATGCTTTTCCAAGTTTCACGAAGATTTTTTACATTTTCTGAAAATAATTTTTTGAAATATATTTGCTTCCTCAGTTTAATTAGATTAATCATGGTATGTTTGTAGCGTTTAAAGATTTATTTTTGTTGGATCTTTTAATCTTAAAATTTTCTTGAATAAGATTTCGAATTTGAATTGATTTTATTATTCCTTTAGTAATCCATGGCTTGAATTGACGGTTGTAGCTTTTAATACTAAACTTTTGAGTGGCACATGACAATCTAACAACGCTGTTGTTTTAGAAAAGCAACAGTCTAACAACGCTGTTGTTTGAGAAAAGCAACAATCTAACAACGCTGTTGTTTGAGAAAAGCTTCAAGGCTGGGGTTAATATCGTTTTTATTGGTAACGTCATTCTAGTCAACTCATAATAATTTAGGTTTAAATGGTTCTTTATTATAATTTTTAAAGTTCTTGCGGTATAAATGGTGACAGCGTGGTATAAATAATTTGTTGAAATAAAGATAATTAAGAAATTGAGGTAGTTGATCAGAAATAGAAGCTGTTAGGTTTCCTGAAATAATTTTATTAATGGTTACCTTTGAAAAGATATTGTCAATGATTTTAGCAGAATGGTCAGTAACTCTCGTTGGTAGCGTAATGAATGGCAGAATATTATAAGAAATAAGTAAGTTTAAAAACTCAAAACCTGCAAAGTCAGAGTTTAACTGTATAAGGTCCATGTTAAAATCATCAAGAAAGACGGATTTATTTTCATTGTATATTTTTTGAAGAAGGACAGACGGTTTATTATTGAAGTCGTTTACATCCATGCTTGGGTGTCTATATATGCAACCAACAATAACGTTTAACTTTTATAATTTAACTTTTAAAATTAAAAAAATTATTTCAACAAAAGTAGATTTTAAATAGTTTAGTGTGTATATGAGCAAATCATCTCTTCTTTTATAAATCAGTTTTTTTGATAGATGTAACATGGTTCCGCCACAAGAAGATTTGGTTGATGTGTGAAGTGGATGTGTGGAAGTAGATTTTTTTTTAACCTTGTTTCTGTAATTCCAATAATGCTAATTTTAAAACTAATTAATAATAACAATATGTTCAGATCTTCATCTTCAGGGCATGTTAAGCATTTTGTACCATAAATTATTTTTTGTGTCCTAAATTGTTTTGTAACTTAAAGAGTATTTTTTAAATGAAAATTTCTTTGATGAAAGGTTAAAAATTTATATAAAAAACTCTAGATTATGACAAATTTTTGTAATCTGAATTTTCTTTTTGAAAAACAATAATTGATCTGGTCTGGTATTTTTCATAGCAGAACATAAAATTATCTTTCTTAAAAAAACAAACATGCAATTTAAAAATAAAATAAAATTAAATAAAAAAAAGTAAGAATAATAAACTTACCAAATCTAATATATGAGCAAATTCTAAGGGTTTTAATCTTAAAATATTAGCAGCCATTGTAGATTTTGTAATTTAAACTTAATTTTTATTACAAGTTTATTTTGTTTGTTACTACTTTTGACATTCGGCACACCTATGCAGTTTTTATTTAAAAATCAATAAGCTTTGTTGTTATGACGTAATGAATTTGACGTTGAGGCAGGAAACACGGTTATTTTTTTTTAATATGCCCATCAGAAAACCGTTTTACAATAAAATAGTTGAAATAAAAATTAGTTACGCAACAAGAAATAATTAAAATATAAAATAAATATACAAGTATGAAAAAAAAAAAGAAAAAAAGACGCGGATACTTGTAACGAGAATCGCTCGTAAATTACAAACCCTCAAAAAAATATCGCAAATTATTAAGCGTTTAAAAATATAAAAATATATCACCAAGAGACAAAATAATTTCTTTAGGCTTTTTCTTAAAAGAGATATAGCTCCATTCAAGAAAAAAATCAAAATGTTGTATAATGATTTTTTTAAAAGAAAAGTTCCACGAAATGAAATTCTTAATTTTTCAAAATTAGTTTTGAAAAATGGTTTCCATATTTAACTTTAAACTTCAACAGCTTCTAAAGGAAAAGGAAGTAGAGTTTATTATGTCAAAGTTATGAGAACAAAATTTATTGTCATAAGATTAGAATAGGAGGGGGGGGGGGGCATGCACCCCCATACCCCTTGGATCCGTCACTGATACAATATTATAAATAGTAATTATAATAGAGACAATTATAAAAGTAATATTTGCCGTAAATTAAGCAGTATTAATGAACAAACTAATATAAATTAATAGTTATAATAATAAAACAACTAAATAATAAGTAATAATGTATCACTAACAAGTAACCAAAACTAAGAATATTTAACTAGGAATTATAAATTAAATAGAAAAATAAAATTTAAAAAGAAAATTGTATCAAAGTTATATCTAATATTATAAGTATATTATAAACTTAAACAAAAATAGAATAAATAACAATGTATAATAATAATAATAATAATAGCAATAATAATAATAATAATAATAATAATAATAATAATAATAATAATAACAATAATAATGTATAATATTAATAAATAAAAATAATCAAATAAAACAAGAAATAGCGAAATCAAATTAAGTAAAAATATAGATAATCAAATTCTTCTTTTTCTTTTTTAATAAATAATTTTTACTTTTCTTTTTCTTTTTTTTTTTTTAATGATTTTTATTGATTATTTTGAATGGTTTAAACATTTTTCGAATTCGATTTTCTTAACTCTTCAACGTTTTTCCTTTTATTGAATTTCTTTATCGAACATTCCATTTAATTAAGTATTAATTTTCTTTGTCTTTTTTTAATTTAAAGTCACAATTTAATTTTAATTCAAATCAATTTAATTTAAAGTCAGATCTTTAACTTAATTTCAGGTCAATCATTTTAAATCAGATCAATCATTGAATTTAAAATCGGTACTCGGCTAGAACTTATCAAACTCAAATAATACAGATAATAATAATAGGCAGTTCTAAGAAATTTTATTTTTTAATATCTGACGCAAATGACATACAAATTTTTTTTAGACCGAGTGATACCTAAAAAAATTTTTTTGTTGACTAAAATATTTTTAACTTTTTAAACGTTTTTAAGTTAAAAACAAACTGTATTAACATTTAACGCAATTGTCAAAAACCTAATATTGTAAAAATATGAATGCTACACAGCGGTTCTTGATGATAAGACCTTCTGGTCTTCTACAAGTTTCCAACAATTTTTTTTTAATTACAACACTGTTATTTTAAGAAATTTTGTAATATTTAATTTTTTTACGTTAAATTTCTTTTTGCTTACTTTTATTTATAATTGTTTATTTTTGATTATAGCGCGTTAAAGTTATATATGTTTTTTATACTACCCAGTGGGCACAATACGTGTTTAAAACGTCTAAAATACGTATCAAAACATATTAACTAATACATATTTTAGACGTCTAAAATACGTCTTGTACCGACTAGGTAGTGGTATAAAAAACTTATATACAATTCTTTTACAATTCAAGTTCGTAGTAATTACTTGTAATGTAAAAGTAATAACTTGTAATGTAAAAGAACGAAAATAATTGTTAATATAAAAGAAGGTCCTTGTTGGCTAACAATTGCCGACTGCCAACTGCAAATCCAATTTCGATGACTCCAATGTTCAAATTTGCCGACTAATTAATTTCCTAATAGTAATAGACCGGCCCTGCCCCTACACCCCCCTCCTTGGGATGGCCTTGTGTTTAACATTGCTTTTTCAAATGTCTGATTGCTCAAAAATGTTCTATGAATAGCCAATAGTGAGTTTGTTTACAGGAATTATATTATTTTTTGCAAAATATCCTAAATTTACTTAAGTATGAAACTTACAGAATATTGAACTTTTTTCTTCATCGTATTCATCAATTAATTGATATTTCATCAATATTTTTATCATTAAAATATATTCTGTATAATATTTTTACAAACACCGTGTTTACCTAGTTGCTTCCTTAAACTTGTTTAGTAACGTTTTTAAGTTTCACAATATTTAACTAAATATTTTTCTGTCTTATGTTTCTTTACTCAATGGTGCTTAGGTTTAAATCAATTGTTTTAAAAGTGTTATTGCCAGAAGTTCAGTTAATTTTTAAAACAATGCATCAACAAAAGTCATACCCGGATACAGAGGTTTTAATGTAGGCAACGGATAACCTTCTTTCTTTTTTAACTAAATAATCAAAAAAATAAATCTTTTATGAATGAAAAATTAAAAACACGAACATGTTTATGTGTTCCATACAGCTTTATTTTGCATGATATAAAATCTATAGCAAAGCCAACTCATTTAACTTGTTACAAAAAATTAAACAACTCCACAGACCCCTCTAATTTCCATACCGAAAATCTATTCAATATATATATACTAAAATATTTTATTTATGTTGAAATACAAACTTGGACTAGTTCCAAATTATTTTTCTAATAACTTTTTTCAAATTAACGCTAATAAGAATACTTCAAGAGGAACGGGAAATTTCACGTTACCTAAAAAAAAAAACAAAAATTTCGCAATATGCAATTGTATACCGTGGCCCTTACCTATATAACAAAGTCATACCCCAAAATATAGAACTTAGTAATTCTGGTAATCTTTATACTTTGAAGAAAAACCTTAAACATCTCATAATTAACTCAACAAATTTTATCGATATGTTTTAAACATATTTGACAAGAAAGTGAAAAAGAAAAAGAAAAAATAACAAAATCCATAATTCTTATGCAACACACTAATTTTAATATCTCAATATTTTTATGTGTATTACTCTTGTAATGTCACTTAATAAGTTTGCTTTTTAATTTTTTACTTATTTTATGTCTCAAAGGCTCTCGATGACAAGACTTCTTTAAGTCTTCTACGAGTTTCCTTTAAACATCACAATTATTTCACCAAATTATCTTATCAAATTTATTATCATCAAATATATATAAAACATATACTTTGTATTTAACACAGTGTGTTTGACAATATATTTTTTGCGATTTATATATGTATACATTTATTGTTGTTTTCTCTATGACTATATATTATGTCAAGAAAAGGATTTGTAACAATAATTTATAAAGTTGTAAAAAATCATGAAAAAAAAAAAAAAAAAATCTTCTACGATTACCCAACACCACTGAATCTTGGGTATTATTTCGCCCATGACGAAAACTTTGAAATTTTTTTTTGTCTTAAAACAATGCTAAAACCTGCTTATTCAAGAATAAATATACTTTAAAAATAACTTAAACATCTTTTAATTTGATGGATCTTAACCGTTTAAGCAGATTCCACCTGAAAAACTTTTCTAAAGTTTTACTAATTAGAAAGTCTATTTTTATTATGTTCAGCGTGCAATTTGTTACAGAAAAAAATCGGATCGTTGAACAAGATCTAAACAAATTAAAACAAGCGTTATAACTTAATGGTTAATATAGAAACTGTAAAAAAATTAGATAGTTATGTCCTTGTTAGGTTTCGCTATTCTCGCGGGGCTATTTTAATAATTTGTTGATTTTTTGCCCTAAATAAGTCACGTGACTGAAATTTTTATGCCATATAAAGCAAACATAAACCACAATGCTTTGCAATTAAACCGACCACAATTTACAAAAAAAATTAAAAAAAAAAAAATCAGGCGGCTGTTTAGGTATACGACACGTTGAATTCGTTTTCAAATTATATGAGGTTACCCCCTGAAGGGTGTTAAAGGTATTACTTTTTTTTTTCATGGATGGCCTGTTATTTTTTTAAAATAATAATATTAAAAAATTTAAAACACTAAATTTGTTTAATTGTTTATTTTTTATTTAACTGTTATATTAACACTACAAACTTGAACATTTATAATAATATGAAATGTAAATTTACCGGGGGTAAATCAAGAGATATTTAGTTCAAAATTTTATATTAACAGCCTTTCCGAGATAAAAAGCGCTAGAAGCGGACGGTGCTTAGTCTCTGAGCTTTTCATTTTTTAAGAAGTCGTTGTTTATGACTAATTTTTACAGAAATTATCAAATATTTCTAAATGTATTGTTTTAAACCTTTTATCTACTTTGTTGGTAGTATTTCTGTGGAGAGAAAAAGGAAACGCTGGGTCCATTTGAAGTCTACCAAGCAGAAATTGTCGAAACATGGTAATTATTTTTATATTGATTTTTATAAAACGTCTTTTTTTGATCGGACAAATATGGAACGAAACTTTTTAAATTATGTGCAAATATAGTTCAAATTATGGTAAATAACAAATGATTGCCTGTAAAATGATGTTTAATATTGTCAAAATAAGTTGTGTTCTTTATAACTTTACTAATTAATATTCTATAAGTACATGTGTTTAACAATATCAATCGATCTTAAATGTTTTATTTTGATAAATACTATATAATATGTTTATGTATATATCTAATTAAGTAAAGAAATCTACACTATAGTGTAGATTTCTTAAACTATAAATCATTTTGAATACACACATTTCTAAATATGTATACATATTTATGTATATATGTGTGTATTCAACTTGATTTAAAGTTTTACTTGAAGAATATCTATTGCGATTTTGTGCACTTAAAACCTTATATTTTATAGTAACTAAGCTTAACTGCTCTTGATTTGTACAGGTCTCTAAGAAATTTTCTTAATTTGTTTAGCAATGGTTTGTGGTTTTTGTTTCATTTTTGCTCTTTTGATTTATTTACTTTTAAATCAGAAACAAAGCTGACAATCTAAACAATAACAATATATATTCTGAAATAAAAGTTTACATTTCATAGTCATTTATTTATAGTACGAGTACTAATCTAAGGTAAACACTGATTAAATAATAATAGCAATCATATAATAATAATAATGTAAATTAAATGAAGGCGATTATAATAATATCAAAAATACTATTAAATATAATAATGACAATAATGATTATATTAGTAATTATAATAACAACAACAATAATAACAACAATAGCAATAATAACAACAATAATATTTATAACATTTATATATTAAACAATTTTAATAAGTAATAATGACGGTAATAAAAATGTAAAGAAATTGCTCAACTTCTGTTTTTATTATAGTGTGTATACAACTCTATACACACATATATGCATACAACTCTATACACATAGTGCATACAACTCTATACACATAAATACACATATATATATACACACACACTCTATACATTAGGGCATACAACTCTATACACATATAAACACGTGTATATATACACACATGTGTGAGTGTGTTTATATACACACTTGTGTGTGTGTATAATATATATACACACACAAGTGTGTGTATATATATATATATATATATATATATATATATATATATATATCAGTGGTCTTAGATTTCGTCCCAATGGTAACTACTGCTAATTTCTCGGATTTTTTTTTCTTTTTCAGATTATTTAGTTGTTTTAATTTTTGTTGTTGTTATTCACCTCCCTAAGGGCCACTACATTCAAGGAAGCTACTTTGTGGTTACAATAAAATAGCCTCCTCCACTACCTTAAGGAACAAGGTTGTTACTCAGAAACAAGTCAAGCACTAATAGCAGCATAGTGGGGATCAAACTCTTAACTTATGAGGCGAGTGCTTTACCAGCACAACTACTGCATAATAAAAATAGTGTGTATTTTATTTAACTGTTAAATTAAAACTATAAACTTGACTACTTATAATAGTATGAATCTATTATGATTAGTAGTCAAGTTTATACTATTACTAATATGAACTATTATGATTTACTGGAGGTAAATCATAGTTCTCAAGTTAAAAGTGTTCTCAAGATTTAAGAGGGTTGTAATGACAGTTTAAGAAAAAAATTACCATTATATTAAATAACTTTATTTTAAAATTGAAATTAAATTTTTATATTAAAAATTTAATTTCAATTTTGGACTTTGATCCACCTCAATTTTGGACTTTGATCCATCTCCAAGAAATACATTTTTAGCAGTAAAAATATTTATGCTTTTTCTACAGAAGTAATAATAGTAGTACCAATACTAATAATAATGTAATAAAGTAGTACCAAAAAAATAATAGTAACAATATTAATAACAGAAATAATGCTGGTCAACTCTATAGTTTCTTCAATTGCTTTTACTGTTATTGGATTTTCCTTTGGCAAAAATACTGAGACTTTACTTTTTGAAATATAGAGTTAAGCTATTTTGACTTAACCATACAATATTATGAATACATATTAATATTTTATTAATAAAAAAGATCTTTTTAAAATTTGTTTAAATGAACAAATAGGTAAATCTCAAACTCCAACAGTAGTCCATCATATGTGAGTTCCTCCTTCCCTGATAACGCTCTTCCATTGTCTAAATATCCTGATAAAATCATTAACCTTGCTCTTCATTTAAATCACCTAAATTTTGTGAAAATTGTTCTAATTGTGAGTGTAGTTTGTGGATTTTAATGTTCATGTTGCATCTCATCTCATGTAAGTTTGAAAGCATGCTTTCAACAACTTCAACGTGGTCATCAGATTTCTTGTTACATAAGAAACTCTCAACAGAAACAAATTAGTTCTAATTTTTGGAATGAAGTCTATTGGGTCAACTATTAGACAAAAATTTATGAATGTAAAAAAAAAATATTTGTAAATAGTAAGTTAAAAGATTAGGTGGTGGTGATGGTTTTTTGTTCAATTCTTTAGGTACTTTTACCATGTTTTAAATGTGATAAAATAGGGTGCCACCTTAAGCTGCCCCAGTATCGCAAGTAACCAAAAATATTTATGAAGAATTCTATTTATAAAAAATTCACAAGGTGACTTATCTGGTCTCTAAAATACTGGCTTTTTTTTATACTCAATCTTTGAACTTATGAAAGAAAACTGTTTCATTATATGAAGTATGAAGTATCGTTTTTTGCACCAACTTTTAGCTCTTCACACACTGGCCAAACTTTTTGACCAATGGTGTTGCTTGTCGCAGCTATCAGCTAGATACAAATGAAACGCAGAATCTTTGTGTACCTCCATTGTTAACCTGGAAGAAAGTATGTTCATTTTCAAAGTACATTTTTAAATCACAAATAATCCAGTTGTGGTCTTTATACCTAATGTATTTGATGACCTTAGAAATGTGTTTATTCTTCATTCATAGTCTGATGTGCAATAGGTATGGATTTGTAGTTGTTACCATTATGAAGCAAACTTTAAACTTTTGCTGCTGTCTATAAAAAAGAGACCAATCAGTTACAAAAGTAGTTTTATCCTTCGCATGACAAAAATACTAAACAAATCCCTTTCTTATGTACTTTAATAGTACTCAAGAAAATAATATAAATAGTACCCTTAGTTTCCAAAGTAAGCAATTTTTTTTCTTTTAAACAAGATGCTAAAATTTTTGAAGCTTCTTTTGGTATGTTCAGATTTTGGTTTTTTTTTCTTTTCTCTCTTTTGGTATGTTCAGACCTTAGTCAATTAGTTCTTTCTTTGAGGGTAGTTACCTATAATTCAAAAACAAAAGCTGTTGGAGAAAAATGGTTCATATGTTTGAAAAATACTTATTAAATTTAGATATAGAAAAAATACAGGGAAAAAACAATTTTTTTAAATATGTTATCTGCTTTCAAAAGGCTTTTCAAAATTTTCATTTGTGTGAAAAATTTGAAGCAATGTGCAGCTCAGCGCAGCATTGTAAAAACAATAAAACAGTTGTTTCATAAATTTTGTATTGTTATTTCCAATTTTAGGTGAATACATTGAAGAATAAAAATTACAGAAACGTGAAATATTATAATCCCACTCAAATTGCTTAAGTGTGCAGTTTGACATTTAGCATGCTCAATTTAGTTTTAGCGCACACATTAGGATAAAGTGTACACAATCAAAGTTTTTAACCCTTTTCATATGTACATAGGTATCATTTATTGCAAAATTAAGACCACCCTGTAAAAATTCAAAAGAAAAACAGTAGAAATCTCAACTTTTATCTAATGTTTTTTGTGCTAAGAGCAGATGTTATTAGAAAGAAATAAAATGATTTTCAAAGGGTTTTTATTAGTAGTAATTACCCCTATATTTCCACAAATATTGAGGTGACTAAATTGTATAAGCCATTTTATTTCAGTTTAGCCTTACGCATTATCTTTATCACTTTCCTCTCTCCATTTAAATTTTTCTCTTTAATGGGCTTGCTTTTGTCATTTTAGTTTTGGTTATGCATTATTGCATTAGGGCAGGGTTTTGCATGTCACAAAAGGTTATAACTTGTTTGTACCTAGGCTATGATAGAGATAAACAGGTCAAATGATGGTAGTAAAATTTGGGAATTTAACCTGTATTTCTGATAAATATGTTTCTGGTTCTAAACTGTTTAGAAATCCAAAGGAATGCAGTGTGACTGAGCTTGAATGGTGGCTGTAATGTCATAATAAAAAAAAAAATGCGCAAAAGAAAAACTTGTTAATTAGAGTCCAGAAAGTTATCAATTTAAACTGCCTGTTGATTTTAAAAAAGATAACAGGGAATATCTTTTTCCGGATATTTCTGGAATTCCGGATATTTTTCTCAAAATATAGTTTTTCCGGATATCCAAAATGTTTTCTCATACATTCAAGTTTATATAATATTTGTTTTAATGTATATACATTTTTCGTTCTCAGTGATCAGCCATAAAAAAAATGTCAAAAATGTCTATAAAAATTCCAGCTGAGAGCAAAATTAGGAGAATAGTAAGGGAAAATATGTTCTGGATATTTTACATAAACTATTTTTCCAGATTTTTAAAAAATGACTTGGATGATTACTGGGATAAAGGTAAAATGGTATATATATATATATATATATATATATATATATATATATATATATATATATATATATATATATATATATATATATATATATATATATATATATATATATATATATATATATATATATATATATATATATATATATATATATATATATACCCATATAGTGTAGCTTTAAGAGCATTTTAATGTAAAAAAAGTCTCTTACGACTACAATTTTAATTACCTCGTCTCTTAAGCTGTTTTTGATTGTCATCGAAATGTCAAAGCAATTAATTTATGCGGAAGTACATTAAATTTAATTGTTTTACATACAATACAATACAATATATATATATATATATATATATATATATATATATATATATATATATATATATATATATATATATATATGTATGTATATATATATATTGTATATGTTGTATATATATATATATATTGTATATATATATATATATATATATTGTATATATATATATATATTGTATATATATATATTTATTGTATATATATATATTGTATATATATATATATATATATATATATATATATATATATATATATATATATATATATATATATATATATATATATATATATATATATTGTATATATATATATTTATTGTATATATATATATTATATATATATATATATATATATTATTTATTATATATATATATATTGTAATTGCAGCTGAGAGGTTCTACACTTTTTCACACATTGTTACTGCAATGAGTTAGTATTGTAAAACAAAATAAAGAGAAAATGATTTACTGATAAAGTTTTAAAACAGGTTTTAATTGACGTCTTATTTAGTAATTTGATTGCATTCCTGCACACTTTTCAATCCCGCTGCATACGCACAGAATTTTTAAATTCATGCAGGATCCCTCGCAAGGGGTTCGTTATAAACATTTTACATGTTATAAAGATAACCATGACAAAATAACAATTGTTCTTATGTTTTACGTAATTTAGGATAACAAGCTCAAAAATTTTAAAAACATGTACAAAGGTGTGGTAAATTAAAGTAAATCAATATAATTCAAAATTTTTATTAAACAAAAATAAAAATATAAATGCGTAGCCTAAAAAAAATAAAAAATTAGCCTATTTTTTAAAATACTAAATGTGTGAGAATAGTTGCAAGTAATGTGATCTTAATAAAATGGCACAACTTAAAGTATCATCTCCCAAGTTACTTCTCAAAGGGCTGCATATATAATCAGACGCTGAAAAATTTTGCTCGATCGTAACATTTATTGGGGATTTTGTTATCATACATTTTATATCATACCAAGAAGCTTGCCTCTTATTCTGTTAATTTTATAAGGAGATGTTACTTTCAATAATTTCTTAAAGTCAAAAAAAGTCAAAACTTAACATCTTTACATTTCTGCCCAATTTTTCTTCTCTTTTTATATTTAATTTTCTAATTCTTCATTCAGTGATTTTGAGATTCATTTAGGTTGTTGAGAATCCTCTATAGATTTTTCATCTTCATTTTCTTTGTGTAAACTCTTGTCAACAATTTTTTAATTTCTTGATGTATGTTTTTCTTTGGCATTAAGAATATTTTTATTTTCTTGTTGAATTTTTCTAGGATTTTGTAAGTAAATTAGTAGACCAGTTAAATTATTATTGTGACATTGTGTAAATCTCTTACGCAGTGCATCAGATAAATCAATGCTCAAAATTGAATATTGCTGATCTAATTTAGCTAAAATAAATCAAAAAGTTGTTTCATTGACAGATTTTCTTCTGCGTTACACTTCTTAACCAAGTTTTATTGGTATCAGGCTAAGAATTAAATTATTGATTTGAGACTATTCTTTATTTGTGAAACCTTATTCTTAATATGCACTGTCAATGAAACCTTTTTTGACATATAACTTGAGTTTATGAAAACATTCCACCATATCGAGCAAATTATTTCGTGTCACCTGACAATTAAGAGTCGACTTTAGTTTTTTGCCTTATTCATGTAGGATATACTTTTTGTAAATTTTGATAAATAAATCATTTTAACAAAAAGAGTGTTAAAAGATTTTAACAACTTCTTTTCTTTTTTAATGAGATTTTAGTAATTGCTAACTAATTCAGCAAATAGTTGATCCAAAAATATTTTCAAACCGCAGTCTTCATGTATAACTTCATCACCATCAGCGGTATAACTTCATCACCATCACTTGTTGTGGTTATGGCAACAATTTCTTTTAGGAAGTCAATATCAAAACTATTTAGCCTTTTTGCCATTAACTCAGCGTTTCAGAATCAATGGATTGGAATCAATGCAGGATTGCAATGTGAGACTTATTTGAACTCATCTGTTTCATCTATGGAGTGTTAATGGCTATTATCTTTTGATTTGCTTTTGACATTAATAATCACATGCTTGATTTGTGCATATAGTATATCAACTCGCCTATTTGCCACATAATTAGGTTTAAGTCCTTATGCCATTCTTTTATGTGCTTTCCTTTAGCATCTCTTCACTCTATAAAATTTCTCATTGTTCTTTGTTCTCGTTTTCAAGACTGTACTCTTTAATGTTATTTCTTATCAAGTTAACCGATCTCTTTCTCTATATTTCTCAGCCAATATTGTTGGTGACTTGAATGCTTGAATGACTTGAATAACAATGAATGACTTAGCTCTAGTACCACTGACCCTACTGAAACAAACATTCACAACTTTTGTCAATAAATCTCTTACTCATTAGGCAGGTGCATAAGCTTTTTTTTCTCATCAGTTTATGTCTCATTCTACCCCATGATTCTCACCTTGTGCAGCTGCTATTTTTAATTATCTTTTAATTCATCTTTTTTACAGCTCTTGTGTTATTTTTCTTTTAAAATCATCTAGAGCTTGTGGTTTAGACAATTCTTGTCTCTGATAAATAGTGTTCTTCTCTGTTCAATACTCTCTAACCTGTTAACTGCTAAATTGAATTTTGTTTTCCTGTCAGTTAGAAAATGGAATTTGTGTTCTGATTTAAAAAAACTCTAGATATCACTTTTGTCCCAATAACTATTGCCCCATCAGGCTTTAGATAAAATTTTGCATGTTGGTCTACTTCATTAGCTATCTTCTTATAATGTATATGGGTTTAAAAATAATTCAATCATTTTAAAACAAGTATTTAAAATGATTGAATTATTTCAGTTCTTACACAATATTAAAGTAGTTCTAGAATGCTAACACTATCTTTTATTTCCTGCACTTTCTGGGGTAACACAAGGTTCCATCATTTCTCCTGTATTGTTTGTTATCTATGTTAAGGGTCTTATCAATCTTGCATGCAAAGTAACTCTATTTGCTATCAACACAACTTCAGTCTTGACAAAAAGTCATGACTTTTTGATTACTTAGACAGGCAGTCAATCTTGACTTTTAGACAGGCAGTCAATCTTGAATCTGATTACTCTTCTGTGATAGCTTGCAATGACTTGTGAATTTTAACCCAAACAAAACTAAGATATTTGCTGCTAACAATTATCATTATATTGTCAATATTCCTATATTGATGAAATTTGAAAATGGAAAAAAAAACTTCTTATATACAATCGATTACAAAGTTAGTCTTTATTGTGCTCACCATATCCACTCACTCCTCCCAATTTCATTCAATACAAATCTCTTATTCATCCCTTTATATAATACTGTTGTCATATTTAGGCTATTTCTTCTAATCATGCTCCTTTTCTTCTAGACTAGGTCCAGAAAGTTATTGTAAATGTAGTTGAACCTGGTTTAACTGTCAAGTTTTTGAGCTCTATTTTGAGCTTTTGAAATAAAACCATAAAGTTGCATCTTTTCTCTTTTCTACAGATACTATTATAGTTGCTGCTCATTTGAGCAGCAACTATAATAGTATTTGTGTCTCTCGATCTGTTAACCATAACTCAATCTGATGTGACTTGTCTTTCAGTGAGTTCCCATCTTTTGTATCTGTCCTTTTATGCTCTAGTTTTATTTTATTGCAATTTTTTCTCTACAAAATTAATTAGGGAGGTGTGGTATTTCATCTTAGACCTTTGTTTCTCCATTTAAAATATTGGCTATATATATATATATATATATATATATATATATATATATATATATATATATATATATATATATATATATATATATATATATATATATATA
Source organism: Hydra vulgaris (assembly GCF_022113875.1). Taxonomy (NCBI): domain Eukaryota; kingdom Metazoa; phylum Cnidaria; class Hydrozoa; order Anthoathecata; family Hydridae; genus Hydra; species Hydra vulgaris. The sequence goes on along the minus strand of NC_061164.1, from coordinate 13,671,885 downwards.
TATATATATATATATATATATATATATATATATATATATATATATATATATATATATATATATATATATATATATATATATATGCATTATCATACATAACATTTTGCTGCTCCAAAAAATATATAATATTCTATAATTTGGGACAAATAAACTTTTTTATTAACTAAATTTAAATTATTTTAATTTTTTTTTTTTTTGAATTTTATATTAATCTTTCTATTTTTCTTTTAGTTTTAAACTATGCTTTCTTTTTTTTTTTAAATTGTTAAAACTCAAATTGAAAATAAGTTTGAAAAAGTTCAATCGTTATTATAATGCAATCGATCATGATTAGTTTGATATACAGCAACTTTCTTGTTTCACTAGCATTAGGTAACGGCATATGTAACTACAGTAAATTTCAAAGTAACAGCTTTTCAGGCGACAGTTGTAATTTCGTTGGCGATTATGACAAATAGAACACTAAATGCAATAATTCAAATTCTAAATTTGTATTATTTTTATTTTTATTTATTATTTGAAACATAGTGACAGAATAGTGAAGTAAGTAGTAAAATAACCAGCAAATCAGTGACCTAATTTTTGATTGTTACAAATAATTATTTTTAATACATAGCAGTTAATATTCAGCAAAAAAGCGGGGTTTTATGGACACATAATTTTGACATTTTAAAATGTAGGATGGATTTAAAAAAAGGCCACATTTAGCAGGGGCATATTTGGTTGGTTACTAGTAAAAGGTATTAGTAATCTGACCTTAGTCAAAAATGGCTATCAGTTTAGTTAATATAGATTGAAAAGTATAATTAGTAATTTTTTTAATTTTATTTAGACTGGATTTACATCTGAATCAAGTTATAGTAGCAATGAAGAAAAGCAAGATGATAAAAACTCATGGGAAGAGGATTCAATGTAAGATTTCAATATAATGCTGTAATTGTTTTGTAAATAAATGCACAATTTATGTTTAGAATAATACCATTGTTTGTTTTTGTCTTCTCACTCTACCTAATGTGATTTTACTTCATAAATAATGTGCTAATAATTTTTTTATAATTCATCATCAGTTTTGTAAATAAATGCACGATAATCTTTTATGTTTAGAATAATACCATTGATTTTGTCTAAGTCTCACTCTAGCTAATGTGATACATTTTACTTCATAAATATGTGCTAATTTTTTTATAATTCTGTGAAAATCATCTATATTCTTAAAGTAGTTTATAGATTAGTAAACCATTTCAAATATAAGTATCACTTTTAGGAAAGCTTTAGAAAAGAGGTATGAAATGCTTGATACTCAAAAAATCACAAAAACACAACTTTAATAGATTTAATAGAGATTTTTACATTATTAATATTGTTAATTTTTTAACTTTTCTTTAATGTTTTGTGCTGTTTTCATTATTTTACTTAAATACGTTCTTTTCAATTAAGTTTTGGTTCACACAATCATCTGAAAAAAAAGTAAATAATTCGTTGTTAGCAACTTAATTACTGTTTATCTCAAATTGTTGCTCAGGGCTATTATAACAGAGCGCTGCATTTACAGGTTTATTGCCGAGAGGATTTGCAACAGCTTTTGCTTCAGCTAAAATATTAATCCATGATGAGAGGATACAGTTATGAATACTAATCAGATGTTGACTGAAAATAATTTTGTTATCGATAGTTAGCTGAAAGTTGACTGAATCAAACGACTTCATTGACAACTTAAAGAATTTTGTACCAAAAGGTAAGAAGCACAGTAGTTTCAAACGATTTTAACAACTTTATCAAGGACTTAGCTTGATTTAACATGTCAGTGGTAAGACCCTCTGTAATGCGATTGAGAGCAACAATAGTTTTTCGTGGTCCTTTTGCATTTCAATAGCGGCAAACTGAGCTGACCACTTGGTATTACCTATTACCAAGCTTGTGAAGAGATTTCTCTCAATTCTTGCAAAACTTTCATTTAGCCCGGACTGCAATTAAAAAAAAATGTAAAGAAAACGTTCTTTTACCTCCCAGCTTTTATGTTGAAATTGAATCGAATAAAACTGATTTGTTCTGTGTGACACGTCCGGCGCCCCAATGGGTAATGACCGTAAAGTATCCTGCTTTCCTAATTTCTCTTAGAAGAGCGCACTGCGCCAATAATACACACTCGTGTATGAACTCATTCTGTGATAACCATAAGAGGTAATGGGTCTGCATCCGAATTCCCTCTTTATGGTGACAAGCTATGTTTTCCAGATAATTTGTTTTGTTATGTTTTAAAATCATTTCCAGAGCTCCAAAAAAATTGAAGTTCACTTGTTCTCCTAAAGCAGAAGTTTGACCTGTTGTAATAGTAATGCAAAAAACAGTAAAAAAAAAAAAAAAAAATGCATTTTTGACACTAAAAAATATTATCTAAATAAAAAATAAACGTCATATTTTGTGATAATAGAAACAATGTTGTATCTAGAATATGGCGCAATATCTCATGCCACCGTTTTCTTGAATAAACCTTTTTTAAGAAACTGCGGTGTATGAATTCTGCTCGATTATTTATAGACATCTAATTCACCTTCAATAAATTTATGGTTCTTAAATAAGGTTTCCCTTGTTGCTGAAGCTGCGGAAGTTCCTCGAGGTATCTCTTTATTTGTGAATTAATTTAAACCAATTGTGTTGAAAATTATTGAAATATTTTGGAAAGAAATTTTGCTAGTTAACAGTACAACAAACATGTTAAAAACACAAGCCTATAAAAATCTCTGTTTTAAAACAAAGAGACTAGGCCACTTTCAACATAAACGGCTCTTATGGTAGTGCTTTAAAAAATATTTCTTCGTCTTCTGGCGCCCGAGTCACGGATGCTCTACTTGCCCTCTTTCTCGACGGCCCTGGTTCAATATAAAATTATTTTAGACGATTAAAAAATGAAATTGGAAAGTGCATAAAATTTGTTATTACAAAAGTGGAAATCTTATAAATGCTATTGCTATTGGTATAGATACGATACCACACGATATCGATAATAAAGGGAATCGTATGGTATCAAATAGTATAATAGGCTCGATAAGCAAAAAATAAAAAATGTAAGAGTGACTTTTTAAATTATAGACTATACCAGGCAAAAATTACGATACCACGCGAGATATAATTAAAGCATGGAAGTATAAAACAGATGGACGTTCAACCACATTAAAATGCTTCAGGACTATGCTTGTAACCTTTTGTTTCAAAAACTATAAGAAAACGACATCAAGTCTGAACTGTTACGCCAAATTTGTATACGATGACGCAAATAGTTACGTTTATAATAATTTAAAAATATAGAGTTTTGACAATAAAAACATTAAAAATGGCGCAACGAAACGGCAAACAACAACTTTTTTATAAACTTCATATTAAATGAATGGAATATTACTAGAATAAATGGAATTATGATATACGGTTAATGAAACTATAAGCTTTAGTAATTTAGAAAACATTTTTTATTTAAAAAAAAATGTTTTATCTCTTTAATCAAATGTCGTGTTATGATTTGAAGCTAGAAAAAGAAGCTTAAACTAACATATGCTTTTAAAATAAAGAGGTTCTATTTAATTGCTGAGTTTTAATAAATCTTTTTTTTTGAATTAGTAATGGTTAAAACTATAGCATATCCTTAGAATAACTTTTTTTAATGTTTGAATAAGTATAATTTCAGTGAATTTTGTTGTTTTTTGTCCAGTAAAACTTGTTTTCTTTTTTTGTCGTTTACAAGCATACTCCTAAGACGGCTTGAAATTGCTTTGATGTTCGCGCCTCAATGAACTTCATCTGTTTTATACTTCCATGATCCAAGTAACAATATCAGATGAGGAAGTAAAATACGGAAGCAATACAACATAATTAAATTAAAATAACGATACCATATGTATCTGGTACTGTTATTTATTTTTATGTTATGCCACACAATCTTTGAAAATTTCTATTATACTAAATAAGTCAATTACAGGCCTTGTTTTAAAGCGTTACGCCTAGAGCGATTTACGTACGCCTTAAGCGCTTTTTACGTACGCGTAGAGCTGTTTTGGTTAAGCTACTTTTTATCATTTTTTAACTTTTAAATTAGCGGTAACATAAAAGAAGTAATTAATTTTCAAAAAAACCACATTAACTTTTAAATAACGATATGTTAAGGTATTTATTAAAAAAAAGAATTTACTTTAAAATTAATTGTTGTAACTTTTCATCGCGATATATCTTTCTTTTTTATAGCAATTAATTTGACGCTAAACTTTTAATCCAAATATTTAGCAACATGAAAAATTGTTTGTCAATCCTTAACTACAAATTTTTTGGAATGTTTTTAATAAAAAGTAGTAAAGTTTTTAGTAAAAAACTTTTAAAAAATTTATATTCTATATTTATTAATACAGAATATAAAAGTTTTTTGTAATATAGATTTTTTATAAATTTTTTACTGAATTTATAATAAAAAACATTTGCAAAAAAATTTGTAATTAAGAATTGACATTTTTTTAAATAAAATCTCAAAAAATGTCTTAATATTTTTGTTATCATGATAACAAAAATATCAAGACATTTTTTTGAGATGTTAAAAAAAATGTCTTTGCTTTTCTTATTAGTTTATTAGTATATAGCTTATAGTTAGTTTAATAGTATATAGCTTTTCTTATTAGTTTGTTAGTATATAGTTTAAGTTATGCGAGGGGAGGGGGTTGGCACAGAAAAAAAAATTACCTGTTACTCGCAATATTTGAATGAAGACAATTTGTTAAAATTCTTCTGCGTGCGATTCAATAAGTTTTTTTTGTCATAAATCAAGTTATTATATAAGGTAAAGAAATCATGAGTAGACTACAACATCCGCTGATGACACTAATATTACGTTGAATATATTTATATAACGGAGGTTTTATTATGCACGCGCACATTACAGGTTCCGTTAAATAAATACTAAGGCACGTTTTAGTTTAATGACAGTCTCCATTTTTTACTAATGAATATGTATTTTTCTTTATAAAACAAAACAAACTAGTATATAAAAACCTTGTATATTTCTATTATCTCTAAATTATTTAAAGTTCGAATATGGATTGTATTTTGAAGGACAAAAGATTTACTTTAAAAACTTTTAAATCTTGGGACTTTGCAGATGCTTTGCCGATGCGATGATCACAGAAAAAGAGAAGACTTACGTTATTAAAATCAAATGTAAGTTATGTGATCTTCATCAAAATAAAATATTATCCAAAAACAATAGTGCCGTAAGGGCAACTGCCCAACGGTTTATAAATAATACAAGTCATGTTAAAATATTTTAACATGTTACTATATTTTAATTAAGTTGATATATAATTAAAAATAAAAATATAGTTCAATAAATAAATTAAATTTATTCTTAACAAAGATTACCTCATATTTATTCTTTTTTTTATTTTATCAAGTTAAATTGCTTACAAACGAAAAAAAAAAAGAGTTTTGTAATTATGCGTAGAATGAAAATACTTTTGAGTTTGTTTATAAGTTAAGGAACTTAATTTTTAATAAACAAATTTTTACGAACGTTTATTATAAACAGATACGATTCAAATTATTAAATATACTTAAATTATTTCAGTTGAGTATTTTTATAAGTTTGCACGATTAAAGTTTGGCATACAAGTATTTGTTTTTTTGTTTTAAGAATAATTAATAAAAGAGTTTGCATAGTTAAGACTTTTATATTTAATTTAATTTTTTTTTTAATTTCCTAAATTAAAAAAAAAAAAGATTTAATCGTTGAAAACGATTTTTCTCTATAGCTCTGTTTCTTTGTGATTTGTTTAAAAAGTTAAATATTTTTACAATAACATAAAAAGTTTATGAATTAAATTCCTAGCGAACGCGTTCTAAACTACGTATCAAAAATACGCTTCAAAGCAGACAAAACTTTTTTATATTTTTATAAAACGCAAGTTGAAACGCTTTTAAAAATTCAAAAAATATTTAAAAACTTAAATTTTTCTTTGCTAGTCAAAACAAAATCGTTGTTTAAATAATTAACATGGGTTTGTGTTTATCAATGTTAATATTTTTTGTTTACTCTAGAAATTTTTAAAAATAAAAAAAATCATTATTATTTTTTATTCAATAACGATTAAAAACAATTATTCAAAAACAAATTTCAGAAATAATTAATATATATATATTTTTTTTTTACTAAATAATATTGAACTAAAATTAATAATAAAATAACAATTAAAAGCATTACAAAATTTTCATAATAAATTTATATTTAAAACGTTTATAGTTTATATTTGAGTTAATTGTTAAATTGAATTAGTTTGCGGTTATTTATTTATTGCGGTAGTTAAAACACTTAACGCCTATAAAAAAAAATAAAGATAATTTTATGACGTTAAAATCGCGTTAAGCTAATGCATTAAGCACTTTTTTATTTAAAACAAGGCCTGCAATTATATACAGCTCATTTATTATATAAATTTATTATTTCAAATTACTAATCATTTATAAAAATACAATTTCTCGTAAAGACCTGAGCTGCAATACCAATTGCTAACTATTGTTACTAAACGATGCCAACATACTTTCCAACTGATACTTTCGATAACAATATCGTGTGATCTCAATATCGATACTGTAAGGTATCGCACCGATACCAGACGATAAAACCGTAACTCGATACCAATTATCCAGTGTCCACTGATCTCGATATCGATACTGTAAGGTAACGTTCTGATGATATGGAAAGATATCGTTTTGTTAATTATTGTTCAGATGATAAACGAAAACTCGTTATCGATTATCTATTGTTTAGAGTTGACATTTTAAATGATAACAAAATATGGGTGAAAAAAAGCCGACGATTATATACCTATTTTGCAAGGGAAATAGGAATGTCTGTTACATACTTTCCAAATTTAAAATGAAATTTGGAAAGTATTTAGAAAATACATATAAAATAAACATATTAATAAAAATATATTGTGAAGAAGAGTTTTGATTAAAAACATATTCAAAACTTTCAATATAATACGTGATACCAGTAAAACTTTTTAAAACATAAACTATAAGAAAACTCAAAAAACTGAACAAAATTAAAAATAATAAAGTTTAATCATTGTAATTTTTAAAAAATATCTATGCTGATAAAAATTTTCAATAATAAGACCAGTGTTGTTAGTCCTTGGCCTTGACCTGGCTTTAAGGCCAAAAATTAAGGCCTTGGCCTTGACTTTGAATCTCTTGGCCTTGGTCTTGGCCTTGAAATATTTGGCCTTGACCTTGATTATTTTGGCCTTGGCATTTATAATGAAATACATAAAATTAAAGAATTCAAAGTTTTCATTCTTTATTTTACATAATTACGTAGTTAATCATTCTTTATTTTACGTAATTACTTTATTAACGTTAAGGCAAAAATTTAAGTCTTTGGTCTTGAAAATGTTTGTGTAGGTTTTGGTCTTGAAACTCTTATTCTTAGCTTTGGCCTAGTAACATGTGGCCTTGTTCTTGTCCCTGGCCTTGTAACTTTTGGCCTTGTAAGATGTAGCATTGGCCTTGTTAACAACTCTAAATAAGACGATACACTTCCTAAGTAGACGAAAGCAAAGTTAAAAAACTATGGCCCGGAATACGATTGAAGAAATCGGTTCCGCACGTACCTGGAACTAAAAACGCGAACTAATTATGGTAATTATGGTATATCACACAAGATAAGTAGACACCTGAAAAAAATTGTTGTTATAGCAATGTAAACAAAGAGTTAATTTGTGCAAATCATCAAATTATATATATTTATATATGTATGTATGGATTGACTTTAAATGTATATATATATATATATATATACATTTAAAAAAAAAAAAAAAGTAAAGTGAAAACAAAACAAACTCCATAAGATAGAGCTAAACCCTAACAGTATTAGGGTATTATAATACAATAATTAATTTTGTTATTAAATCAAAAAAACGTTAGTTACTTCCAAAAATATTTGGGATATAAAATGATCTTAATTTTTGAATCAAATTATCTCTAAAAATAAAAATCTCAAAAAAACATTTTTGTACTGTGGTTCTACTTTTTGAAATAAATAAAAAGTAGTTGTATTTTAAGTCATCGGTTAAACGATGAAAGAACATACACCTCAAACTATTTTGTCGGCATAAAACCTCAGATCTTTTTTCTTTAGCCTTGTCTTATTGATTATTGATATTGCGCGCTTAGATGTTGAAGTGCCTAGTATAGATATGTATAACATATATATATATATATATATATATATATATATATATTATATATATATATATATATATATATATATATATATATATATATATATATATATATATATATATATATATATATATATATATGTATATATATGTATATATATATATATATATATATATATATATATATATATATATATATATATATATATATATATATATATATATATATATATATATATATATATATATATATATATATATATTTAAATCCGTAGTTGTTCAGTTATTTTGAAATTAATGATTTATTTAATTTACTTCATTGTTAATCATGCGATTTGAAGCACAAAAATTATAAGTTGTTTATTCGTATACGTTGTTTATTTTCTAAATAGCGTTAAGGCGAGTTTCCACTCATCTGTTTTTACGGGAACAGGAAAGGGACGGGAAAAATAATCACGTGGGCATGCTTAGTATAAGTTTTAATATGTCCAAAGAAAAACTACGCATGCTCACGTGATTATTTTTTCCTTCCCTATCCCGTTCCCGTGAAAAAACGGATGAGTGGAAACGCACCTTTAGCATTTCATTAGATATTTTAATCCAATAGTTTTGTTTATTACGTTTACCGCGTTTGATAAGTTAAACTGTTAATTTGGTTAATGAAAAATTATTTTATTCATATAAATAGTCACATGATTTGTTTTGATGTTTTTAATTAGTTGAACCTTTTTTATATCTCTGAAATATTTTTATATCACACATGAGCTAAAATAAAGAAAATATATTAAAAGGTTTTTTGATCTAGAGTTCTTATTATTACTTATTATTTTATCTATTTTATTTCTTATTATTTTATCTTTTTTATTTTTTTATACTGTTTGTACGATTTTAAACTTTTTTCATTTTCTTAATAAATTTGTTCTTTATATAAATAATCTAAATAAATTTGTTCTCGTTATATACTTTAATAATTGCAATATACATTAATACATTCGTGTATTTATAAAGTTATGCGTTATTTAAAAGTTCACATGGAATAGGTTGAATAAACATTTTATTAGAAAAGATTTTTTTATAAGTTCTTACTTAAATTATCAATTTTTAAATTATCAATTTTTTATCAATTTTTAAATTATTATCAATTTTTATCAATTTTTAAATTATCAATTTTTTATAAGTTCTTACTTAAATTATCAATTTTTAAATGTTTTGAAAGGGTTTAAAGTACTCGAAACTTTTTAAACACAATTAAAAATTAAATATCTCTCCTCTAACACAATTAAATATAATTTTATACCTAAAAAAGAAGTAAACATATTGTTTTTTTTTTTGCGCATTTTATAACAATAAGTTTTAATTTTTGCGCACATGCATTTTTGCACATTCATGTACCCTCTTCCCCCTCTGCTTGTGTAATTAACAAAAGGTGTGTCTAAGGGGTATTGCTGCCCAAACTATTTCCTAGAGTGATAAGACTTATCAAAGTAGAAAAATCCACTTTAATTATTAAAGGTGATGAGGTGTTCTCAAAAGAAGCTGTTTCAATACACAAATAAAAAAGGAATTCAAAAGCAAAATATATTTACTTAAAATAATTGAAAATTATTTTATGGTAATGTAACATGTTAGTTTCATTTTTGTGCTTCTAATAGACTTTAACTTTATAGAAATCTTGTAAAGAAAATTCAATTTTAAACTGTTTTAAAGAACTTTAAAACAGTCAATTATTATCACTTTTTTATCAAAAAAGTGATAATTAAAATTTTTAGAAAAATAAATTTATTTAAACTTTAATTTAAAAACATATTTCAAATGTATATAAACAATTTTTTTCGTTTCAAATGTGCATATCCATTTTTTTTGTTTTAAATATACCATTTAAAAACATATTTCAAATGTACGTAGTCATTTAAAATTACAAATACTTGCTCTGAGCATAAAATGAATAAAAATAATAGGTGCAGTAGAAAAAAAAAAAATTTCAATTCATTATCATATTTCCAGTTTATAACTTCAAAGGCTTACTGAGCAAAAAAAAAAGATAAAAAGGTTCCTCAAAAATGTACACAACTAACACGTTTTAGTTATGAACATATTACAAATTAATATAACACTTCAAGGGCTATGTTTTAATATTTACAAAGACTTGTTCTAACTTCAAGCAGAAACAAGATTAAAAAGTTAACAAACTATAAATACTTTTTAATATAATATACAATTTTAATTTAATATACAAACTATAAATACTTTTTAAATTTATTAACATAATTTTTAACAAACAAATCTAACTCTTATATCTTAACCTCTACATCTTTTCATAAAGATGCCAAAAGGTTGTTATTATTAGCATAGGTTCTTATTGAATAGTTTCTTTTAGAGCTGAAACACCAGGCAAGGAAATATTTTTGTTATCTAGCAACTCTACACTTAGCATCTCCCCTAGAGCAATAATTACCATAAGCTCTCTGTGTCTTTTGGCAGCCACTCGCATTAAACCTATTCTTAGCTGTTAGGGTGCATGTAGTATTTATCTGGACCTAGGCATATATTGTTTGTTGTTGAATGTGCTTTTTTACCTATCAATGTGTTTTGAGTGTTAATCATTTTGTGTTCGAATTAATTTTACTGGTACAGTTGTTACATGGCAATTGCCATCCAATGTTAAGCTTTGTTTTGGCAAGAGCTGAGTATAAACAGCATCTCTATTTATTTGAAAACCTTGAATCTTAAATTGTTCTATGAATTTATTGAAATTGTTCTGTGACTTCATTGAGATTTCAACAATGGTTTTTAAAAGGATTCAGGGAAAAGCCATAAATTATTTACAAGTGCAATTTCAATCTAATCAATTTGTTTCGTTTCAATGAAAAAGATTGGCTAATAGATAATAAATTAACTCAAACTTAATTTCACATATTGTATTCGATAACTCATTCTCGACTAAGCCATAAAATTTTTTTTTTTTTTTTGTTATTCACCTCCTCAAGGCCGACAAGGCCACTACAGATAAGGAGGCTACTTAATAGTGTTATAACCCTCTCTCAACTCTATAACTCCGAAACACGAACCCTGACAAACAAGGCTGCTGCGCGGAGAAACAAGTTGAGAGCGGTACTACCAGGGACGTGTTGGAAATCGAACTTGGAACCTCTTGCTTATGAAGCGAGTGTTTTACCACTACATCACTACCACATTATTATATTATCACAACTATTTAAAAAAAACTTGTATTAAAATTACATCTAATAATTCTATACTTTTAAAAAGTTTATCAAATTTCAAATTAAGTATTTTAAAGATTCAAAGATAAAAGACATGATTAAATATGTTGAAAATACTAAATATTGTTTAGTTTAAAGAACTAGATAATAAATTAATAGGAAGCGCACATGTTCTGCATTGAGTAATGAACATCATTTATTTTGTTTTGTTTTATTTTGCATTAGAAGTTATGCTTTCATTACTTGTCATGTTTAAAGCAAGTTTCTCTAATTACTTAATTTTTTATTTTTATTTTTTTTAAACTAATTCTTAGATATTAGTAATAGTTTTAGTATTAGTAATAGTTTTTAGCTATTGGTAAAAATCAAGAGCTCTTGAACTCTTTACACTTACTAATACTTTTTCAATTTCTAATGTTGAAAATTTATATTTAAAAAGTTGTTATGTATTTAAAAATTTAGTTTATAATTTATTTTAGTTTTATTTTATGAAATAAAAATTTAGCTTATAGTATGCTGTTTTCGTAGAGATTTTTTGGTAAAAACTGTTGTAGCAAAGGAATTCAGTTATTGTTTTAGCCATTTTAAAATCTTTGATATTTTTATTTAATAAGTATAGTTTATAAAATAAAATATCAATATCAATAAAATTGATAAAGTGAATCATTAATTTCAAAATGGTTAAAACAGCAACTGATTATTAATGCATATTTTATAAATAATCTATAATTAATAATTTGTAATCCAACATATACATTTTAAGATATTAAAATCTTCAATTTAAACATTTTTTATTTGGTGATGATAATGGTTTAGTAATTAACAGTGAATAGTTACTTTTACAATCAAATAATACAGCTTTTAAAAAAAGTTGTAACTTTGACATGCTACATGGACTTTTATGATATTTTTTACTTTAATAGTTTACAGTAAAAATTAATTTTATGGTTACCCAACAATTTTTCTATCGCATTTTAATTAAGTTAATTTTAATTTAAGTTTTTTTTTTAATTTTTGATCTTTTTTTATTTTGAATGCGAAAAAATACTCTACATTTGTTTGTCTAGTAATTAGGGATGCACATAAAGGCTGTATTTTTTTCAGATAGTGGTTTGTTTTATTTTAACTTTCCCATTTACATAAAAAGCAGAAAAAATTTAGTATAACCCAGCTGAAATGTGAATGAAGTATTTATGCGGTAGTGGTGTAGTGGTAAAGAGCTTGCCTTATAAGTAAGAAGTTTCAAGTTTGATCGCATCTATGTCCCTGGTAGCTCCATACTTAACCTGTTTCTTTGTGCAGCGATCTTTTTTTTTTTAAAAAAAAATGTAGATTAAAATTAAAAGTTAATAGAACCTTTTACTAATTTTGATATCAAGCTAAATTCAATTTAAATAAAATATTCCTATTTTAATCAAACTCAAAAAAATTTTTTTTTTTTACATAAGTTTAAAAAAATTTTAAAAAAAATTTTACTAAAAAGAACTTTATTATACTTTAAAAGTCGACTACCTCCTCGACTACAGTCGAGGAAGCTACTCATTTTTGTTGTTGTTGTTGTTGTTGTTGTTGTTGTTGTTGTTGTTGTTGTTGTTGTAAATCGTGGTACAACCCTCTCTCAACTCCGAAACATGAACCTTGGCAAGCAAGACCTCTGCGCGGAGAAATTAAGTTGAGCGCGGTACTTCTAGGGATGTGGTGGGAGTTGAACTCCGAACCGCTCGCTTACAAAGCGAGCGCTCAAGCGAGCGCTCATTTAAAATAACATGACAAATAACATATTAAAATAAAATTAATATGTTAATTCTCATATGTTATTTTACATATATTTTCATGTTTTACTAAATATTTTAAATATGGTTGAAAAATTTCTGTTAAAATCAATAAAAAAAATTTTTCAAAAAAAAAGACTAAAATTTCTCAAAAGTTTTATAACACAAAATTATTTATAAAATGCTAAAGATGACATCTTTGAAAATAAACAATTTTGAGAATAAACAACTTTGAAAATAAATTATTTTAAACTAATTACTGTACAGTTATTTAATTATAGACATGAGAGTAAAAGAGTCAAAACAAATTTATTTCAATATATCTGATTTTATTAAATATAATGTCATTTAAAATGTTAAAAATTGAATTATTTAACTGTCTAACAATAATATTAATTGCAAGTAAAGAATTATAGAAGTAAGAAGAAAAAGAAGTTTCGAAACTTTGTTTTGAAACTTCTTTTTCTTTAATATATTATTTAATTTTTTGAAATTTTGGATTTGTTAGTGACTCAAGTGTTGCTGATCATGACGAACAAGAAGTTGAAATAGAAGATTCTGATAATGAAGAAGTTGGAGAAAAAAATAAAGATGCCACTAATTGTAAACTGCTTTCATTTAGTTTAAATTGCATATGTGTGTGTATTTTTTTGTATTGTTTCATTTTTGTTACATGGTAAAACTTTTTTAAAACATATACTATTTATTATGATGAACAAATCCAACTTTTTTAAACCCTTGTGTGCACAACCGGGTACCCGGGTGCTGACTGCAACACATTTTCTAATGTAAATAAGTTAGTAGATAATATTTTACTTTCAGCTTTTAGATATGCATTATATGGCTTAAATTTAACATATTTAAAATAATTAAGTTTGAAATGAACATGCTTTATGGACGCAACTGTGTATCCTGGTACCCGCAATAAGAAATCTTAGGATTGGTTGAACTTAGAAACTCAGTTATCAATTTGCTTCATTTTTCTAAATAAAATATAAAGTTTATAAAAAAAGTTAACAAAAAAAACAATCATATATTAGATTCAACACATTTAACAAAACCAAATGAATGTTTGTCACACACAGGATTATTGCATTGAGAGCAACTCTTTCTTATTTTTCTTCTCTTTGTTTGCTGTTGGTAACAAATATGGCAAGAACCAGTAATATTATTTCTTCCATTAAAGCCAGTAAAACATACTAGAAATATAGAAAAATTTATTATTTTATAAAAAAATTTATAGATATTAAGTTCAAGTCTAATGTTACACAAACTTTAAAAAGATTTTAAAGTTTGAGATAACTTCCAGGTAGATTGTACTCTGAACTTAAGTCTATTTATACTGCTATTTAAGAGGATGCATTTCTAAAAATTATTTTGGTAAGATGACAATTATGTAATTATCCAAAATGTGACTGGATTTTATTTTTAATGTCCAGTTAAAAGCAGAAGTTTTAATAACATTTCAAACAGTCGTAATTAAAGTTATATAAAATATAATAGTTATAAATAGTATGAAAATAATCAATGGAAATGTCAACTGTTGAATTAGATCTGCATGTTATGTTCCTAAATAGCACTATCGATTTATTGATCTATTGATTTTAGTAAATGATAGTTAAATTTTAACTTATTTATAATAATTTAATTTTTAGCTGGTAGTAGTTCTTCCAGAAGTAGCAGCGAAAGCAGTAACGAAGATGAAGTGAAACGACCAGTAAAAAAAGATAATAGGGTAAATCTCATCATAATCTATTTATTATTGACACTAATATCAATTATTACAATCAGCATTTTAACATTTTTATAATTATTAAGGTGTGGGAAGACAATCCAGATATATATGGGATACGGCGATCAAGCAGACAAAAAAAAGAACCACAGCGTCTAAATGTAATGGTTAGTATTATTTTTTAAAAAAATCAATTTTTAACTAGGCTTGAATTTATTTGTTAAAATTTTTTTCAGTCAGATGACAGTGGATCTGATTATGATAAAAAAAAAAAGAAAAAGAAATCAGACAAGTAATCATTTTTTATGTTATTTTTATGAATTTTAATTTTTGTTTAATTTTGATTATAGCACAAAAATATACTATTATAGTTATTATTATTGCAGCTATTATTTTATCATCAATATTATTTAGACCTTTTACTTGTGTATCTTACATATTTATATTTAATTGACTATAAAATTCTTTTTTCTCATATTTTTACCTCTTATCTGAGATTAAATTTTTTTATTAAAAAATTTTATGTTTTGTAATTCTTATTAAAATGCGTGTTAAGATGTGTGTGCTAATTTTTTTTATACTTATGAAAATAAAATCATAACAGTGTTGGTTAATCATGGCATGGCTTGATTAAATTAAACTTGAATTAAATTAAGCTCAACAGCTTTTGGTAAAAAAAGACTTTGTTTACATTTTTATCATTAGGTCATGTGATGACTCACTCTACATGCATGTAAGAACCTATTTTCTAGATGCCTATAGGGTATCTATATGCATTGTTTCTAGTTCTATTAGGCCAAGAGTGTGTGTGTGTGTGTGTGCGAATGTGTGTGTTTGTGTGTGTGTGTATATTTATATATATGTAAAAAGCTTATTTAATATAATTAACTGTTCTATTTTTCAATTAACAACTGTTTTTCAATTTTGGTTGAAATATAGCAATGCTCCCCTTTTTCCTAAGTGGTAAATAATTAAAATGTTTGTTTTTTATTAACTGAAATGGTAGTTTTGCAATCAGTCTTTTGGTATCAAATGACTTATAGTTTGCAAAGCAAATTAGTTTGTCACTAATTTGCTTTGCATTTTTTTGCAATAGTTATCAAAATTTTGACACAAGTCTCTTGTTGATATAGCACAAATAACATTTAATTAAAAATTAAAAATTTTAAATTCATTAAAAACTAATTTTGTTTGTGTTTCTTTATTATTAAATTTTTAAATTTTATTAAAAACTTTTAAAGTCTATTACAAACCTTTTTTTTTTTTCAAAAAAAGAACTTACTAATAGCTAATAAAATGAAAAATTAGTTTTAGTTTGAATTGAACCTGTCATTTCGAAATGGTCACAAGTCCAAAATTTTTAACAGTTAGTTTATAAATTTAAATTAAAAATTTATGTATGATTTATGTTTTTTTTATAAAAAATAAAAGTTACATAAGTTAGATACGTTCTTTATTTATCTACTTCTATGTTTAGTTTCTTTACCAGTGTAGACATTATTTTAATAAAAATCATGTTTTTGTTGATTTTGAAAAGTTTTAATAAATGGACTTATACCCTTTTCGAAATGACAGGTTCAATTATTTACGGGTGCAGAATTTTTTGAAATATAATTTATAGATTTTTCACAATTTGTTATTTATATAAAGAGTATATAGTTGTTGTTTCTCTAATATAGCTGTTGTTTCTTTTTTATAGCTGGGTCCCAACTCTAAGTGGTAGCGAAAGTGTTGAATCAGATTCAAGTTATGAAATTCCTCAAAGGACTATGCACAAAAAAAGAAATATTGCTCAGATAAAACAGAAGTGTAAGCGTGTTCAATATGCTGATTCTGATTCTGATGATTTTGGCAAAAAAAGAGTTAAAAACAAACGAGAATTTAAAAAAACGAATGCGCGATTGTCATCAAATAAAGTGAGGTATGCATAGATTTTGCATTAGTTATTATCAGATTTTAAATTTAAATTACTATTTTGTATAGTTTATTAAAAAAGAATCCAAAAATTCTATATGTATGTATATGTATGTATGTTTATATATATATATATATATATATATATATATATATATATATATATATATATATATATATATATATATATATATATATATATATATATATATATATATATATATATATATATCAGGCCTAAACTGGAATGGCGTGCGATTACACGCTGTAACTGGGCATGCTTATAATTTTTTTTCTTTTCAATTTGACCATGCATAGTGGTCCAGTACCATGTCATAAATACAAAAACATACTTTATAATAAAAACAATTTAAAAATTGAATTATATATAGTATGTGAAAATCAGATTTAAATTTTTAAGGTTATAAAGAAAAAAATTGTTTGAGGAGGGTTTGAAGTTCAAAAATTGACAGAAAATTAAATTTTTTTGGGCAAAAATCAGTCTGCAAACTTTTATACATTCTCACTCCTACCAATGTCACAGATATACCAATTTTTTAAAATATTCTTATAAAATATGGAGGATCAATATTAAATAATTTAAAATATAAAATTTCATAAAAAAGACACAATTTACCGCATGTTTAACACTTTTTTCTTTTAAATTGTTTGAAAATAAAACTTTGAACAATCAGGAAAATTTAAAGATCTCTCAACAAGGTCTAAGAAAAGAAGATCTTCAGAGATTACTAAAAAGTTAGGAGTTACTACTGAAAGCCTATTTCATGCCCTTATCTTTAATCTAAATAAAGAAGGACGAAATAAAGATGCCAAAGTTTTAAAAAAAATGATGGAAAGTAAAGTTGATGGATCCTGCAATGTATCATGCTCTAAATCTACTCAGCTAAAAAAGCTTTAGCTTTAATGTTAGACTGTAGAATAAGTAGGGCTGGCTATCAAACTATCCATCAAGCGGCCTTAGATAAAGGTTGCATGTTATACCCTGCCTACAACTTTATTGTGAAATCTAAAAGTGATTGTGTTCCAGATTCCGCAATTGTTACCATAAACTACAGTGCTTCTGTAAATCTTCAAGGAATAATGGATCACACTACAAACAGGATTTGGAAAGTTATTGATAAATCAAAACTACCTGAGCCTTACAATACTCTTTTTCTTATAAGCAAAGTCAGATTCGATGGTTCAACTGGACAGTCTGTTTATAAACAGAGAACTGAAGATGAAGAGGACAGATTGTCATTCTCAGTTGAAGAATCTTTGTTTTTTTCATGTACAGTACCTGTGCAACTTAAAGTTCAGGAAACTAATGTTATTCTTTGGACTAACCCCAAAACATCCTCAACCCAATATTGTCGCCCTGTTCGAATGCAATACGTTAAAGATAATCAGCAAATTGTTAAAGCAGAATATAATTTTTTTATGTCAACTGAACTCAGAACAACAACCATAGACTTATTTCAAGTCAAGCACAAGTTAGAATGCAGGCCTTGTTTTAAAGCGTTACGCCTAGAGCGATTTACGTACGCCTTAAGCGCTTTTTACGTACGCGTAGAGCTGTTTTGGTTAAACTACTTTTTATCATTTTTTAACTTTTAAATTAGCGGTAACATAAAAGAAGTGATTAATTTTCAAAAAAACCACATTAACTTTTAAATAACGATATGTAAAGGTATTTATTAAAAAAAAGAATTTACTTTAAAATTAATTGTTGTAACTTTTCATCGCGATATATTTTTCCTTTTTATAGAAATTAATTTGACGCTAAATTTTTTATCCAAACATGAAAAATTGTTTGTCAATCCTTAACTACAAATTTTTTGCAATGTTTTTAATAAAAAGTAGTAAAGTTTTTAGTAAAAAACTTTTAAAAAATCTATATTCCATATTTATTAATACAGAATATAAAAGTTTTTTGTAATATAGATTTTTTATAAATTTTTTACTGAATTTATAATAAAAAACATTTGCAAAAAAATTTGTAATTAAGAATTGACATTTTTTTAAATAAAATCTCAAAAAATGTCTTAATATTTTTGTTATCATGATAACAAAAATATCAAGACATTTTTTCGAGATTTTTTCGTTAAAAAAAATGTCTTTGCTTTTCTTATTAGTTTAATAGTATATAGCTTATAGTTAGTTTAATAGTATATAGCTTTTCTTATTAGTTTATTAGTATATAGTTTAAGTTATGCGGGGGGAGGGGGTCGGCACAGAAAAAAAAATTACCTGTTACTCGCAATATTTGAATGAAGACAATTTGTTAGAATTCTTCTGCGTGTGATTCAATAAGTTTTTTTTGTCATAAATCAAGTTATAATATAAGGTAAAGAAATCATGAGTAGACTACAACATCCGCTGATGACACTAATATTATGTTGAATATATTTATATAATGGAGGTTTTATTATGCACGCGCACATTACAGGTTCCGTTAAATAAATACTAAGGCACGTTTTAGTTTAATGACAGTTTCCATTTTTTTACTAATGAATATGTATTTTTCTTTATAAAACAAAACAAACTAGTATATAAAAACCTTGTATATTTCTATTATCTCTAAATTATTTAAAGTTCGAATATGGATTGTATTTTGAAGGACAAAAGATTTACTTTAAAAACTTTTAAATCTTGGGACTTTGCAGATGCTTTGCCGATGCGATGATCACAGAAAAAGAGAAGACTTACGTTATTAAAATCAAATGTAAGTTATGTGATCTTCATCAAAATAAAATATTATCCAAAAACAATAGTGCCGTAAGGGCAACTGCCCAACGGTTTATAAATAATACAAGTCATGTTAAAATATTTTAACATGTTACTATATTTTAATTAAGTTGATATATAATTAAAAATAAAAATATAGTTCAATAAATAAATTAAATTTATTCTTAACAAAGATTAGCTCATATTTATTCTTTTTTTTATTTTATCAAGTTAAATTGCTTACAAACGAAAAAAAAAAAAAGAGTTTTGTAACTATACGTAGAATGAAAATACTTTTGAGTTTGTTTATAAGTTAAGGAACTTAATTTTTAATAAACAAATCTTTACGAACGTTTATTATAAACAGATACGATTCAAATTATTAAATATACTTAAATTATTTCAGTTGAGTATTTTTATAAGTTTGCACGATTAAAGTTTGGCGTTCAAGTATTTGTTTTTTTGTTTTGAGAATAATTAATAAAAGAGTTTGCATAATTAAGACTTTTATATTTAATTTAATATTTTTTTTAATTTCCTAAAATTAAAAAAAAAAAAAAGATTTAATCGTTGAAAACGATTTTTCTCTATAGCTCTGTTTCTTTGTGATTTGTTTAAAAAGTTAAATATTTTTACAATAACATAAAAAGTTTATGAATTAAATTCCTAGCGAACGCGTTCTAAACTACGTATTAAAAATACGCTTCAAAGCAGACAAAACTTTTTTATATTTTTATAAAA
This sequence comes from Hydra vulgaris, assembly GCF_022113875.1. Classification (NCBI taxonomy): domain Eukaryota; kingdom Metazoa; phylum Cnidaria; class Hydrozoa; order Anthoathecata; family Hydridae; genus Hydra; species Hydra vulgaris. The sequence goes on along the minus strand of NC_061164.1, from coordinate 13,651,562 downwards.
CGCAAGTTGAAACGCTTTTAAAAATTTAAAAAATATTTAAAAACTTAAATTTTTCTTTGCTAGTCAAAACAAAATCGTTGTTTAAATAATTAACATGGGTTTGTGTTTATCAATGTTAATATTTTTTGTTTACTCTAGAAATTTTTAAAAATAAAAAAAATCATTATTATTTTTTATTCAATAACGATTAAAAACAATTATTCAAAAACAAATTTCAGAAATAATTAATATATATATATATATATATATTTTTTACTAAATAATATTGAACTAAAATTAATAATAAAATAACAATTGAAAACATTACAAAATTTTCATAATAAATTTATATTTAAAACGTTTATAGTTTATATTTGAGTTAATTGTTAAATTGAATTAGTTTGCGGTTATTTATTTATTGCGGTAGTTTAAAACACTTAACGTCTATAAAAAAAAATAAAGATAATTTTATGACGTCAAAATTGCGTTAAGCTAATGCATTAAGCACTTTTTTATTTAAAACAAGGCCTGAGAATGTACTATGATTGACGGAAAAGTTTCCACTCTTCTTTCTCCATTAACTGATTCTTATCAAGTTTGCAATATATGTGGATTAAATCCTAAAAAAATGAATGACTTTGTAATTGCTTATAATAAACAACCTAATCAGATGTCTTTGGACTTGGGAATCCACACTCTCCATCTCTGGATTCGTCGTTTTGAATGTCTGTTACATATTGGACAGAGAAGAAGACCAGGGTACAATGATCGTGGATTTTTTCATGGAAACACTCCTGAAAAGAAAAATATAGTTGCAAGTAGAAAAAAAGAAATTTAGGAAAAAATCAAAGATACACTTGGACTTGCTGTTGATCTACCAAGAGGTGGTGGCTCTGGTACATCTAATGATGGAAACACAGCAAGAAGGGCATTTAAAAGCCATAAAACTTTTGCTGAAATACTTGGAGTTGATAAGGGTCTTGTTAAAAGATTTTTCATTATCCTTTGTGTGTTGTCCTGTAAACACCCAATTGATCCTGATAAACTAGAATTATATTGCAAAGAAACATTTAAGACATATGTAGCCCATTTTAAATGGTATCCTATGCCTGTTGGAGTTCACAAATTATTGTACATTCACACCAGGTTGTAAGAGACAAGCCAGTTCTAATTGGCCTCTTATCTGAAGAAGCCCAGGAAGGTAGAAATAAAGATGTTAAAAATTTTCAAGAACATTTTACAAGAAAATTTTCTAGAAAACTTACAAATGAAGATGTAATGAGAAGATTGCTCTGCTCATCAGACCCCTTTATCACTTCTATGAGGCAAAGTTCAGAATCAAAAAAGGAACTTGAACTTCCAGCAGAATGTTTAGGCCTTCTTTTGAAACTTTCTAAATATTATATTCTTTATATCAAACTAATTGAATTATTGATAGTATATGTCCTAAATATATTTACTTTATTTTAAGAAATCTATAAAGCTGCATTTTTAAAATAGCACCTTTTTTCTAGTAGTATGCACACATGTTTAAACATGTTTCATTGATGTTTTTTAAAAACTCAAACCTTTTATAATTATATATTTTTAAATTGCTCAGTTTATTAAAAAAAATTTTTATTTAGAAATATTGAAGAATGATTATTTTTATTTATAATCTTGGTGTAAAACCAATATTACGCGTTCTTTTTGAGTTGTTGTATGTTCTTGCTGTGCTATCATATGCACAGATTATTCATGTCTAGGTATTTACAAAATATGTGTACTTGATGATTTCGTTTATTATTCGACCAGGAAGTCAAACTATTATAATACTACATTTTGTTAGTATTATGGAAATAAATTTTAACATCTAGATATAAGTACAAATCCAAAAGGCATGTTGCATGTTAGGTAATGTGTCCTTGGTATGTTATTTTAGAGCATTTATTCTATACACTAATTTTCATAAAGTATCATATATCTTGGAAATTATTTTAATTCTTTATACTTTTTGTATACTTTTTGCTTACTTTTTGTCCTTGGCACCTGTCCTTGGTGTTGTCCTTGGTGTGATACTCTGCATGTTTTTGTAATCCACCAAGATGTTATAAATGTGAAGTTTGTCCTCTAGAAAATATTTAGTTAAAAGGTATTCATAATTCTGTTAAAATAAGTTAAATGGAAGTTTTATTAAGCTATTTGTTCTTGGTGTTCTGCACAGGTATGATACTTATTAAATCAAACAATGTATCAAACATTCTGGTGACTGTTTATATTTTAAAACTTGTCTTACTAATCTGAGCATGAAATCACCAAAAATTAATATTTAAAAAGATAACGTTATTTTTTTTAATTTTTTTTTTTGTAGCTTTTCGAAAAAAATGTTTATACAATTTAAATATATTATTATTATTTTTTTTTCAATAATTTTATTTTTTAGATTATTAAAATATAATTTGTTCATTTATTAAACAATCATTAGTAGTAAAAGCGTTTTTCATAATTTTAATAAAACCTTTTAAAAGATAAGTTTTGAAGTAAACTGTTTCGCAATTAAAACACAGTTAAAAATGTAACAGAAAGTATTTTTAGCATTGAGTTTGAGTTTTTTAAGTATTAATTTAAAGCTTATATATTTTCATTTTCATAAACAATTGCTTTCTTTTTTCTTTAGTTTTTTAACTTTTTTTTCTAGTTTAAAGGCATCCCAATCCTCTGAGACATGTTGTGTTCATATTAAAGAGAAAGATTAAAAAAATGTTTGGACTGAATTTTTTTTTGATTAAAACAAAAGAATAAATACACACCAAGAAAAACTAATTTTTTTAATTTTAGTTGAAGCTTGCCTTCACTGTTTTGTTGTAGGCCAAAAAGTCAGCATAATATAGGCTGCAATCTAATGGTCTAATAATTTATTAATTTATGATAATTTATTCAACCACGTTTTATTCCTAAGAGTATAAGTATGTCATTGATTTTCTTGTTTGTTTTCTTGTCATTTACATAAACAAAAAAAAAGGATGTCTCATACTGAACCTTTTAGGAATAAAACGCGCTTGAATGAATTATTATCAAGTCTGCAGATTGCGGCATATATTATGCTGACTTTTTGGCCTACAACAAAACAAAGAAGACAAGCTTCGACTAGAATAAAAAGGAAGTTTTGGATCCCTTTAAGTTTAGCTTATCGTTTCTTTTTTCAACCCATTTCTGAAATGTTCAAATCATTAAAACATTAAAACAGTTGTGGTAACATGTTTCAAATCATTAAAACATTGAAACAGTTGTGATATATATATATATATATATATATATATATATATATATATATATATATATATATATATATATCTGGCCTTGCGATAAAGTGTCGGGCGATGTGAATTTTATGTCTTCCAAGAGCGATTTTGCGTGTAGCTAGGGCTATTTGCGTCAAGCAATAATTTTTTTGTTAGAGTACATTTAAAGATATTTTTGAGTGGAATTTTAATGAAGTAATTTACGATTGTTTTAACATTTAATAAAGTATTTTAAAAACTGCACGCAGTTGAAATAAAAGTTTGAATTACAAAAAAATTAAATATGCTTTACAAGTAGAAAATATTCAGATTAAAAAAAAAGTTTAAATCTTTTTAAGCTAACATTTTAATAAAATTATTCAGCAATAGCAAAGTTGTCGTTAAAATTGAACACAAATACTTTCTTTTAGTTTTAGATTTTTAACTTAAATAATTATTTTATGGGGGTTTGTTAGGTTTTATAATTTTTTAAAATTATTCCATAGATTTAAAAATATTTATTAACTGTTAGACGAATTTAAAGTATTTAATAGTAATTTCGAGGAAACATTTTAAAAATTGGTAAGCACAAATAAAAAAATATAAAAGGATTAATATTAAAACGTATTCTACTTGATTCAATAAAAAAGTAGAGTAAAATTTTTGTAAAAAGTAACTAAAAAAAAATTATTTAAATAATAACAATGAAGCGTGCTCAAGAACAGCTGCTGAAAAATAGAACATCAATAGTTTGATAAGTTTATATAACCTGGTTTTGTTACCCGGTTTCTACTGATGTAAAGCGAATTTCCACTAACACCCTGAAAAAGGCTCAATAAACGTAAAAAATAAAGTAAAAATTAACTTGCAACCTGTAATCATAAGCCATTTCATAAAACTTAAAATATAAAGTATATCTAAATGAAGACAAATATAAAACGTGCATTAATTTTTTTTCTTTAAAAAAAAAAAGTTGTTTTACTACTACTGCTAGTGCAAGTAGATTTTATGTTATGTTTTTTTGTAGAATTTAATTATATAAAATATCTTGCATTTATATACATAAAATAAACAAATCTTTGCCAGAGTCTCTTTTCCTTAAATAATTTATTTCATATTTCAAATATTACACATATTAACAAGAAGTAAAAAGGATCCAGACAAGAAATTGTTTAATGTAAATTTTTGAATCAAAATGTTTAGTTAAAAATCCACTACAGCGCATTAGGCAAATAAATTGAAAAACGTAACAAATTTTTTTTATAAACCAAATTAGCCATTATTTTGAAAAAAGTGTTGAGCATGACTTCCACTTATAACATTTCTGTAATGTCACAATGGAGGTTTTCTTAGGTACGCGCACACTGTGGAACCCATGAAATAAATTTTTATTACCTTTTTGTTTTGTAAAAATATTTGGTTAATGCAACCAAAAATAATTAGAAAACAAAAATTAACCTTTATCATTAACCACTTTACTAATGACTATTTATTTTTCTAAATAAACGGAGACAATCTTTAAAAAATGTACAAGGTATAAAAAACTATTCCTATTTGCAAAAAATTATTTAAAGTTAAAATATGGATAGTATTTTGAGCAACGAAAGAGACAGCTTGAAAAGTTTTAAAAGTTGAGATGTTTCGGATCTTTTTCACATAGAAACTATCAAAGAAAATGAGAAGACTTATGTTGTTAAAATCATATGTAAATTGTGTGCTAATCATAGAAATACTATTTTATCAAAAACCCCAATGGTTTTAGTAAAAGCTTCTACTTTACAGTATATCAATGGCACAAGTTGTATTAAAAAGGATGGTGTTTCAAGACATATCAGGAACGGCTCACCATTACGCAATTAGAAAATAAAGGATGCAAGGAAAAAAAAGGAGCAAAAAGTATAAAGGTTAAAAATGTTTTATTTAGAAAATTTGTTCCAATTGAAATGCAATTGCAGTTTATATTCAATGCATATTAAAGCATAAAATCTTAAAAACAAGAAATAAGTAATTTTATTTTTAAATTAAAATGGATAAAATCACTCTTTATTATAAAATACATATACAATTAACTTCATTAACACCCAGCTCTAAATTTGTATTATTTCTATAAATGACCTCAGGTTGATTCCAAAAAATCGTCAAAAAGTATACTATACAACCAATTGGCGTTAAAAGAAACACACATATAAAATTCCTATTGTTACCTGGTAAAAATTGCTTATGAAATGGCGTGCCATCCCACAATACCTCATACTTATTTTTCTGTTCTTGTAAGGTTTAAACTTGCTTCTAAATGTGTGAAATAAAATAATAAAACTTAATTTTTTGTCTTTGGCTATGTGTAATGACTTTTTTAATAATTTTTTACTGTTTAATGAACATATTTAAGGTGAGGTGTTCAAAAATAAGTGGCGCAAGCTTGATAAGACGCAAAGAAAATGGTTCCACAGTTAGAGAAATAATTAAATGTTGTGTAGAGGTCGTCTGTGAAAAATGTGCTGAAATTCTTAAATTGTGCAACTTTTTTTCTATTGGTAGTTCTATTGGTAGGCGATGGTATTCAGGCTAGAAAAACGGGAAAAAGTACTAGTTTT
>NC_061164.1:13625729-13640729 GCF_022113875.1 Hydra vulgaris | reverse complement strand
TGATATTATATATTAAATAATATATATTATATTATATTATAATAAATATAATATATATTATATAACATTAAAAATGTATAATATATTTAGGAATTAACAAAGTTATTTAAAAAATTGGAAATAAAAATGAATACTTGCATAAATTAAAAAAGTTTAATTTATTATTAAAGAAATCTTTATAAAAATTAATAAATTTTTTTTGATAAATTAAAAAAATTAATAAATCTTTAATTTATTTCATTACTATAATGAAGGTGAGGTATCGTTTTTAATTTAAAAAATAAAATTTTTGCTTTAAGAAGTCATGTGATCATGTGATAAGTTATAAATCTAGTGTCAGTCATTATATTATTTGTATTTCTCATAAGCATCATCAAACAGTTCCCAAATAAATTGTCCATTTTTTTCTAAAACAGTTCCAGTATCAGCAATAATAAGTTTGTTTTGAGCATTTAGAATTAAACATTGTGGTTGACCATCATATACTGAACGGTAGCTTTCATAGAAGTTATAAAAGTCAGGTGTGATAGACTCTAGAAAAACACAATGCTGTCCTTCATCTGGTGTGGTGTAAATTTGGCCAGTTTGTGCATTTACAGCAAGGTACAAGCATGCTTTTGTTCCCCAAAATGCAAGCATATCTGAGCCAATCGATAATACTTGAAGGTCAGCATATGGATTTTTTGGATCTTTTGTTCCATGTACACCATTTTTGTCTATTGCTAAGTACATACCTTTAAAAAAATTAATGTAAATTATTTATTGTTAATTTTTTTATATATATATGTAAATTTAAAAAGTATTTATTTACCATTTTTACATAAAATTCTTCGCCTTCTTGCAAATCGAAGTAGTTGAAATTTTATCAATTTTGTAGACTTTTCTTTTTTTTCTTTGTTCAGTATTTCCATAAGTTTAACTAAACATGAAGAGAGCAAATTATAGATTAATGTATTATAATATTTTTAAAACTAATTTGTTTTAGACTTTAGAATTCTTTACTTTTTATTTCATTAATAATTCCATTTTTAATTCTTTTTGCTGAAAGAATAAATCTAATTAAATTATCTATCAAGAATATTAAAACAAATCTTATCCAATAAAGTTATGAATAAATTTTTCTAATGTTGTTTTCATTTGAAATTTTAACAATTATCTGCATCAAATCAATGTTTTAGTTACCGGAAGATTCTAATTAAATTCATGTCAACCATAAATTGATTATTCAATAAATAAACCTTTAGCTTAAAATTATTAAAGGGATTAAAAACTTAAAAGTTTAATAAAGCTACAAAAACAAGGTAGTTCAGTTTTCTAGAGGTTATGAATTAATTATGTGTGGTTTCCGTAACAATTAAATAGGATGCTTTCCCATTTTTTTTTTACTTGTAAAATATAATTAAGTCATAGTTTTATTTGTTAACATATTTTTAATACTACAAAAGTTTTTAAAAGTTTTATTAAAATAAAAATTTAAAGATATTCTTTTTGATATTCTTTTAAATAAAATATCTTTCACATATATTCTACTATAGAAAAATATATTTATAAATGATTTCCTGAATTTTCAACTTATTTTATAGTGTATAAAAATATAAATTATATTGATATATTTTTTATATTGATGCATTGTAATCTTGCATAAGAGCCTAAAGGCATAATATATCATATATTATCATATGCAATTTCATAAAAGAACTTTTATGACATAAAATATATTGCTACATGTAATTATACATAATAACATAGATTTATGGTATAAATTATATTGCTACATGTACCATAAGAAGATAAACACATTGTTGATTGTATGACAAGAAAAGTGTTTAAAATTTAGTTCCATACGTCATCTTGTTTTCATTATACAATATCATTGTTTAATATTTTATTAAAAAAAATTATTTGATAAAATTATTATTTTATTAAAAATTTTAATAATAAACACAATAAACAAGGCTATGACTAAAACCTTCATTTAACTAGAAATAAAATTAACCACCATAGAGTTCTTTAACTTTTAAACAGACTTTTTTAACTTACTATAGACATTCTATTGTCTTTTAAAGATCTATAAATGCTTTACATTGTGCAAGCTTTTTACTTAATAAAATTGTTATAAACTATTTGTTAATCTTCTTCCTGTGTATATAAATATATATTTTTTATGTGCTGTTTTATATTATTTTTGTATTGTGTTTTATTTAAGTTATCTAAGTTTAAGTAATTGTTGTCTATATAAAAGTTTCTTAATTATCAAAGTTTTATTTTATAGATAAAAATATTTTTTTTATAAAAAAATTTATTGTAAATTTTTAATTTAATAATAACTTTTATTTATCTATATATTGCTTATTTTATATACTTTTGTTTTTATTTAATTTTTTTATATAATAGTAATACAATTTTTTATTACTATTAAGATAATAATATTAATATTATATTGTTATAAAGACAAAAACAATATCGAGTTATTATTAAAATACATATAGCTATTTGAATAGTAATAATCATTCATGAAATTTTTTTTTCAAAACAGTTGTTTTTGAATATTAACAAATTTTATGCACATGCAAAGTTGCATATACTATAATTTTCTTAAATGAAATAATCTGCATAATCTCTCTTAATTAACTAATCACTGTATTATGCTTTGAAAAGAATGCAACACATTAAAACACAAAACACAAATCTGTCATTCAAACTTGTTTAAAATATTAATACTTTTGTTTAAGTTTTATTTTTTGTACCTTTGTTCAAAATCAAATTTTTTGTTTATATGTATAAATAAAGTTGATATATATGTATATATATATATATATATATATATATATATATATATATATATATATATATATATATATATATATATATATATATATATATATATAAAATAGTGTATATATATAAAATAGTGTATATATATATAATAATGTATATATATATGTGTGTCTATATATATATGTGTGTGTGTGTGTATATATGTGCGTGCACATATATATATATATATATATATATATATATATATATATATATATATATATATATATATATATATACACACACACTATTTTATATATATATATATATATATATATATATATATATATATATATATATATATATATATATATATATGTATATTTATATAGATAGATAAATAGATAGATATATATACAACCCTCGGAATTAAGAAAAATGAGTTTGGCAATATTTTGCTGACCTCAAACACTTTTAGGTTAGCAGTTAGGTTGGCATTGCCGAATCCCGACCCTAATTCCAAGGGTTGTATATATATATAATTCTAAAATAATATTTTTAATTTTTATTTATAAAAATATATAATTTTAAAGTTATAAGGAGGATAGTGAAGACGAAACTGACCCTGATGACTTGATTGAACTTGAAGAAACTTCTAACTCAACACCAAATGATGTTGAAACCATTGAAAAAGTCACAAGACACAGAATTGGTGTTCCAGGAGGTACTGCTCTAATTTATTAATGACTTTTTTTGTTAATTACCCTTATATAAAAGAATATTAGTGCTTTAAAGTTTAGCTTTAACCTTGAAGATACACAAATATACATTTTGCTAAGAAAAGACTTTCTTCTTGAATTTATGCTATTGTTCTATTCAAGCTTTTAAGTCTCAAGTAAATAATGTTTGAATTATATATATATATATATATATATACACGCGCATAATTTTTTTTTTTCTAAATGTCATATTACATGTGTACATAATAATTAAAATTAATTTTGTTTCCAATTGTAATGCTGTAACACTAAACAAATTTCTATTTTGCATTTACAGCTACAGGATCAAATACTACTATTTATGCTCAACAAGAAGAATCTAAGGATCAAATACAGAAAGTTACTGGGGAAACAGAAGTTCAATATTGCATTAAATGGAAAGGTTGGTCCCACCTTCATAATACCTGGGAATCAAAAGAAACCCTTCTTCAGCAAAAATGTGCTGGAATGAAGAAATTAGAGAATTATATTAAAAGAATGGATGATATAGAAAAATGGAAAAAGATTTCTTCACCTGAGGACATTGAGTATTTTGAATGTCAACAAGAAATGAATGAAGAAATTCACAAACAATACCAGCAAGTTGAAAGAATCATAGGTTGCTATATTTATCTTAATAATATATAAACATATATTCGTATTTACATATGTAAATACGAATATGTTACATATATAAATACGAATATATTAACTACCAGCAGTTTTTGGTATTAAGTTGCTTCAAGCTGTAATAGGTAGTTAATATAAATATTTTTTTAAAAAGTTGAAAAATAAAGTTCACCAGTAAACATGTGCTCACTCATACAGAAAAAATAAAAGCTTCTACAGTGGCAAGCCATCTGCTATGTCAAATATTTTTATACTTTGCTTTAGAAAGATTCATTAAATTTTTTCTGCAGATAAACGTTATACCAACTTATACAAACGTTATACCAACAAAGCATTGCATCTTTCAACATTGTAAATAAATATATATATAAAGTTAACTAGTAGCTGTCTTATTTGATAAATGAGTTTAAAAAATCAACATAAATAAATTGCTTTAAAGATGCCCTTTTTTTTTCATGATAAAAAAATGTTTTTTTGTTTAACTTTATAAAGAAAATTTTTTGTTAATAACAGGAATTGAAATCATGTTTTTAGTAAATGTTTTATTTACATAAGTTGATCTAATTATATGGCTTTTATGTAAAACTACACATTTTTACAGGACCCAAACATGTCTAAAAAATCATAACAAAAATTTGAAAATATTTACATTTCATTATATATAAAAATGCACCACATAATGTTTTACACTTGTTTTTAAAATTCAACAAATATATATATATATATATATATATATATATATATATATATATATATATATATATATATATATATATATATATATATATATATAATTTATTTTTCTTAAATGATAGACTGCCTGCCCAAACCAAACCCTCAGTTGATGTAGCAGCACTCCCTTTCGAGTCATATATATATATAAATATATACATATATATATATATATATATATATATATATATATATATATATATATATATATATATATATATATATATATATATATATATACATATATATATATATATATATATATATATATATATATATATATATATATGTAATATATATATATATATATATATATATATATATATATATATATATATATATATATATTAAATATAGGTACTATATTACTCACTCTTGTTTATGTTTAATTATATTTAAAAAAATTGAAGTAAAGTAAGATACTAAAGTAAGATAAATTTCCAATTTTGCTCATTAAAGTTTTAAGGTTCTCACGCTTGAAGCAACTGAATTTTTTTTTATATAATATTTTTTAAATAATACTATCTTGTATAAGAGTATATTATCTCCCTGATTTGAAAGTCACAAAAGTGTTATTTCTTCTTATTTCTAAAATAAGTATCTTAATTATAGTAGTTAAGTGGTTTTTAGCTATAAAAAAGGCTTATGATTGACTAATAGGAATAATCACAAAGTGAATATTATTTGAAAAAAACAAAAGCAGTAAAAGTAGAAAATAAAAAATTTGAAAGAAAAATTAGGGAGGCTCTAGAAGAACCAAAAGACATGTGCTCTGCGCTAATATATGTCAAAACTATATTTTTGACACCATTTTTTAAATTAAAATGCAGAAGTCATTTAACTGCTGATGTCAATAGTACATATAATTAATAATAATAATTATATTTACTTAATATAAACTATATAATACAAGTATCTATAACCAATTGAAAATTTCTGAAATAATTAACTTAATAGTATTTAGCCAATCTGTATTTCTTGATGTTTTTAAAATAATTTTTCAAAATCTTTATTTAAAATGAAAGAATAAAGAACTGCTTAAATAACTGATGTATATGTAAGGGATGCAGTACAATTAATGAGATATTTAAAGTTTAACTATAAAATAAAGTTTTTAATAATAGTATAATTTAGAAATTGCATTGATTTTTTTAATTATTCCAATTAATTTTTTTTTTTAATTTTTCTAAAACACACATAAAATTACTACATAAAATGTTTTTAAAAACTTGCATGAATGGTCTTTACTTTTTTCCCATCATTTTAGCTCATCAATTTAATTCTGAATCATCATCAACATACCCAGATTATCTTTGTAAATGGCAAGGCCTACCTTATTCAGATTGCTCCTGGGAAGATGGTAGTCTAACTGCACGTTTTTTTCAAACACAAATTGACGAATATTTAGATAGAGAAAGATCAGAAACTACTCCTAACAGAAACACCAAGTGTTTGCGAACGCGACCAAAGTTTGTAGTTTTTAAATCACAACCAGCATTCCTTGGTAATCAAACTCTTCAATTGCGTGATTATCAACTTGATGGCATAAATTGGTTAGTTCATGCATGGTGTCGCGAAGTTTCTTGCATATTATCTGATGAAATGGGGCTGGGTAAGTTAAGATTATTTAACAATATAAATATAAAAAGATTAAACAATATAAAATATTTAAATACACACAAACACTCATACACACACAAACATTCTTATTAAAATTTAAAAACAAAATAGTCTGAAAATTAAAAATATTTTGTTACCACATTTTAAATCATTTCGGTTTTTTTAAATATATTTTTTACATTTTTGTTAGTTTACCGAAATAGCTTGTTAAATTACCAAACTTTAGGCACAATTTTTATTTCCAAAAGAGTTTAAAGGGATCCCTAAGTGCTATAAAGATATGATCTCATATGAAAGAGCATTAAAAAAAAAATGTTTGATGTGTATTATTTTTTCTAAAACGTAATAATGAACACACACTAACAAATTTAATTTTCAAAAAAATGCTTTTCTTCGATTAAAAAAAATGCGTCTTGTCCAAAGTTTATTGACTCTAATGCCTCAAAAAACTAACGTTTGTACGTCAAAATAAACAAAGTAGACAAAATGTCATTATTGCAAACTTATTAGTTGGTAATTAAATTTAAAAGTAAAGTGGTTTTTTTTTTAACTAACACATAATTACTTACAAGAATAAGTTTTGTAGCATTTTGTGAAAATATATTTGTATATTAAAATTTTTTTTATAATTTTAATTTATATATTTGTGTTATAAGGGCAATTCCACGGATAGAAGTTAAATTTTAAACTCTTTTTAGTCAGTTTTTAACAAATGAATATTGATTTAGACACATGAAAGTTTATTTATAATATTTCCTTAGTAGAAAAATAAATTTATTTCAGTCATTTTTATGGTTTCAAAAGTGACGGTTACTCTCATTTTTGCTTGATAAAAAAAATAATTATTGTAAAATGTTTTAGTTAAATTAACATTTATGTTAATTTTGCTATATTTTTTTGGTTCAAATTGATAATATACATTTTATTAGAAATTAAACTAAGACAGGGCTCGAATTAACGCAAAAAAATCTAATTGCGAAAAAAAAAATTTTTTTTTTGCTCTCTCCCCCCCCTTCCTTCTCTCTTATAGCTCGCGCCGATGTGCGGTAATAGAGGGAAAAAATTATCGTCAATAAATCAAAAAAAATTGTCAAAAACATAATATAAAATTATATACCACGTTTTTTATAATATATTGTTTCTTGAATAAAGGACTAATAAAATTTTAAATATAATTAAGTTTTTCATTTAAATGATTGATGTTTTTATTCAATTTTTCTATTTCAAGTTTTCCAATAAAAGATGAAACAAAAAAATTTGGTTAAATAAATCGAATTATACTTCATGTTTAAAATAAGGCTTGAAAACGTTAAAGTAAAAAAAATTGCTGGTTTTTATTAGCATTTTTAAACTGTTTGAAAAAAAAAAAAAAAACTAATAAAAAAGAATTAACTAATAATATATTAATTAATAATTATTAGAATTAATAACAATAACAATTAATTCTTTTTTATTAGTTTTTTTTTTCAAACAGTATAAAAATGCAGTAATTTTTTTGCTCTAACGTTTTTAAGCCTTATTTTAAGCATGAAGTTTTGATAAACAAAGGTAAAAACCAACTTTTCAACTTTTCGCTTTAACGACCTAGTAAAAATTTTCAGCGCAGAAATTTAAATTAATTTAAATTCAAAAATGTTTAACGTTAAAAGAAAATCTACGTGCGAAAGAGCAAATCATCTATTCATCTATTTATTCAGAATAATAAATTTTGTGTGACTTTCTTTATGATAAAAACATTACTTTTAAGAATTGCTATAAAAAATGCTAAGCTAGAAAAAAAGTAATTAAGCAACCAAAAAAAAAACAAATCGCGAAAAGATTTCTTTTAAGAAAAAACTAATCACAAAAGTGTGAAAAGCAATTGCGATCGCGATATGCTTAATACGAGCCCTATAAGACTTTTTTTTATAAGTTCTAAACTATTTAAAACTATTACTTAATAACTTTTTTTTAACACCGTCTTTCAACCGAATTCTATTATACTGTTTTTGCAAAACTAATTAAAAAAACTTGATTAAAACTTAACTATTTAATCACGACTTTTTTTTAATTCAAAATCGAAGTAGATATTTTAAAGTTGTTGTGACGTACTAACGTGATTTTTAACGACTAACAATCGAGTTTCAATGGTGAAAAAATAAAATCAAAATGGAGTTGTTTTTCAGTGATTTCGGCAATGGCTTTTTGTTAGCATGCATTTATTATTACAATTTAGTGAAAAAGAAAAAAAACTTACATATTTTTTTTAATGCTCTTTCATATGAGATCATATTTTAGGAGCACTTAGGGATCCCTTTAAACATATCAAATAAAAATTTTAAACTGTAATTTTCTAATTATTTATATATATTATTTATTTAAGCTCTATTCAGACCAATTATTTTGCATCAACTAACCTCAAACTTTAGAAAATATGAGTGCAATGTTTTGGTTTAAACAAAACAATGAAGCCTAGTTTTTGAAATTAAAACAGAAATATTTTTGCTGTTGCAATTGTAAGACATTTTTTCACTGTGATGTTTTTAACATTGGTCTTCTATGTCATCTATTACACATTCTCTCCATGCCATCCATTCTTTCAATATAATTTTCTAATTTCTTCATTCCAAAAGCTTCCAAAACATTATGCTCACACAAGTCCACAACATTAAAAATATTATCATAATATAATATTTTCTTGCTTGTAAAACAGCATTTCAATGCCAATTTTATACATAAAAAAATTTAAAATAGAGATATGCAATAACAGTATTGATTTTTCTAATAATTGTTGTTTTGATTTTTTTGTATAATCATTTTTAGGATTCATTTTGCAAGATATAGCATCATTTATCAATTTCATTAGGTGATAAATAATATAATAAAATAAAATTAGTATGATAAACAATAATAATAAAGTTATTCTTACAACAATATAAAAATATATATATAAAAATAAAAACGGTAGCATATAAAAATAAAAACGGTAGCATCAAAGATGCAATTTTTAGTATTTTATTTAAAAAACGGGTAACTTTTATTTTTTTCATTTTCTTGTGAATAGAAAAAAAAAAAAAAAAGAGAAAAAAAATTTAAACAATATTAGTTAAAACAGTAAAATAAATTTCCCAAGATATGATATGATTTGATGTTTAATATACAATTTTTGTACTTTTATTTTATTACAGGTAAAACAATTCAAACAATTTCATTTCTTTCTTATTTATTCCATACTTATTCACTGTATGGGCCATTTCTAATTGTTGTACCACTTTCAACAATGGATGCTTGGGCCAGAGAATTTCGTTTATGGGCTCCTGAAATGAATGTTATTGTTTATATTGGTGATGCAAATTCGAGGCAGAGTATTCAAGAGTATGAATGGTGCAACAAGAAAACAAAGAGGCTAAAGTTCAATGTTTTGTTAACAACATACGAGATGCTGCTTAAAGATAAGGTATTGGTATTGATATAACTTCAATTATTCACATAGTATAAAAAAATTAAAAAAAGTGTTATTTCTTATTAAATTTTTTTTTTCAGTTTAAAAAACATAATTTAAAAAAAATATATATATATTTTTTCCCCATCAAGAATATTTTTCTTCTCCTAGTTTCAATATCAGCATAACTAATGGCCTGATAAAGCTCATGTTCACGGTTACCCTAAAGGTTGCGTAAGACCTTATATTGTATCCCATGAAATTTTTTTTAAATTTGAAAGTAGTCTACTTCCACATTCTATAACTGCAAAAATTTAAATCATTTGCTGGTTCCTATTTAAAAAAACTTAAAAGTTAACTATGTTTAGGAAAAATAATATTTTTCTGTCATCCATTATTGTTGTTTATTTTCTGTAATTGCAACAACAAAACCAGTAATAGCAATTATTTAGTGGTTTCTGATTAGCCAATAATTGCTGTCTACAGGACATTGCTTAAAAAGCCTAAATATAATAATAGTGGCTATTGCGATATAATAACACATATTTATCATTTGTTGTAGTTCTGTTAGAACTAGTTAAAAAATGTTAGAACTAGTACTAAATCAAGAAAAAAAAAAGCCATACTTTGCTAAAAATTACGAGTTTTTAGAATAGTTTGTATAATTGTTTGAAAAAGAAATATATATATATATATATATATATATATATATATATATATATATATATATATATATATATATATATATATATATATATATATATATATATATATATATATATATACATACATACAGTAGCGTCCAAAAAAATTAAATTTTACTAGTATTTCAGTGCATAAACCACTTAAGCCATCATATTATATACCAATCAAAAGGTCTTCAGATTAATAATAATGTTTTGAATAAATAATGATTATTTAATTAACATTTTATATTTGGTTTACAAAATAACGATTTATGATAAGTTCAAAAGTTTTCTGACAAACTAAAGCTCATAACATTTTCACCATAAAATTGCTAATTCGTTGATTTTATAAACAAATACTTTGTGGAAATAATTTACAAACTTTATCATGATCATGGGATCTAAGAAATGTATTTCATCTCCCGTGAAAAAATTGATCTTGAGATCAGTTCAAAATGGAAATTCGTTTTGTTAAACAGCACAGCTTTATGGAGTTGGTAAGTCTGCTGTTGGACAAATTATGAAGAGATATGAGCATACAAGATCTACAAAGAATAAAAATCAATCAGGAAGGCCACATAAAACACGTTATCAGGTTAAAAAGCTTGTAATATAGGCTAAGAAAATTAGTCAAGACAGCTGTCAATATATACGTACAAATGAGACATTTCTATGGAATGAATTGTGGTATTTCTACTATAAAACATCGTTTATGTCATGCTAATTTATTTGGAAGAGGCCCAGCTAAAAAACCATTAGTCCCTTGAAAAGCTGTCATGCCCCAAAGGAATTTGCATCAGAGCTTTTCAAGTGGAGTAGTCAACAATGGTCAAAAATTCTTTTTAGTGATGAAAGCAAGTTTAGGCTGTTTTCGGATCAGATGGAATCAGTAGGTACAAGATACGATCCTAAATACCAACTGCCTACTGTAAAACATAGAGGAGGTAATGTAATGGTTTGAGGATGTTTTAGTCGGAATGGAGTTAGTCCTCTCCATGGAATTAATAAGATTATGAATCAAGCAAAGTACAAAGATATATGTAAGACTATTATGTTACCTTATGCAAAGGATAACGTGCCGTGATGATGGATATACCAACAGAATAACTATCCCAAACATACAGACAAATTGGTTTTAGAGTTTTTCTAAAAGAGTAAAGTTAATGTTTTGAACTGGCCATCCCAATCACCTGACTTGAATCCCATTGAACATCTATGGGAACATGTTAACCGTCAAATGAAAGGAATCAAGCCTACAATTTATTCTGATTTATTTAATAAAATATGAGACTTTCCCATATTTTATTCCCATTGTTGTTGCATTCATTTATTTAACTCTATGCCTCATAGATGTCAAGCCATTCTTGATTGTAAAGAATATCCTTCAAAATACTAATGTGGTTTTGGTTTTATATAAATTTATGATCAAATATTGTTGAAAAATTTGTATACCAGTTTAAAAATGTTAATTAGATAATTAATATTTGTTCAAAACATAATTGTAAGCTTAAAAATGTTTTAATTGGTATATAATAGGTTGGCTTTAGTGAAGTATGTGCTGATAAATAAAATTCCTTTTTTTTTTCCCTGTCCGCAAACTTTTGAACACTATTATATATATATATATATATATATATATATATATATATATATATATATATATATATATATATATATATATATATATATATATATATATATATATATATATATATATATATATATATATGTATATATATATATATATATATATATATATATATATATATATATATATATATATATATATATATATATATAGACACACACATATACACATATATGTATATATATAGGCACACACATATACACATATATGTATATATATAGGCACACACATATACACATATATGTATATATATAGGCACACACATATACACATATATGTATATATATAGGCACACACATATACACATATATGTATATATATATGCACACACATATACACATATATGTATATATATATATATATGCACACACATATATATATATATTCATTCCTTGGAATTAGGGTCGGTATTCGGCAATGCCAACCTAACTGCCAACCTAAAAGTGTTTAAAGCTGATAATTGCCAATCTTGTTTCTATGTTTTATGGTGAGACCTTAGAATGAATTTTTTTTTGTTAATCTGATGCTGACCTCTATAAGATTAAGGTTGGCATCAAATTATTGCCGACCTCATTTTCCTTAATTCCTAGGGTTGCATGTATGTATATATATATATATATATATATATATATATATATATATATATATATATATATATATATATATATATATATATATATATATATATATATATATATATATATATATATATATATATATATAGATATAGATATAGATATAGATATAGATATAGATATATATAGATATATACATATATATAGATATAGATATATAGATATATAGATATAGATTTAGATATATAGATATAGATATATAGATATAAATATAAAAATAAAATATATTTATAGATATATAGATATAAATATATATATATATATATACATATATATATATATATATATATATATATATATATATATATATATATATATATATATATATATATATATATATATATATATATATATATATTTTAAATGATGACATCTTGTATGGAAGTTGAATAAATTTAATATATGAACATCAATAAAAACGATTTCTCTCGATACTTATTTTTTTATTTAATCTAAGAAATTTTAGCTAGATTATTGATACTAGCATCTTCAGCTTTAATTACAAACTATTAATTAAATTCAATTACAAACAATCGGTAACGTCACTTTTTAATGGCTTTTTTAAAGTTCGTTTTAATTGGGCTTCTTTAATATTACGTAGGTATAAAAAATATTGCATTTAGAATTGCGTTTTTACATATTGACCATCATCTAAATTCGTACCTCCGTTTTTAGGTCCGCATTTGTTGAACTGAATTTTAATTGCCTCTTTAACTTTTCTTTCAAATTTTTTGGGTTCTACTTTTAACATTTTTACTTATATATCTTTATATCTTAAAAAATATAAATTTAAAAGAAAAAGTTAAGACTCCTTCATTTCTTAAAGATGTCATGTTAAACCTATGTGAAACAGAAATACCTGAAAACCACAAAAATATTTTAGAACTAGGACCTAAATTTGTTTCAACTATACAAAATATACCCTATTTAGACATTATTTCAGTAACAGAATCCACTGCGTTAAATCTAGAGTATTGCAACAAAATAGAGAGTTCACAAGACTTATGCAGAAACATGTTGAGGCAACTTAAAATAGTTAAACCACAAAAAAAACAGTAATTTAAATCATAAACAGAGAAAAGCATTAAAACAAATTTAAGAGGAAAAAAACATTGGTATATACTCTTTTGATAAAGGAGCAGGCTTTGTTAGAATAGAACACAACAAAGCCATTGACAAAATCCGTCAAGAAATAGGCAAAACAAAGAAAATTAAAGAGGACCCTACTACTACATTTGCTACTAAAATTAGAACTTACCTATCAAAATTGAATAAAAAAGGGCAATTTACCAAAAAAGAATATGAAGGTCTTTACCCAAGCAACCCAGTACCGCCACGTATGTATAGTGTAATTAAAGTGCACAAACCCGAAAAATCATACCCTATGCGATTAGTAGTTTCAACCATTGGGACACTAAGTTATGGAATATCACAATATCTAGTGAATATATTTTAACCAATTTTAGATAAAAACATAACAAATTTTAAAAATTCGTCAACTTTTGTAAAAACAGCTAAACTTTGGAATATATCAAACCATGAAACACAGGTATCTTATGACGTCAATTTATATCCATCAATTTCTCTGGAAGAGGCTACAATCTTAACATATCTTCTTAATTTGTTAAGTTTGTAATTAAAGCTGAAGATGCTAATATCAATAATCTAGCGAAAATTTCTTAGATTAAATAAAAAAATTAGTATTTATTATAAATCGTATTTATTGATGTTCATATATATATATATATATATATATATATATATATATACATATATATATATATATATATATATATATATATATATATATATATATATATATATATATATATATATATATATATATATATATATATATATATGTGCGTGTGTGTATGTGTATTGCAATTTTTGTTTAAAAACTTTTTTGATCAAGTTATTTAAATTGAAATATTAAGTTTTATTTTGCTAAAATGATCAACTTGGTTCAATTTTTGTGAATATAATTTTTTTTTTTTAAAGGAAAAGCTTGGATCTATTTATTGGGCATGCTTAATGATTGATGAAGCACATAGATTAAAAAATGATGACTCATTACTATATCGAATGTTGATAGATTTTCGAACCAACTATC
>NC_061164.1:13565729-13620729 GCF_022113875.1 Hydra vulgaris | reverse complement strand
AGCCTTTAATTCATCTTATGAATTAAAAAAGGTTTTGTTTTTCTCATTAATATTAACCAACTTACCAAGTCAGTTCATTTAGCACCAAATGACCCAATATAAAATTTTTGGCTAATTTTGTTTTAAAAAAATTTAAAAAAATAAGTTTTTTCAAATTTTGGCTAATTTTGATTTTTATGTTTAATATTCTGCCTTAGCCATAAAAGTAATATTGTTCAAGAAGGCACAGGAACTACCTTGTTAAATGCTTCTACACTGTGCTCTGTGACAGACTGCTCTGTTAAGTTATTTTGAAGCACATTAATGACTAGAAGAAGAAAAAAATTTACATAATTAATACTATAAAGTTATAATAAGTTAAGAAATAAATTATTAAAAATACTGATAATTTAAAGTAAATAGTAAATTTACCATTTTAAAAATTTGATATATGTTTGTTTAAAGAGTTTCCATATATTTTTAAAGTTTTTCGTTTTTATTATTTGAGTACTTTTAGAAAATAAGCTTTTAGAAAAAATTTTTAGAAAAAAATCCATAGCTGGTTTTCACATTTTTTGGGTTTTATTTTGTAATTTTTTTTAATGTAAATTTTTTTTTTTTTATAAAGTTTTTAAAAGATGATCTTTTAGCAAGCAATAAAATCTACAATTTTAAGGTAGAAGTTATAGGATTATGACCTGAAAAACCAAAAATGAAAACATTTTTCAAAAGTAATATATTGTTCTTTTCTGTTTATTCAAACTCTTTGTTTATCCTTTTTAGACACTAATTAGAGGAAGTGGTAAAATGATTTTGCTTGATAAGCTTTTATGTCGTTTGAAAGAGACAGGTCACAGGGTTTTAATTTTCTCTCAAATGGTACGCATGCTTGATATCATTGCAGATTACCTTTGTATTAAAAGATTTCAATTTCAGGTAACTATGTTTTATGCTCTGGTAACTATGGTAACTAAGTTTGATATTAAAACTTTCTTTTTTTTACTTTTTTTTTTATTTTTTATTTCTTAATTTACAGCTTCTATTGTAGAATATAGTAAGGTAATAAAAAAAGTAAAATAATAAATATATACATTGTTTTATTATATAATAAGTAATACTATAGTTGTTAAATATATAATTATAAATTAGTAATAATATAAAATAGTTGTGAAAAATGTATATATTTATGTGTGTGTTTGTGTGTATGTGTTTGTGTGTGTGTGTATCAACACTAATAATGTATTTTGTATAATATGCATTATTAGTGTTAATAACACTAATAATGTATAATAATTTGTATTTAAACTAATATGAGTTTTCGTTGAACCTTTGCATAGAGACTAGATGGTTCTATACGTGGAGATAAACGCAAGCAAGCTTTAGATCATTTCAATGCTGAAGGATCTCAAGTAAGTGTATTTAAAATAGTTTGAAAGATTTTTAAGTCAACACATGTTCATATATATATATATATAAATATATATATATATATAAATATATATAAATATATATAAATATATATAAATATATATAAATATATATATATATATATATATATATATATATGTATATATATATATATATATATATATATATATATATATATATATATATATATATATATATATATATATATATATATATATATAGGCCTCAGCAGGAAGCGAGAGCTTTAGCTCTCGCTCTTGCCCACACTCCTCTAAAATGGATTATGGGAGCAATTTATGGCTCTTGCAAAAGTTTTTCTCTTAAAAGTACAATTATTATTGTATCTAAAATGAAAAATACTAAGTCGTGTTTGTAAATAAATAAAATCATAATAAACTGTAATGCTTTTGAAAAGATACAGTTGTTCCAAAAAAAAATAAAAATTAATTGAAAAAGAGCGAATTAAATGCAAAATGTGTTGAACTAAATTGAACTATTTGATAAATTATTATACTCTTATTATTTTTATTATAATTCTTAAAATAAATGCATTCTATTACAATAAGAAAATATAAAACATTTTTATAAACAGTAAAAACTTTTATAGCTTTTTATCAACTTTTTTATCAAATAATTAATGTTGTTAATAAATAGATAGCTAGTGGGAAAGCCGAAAAACAACATTCATCTATAAATTTTTTTCATAACCAAATAAATTATGCTTTTTGTATATATTCTTGTAACATCAATGTTACAAACATGCTTTTAGCAAACATAAAATCAAATTTTGTTTTTAAATAAGCAATTTTTTTAAATGAATAAACACATAGCTTGTGCAAAAACCAAAAGCTCTCATAAGAGCTGTTTAAAGGAGCACCGTGCATGGCGCAACATTTCATTTTAGGGAGTATTTCTTTGCTCTTGCACTCATTTACTCCCGTCAAGATTTTTACCTTCAGGCAACTAAATATTACATGGGTAGTCAAGAATAGATTGCAATAACCCCTTACTCCTGTCAAAGCCTGTATTTTATATATATATATATATATATATATATATATATATATATATATATATATATATATATATATATATATATATATATATATATATTATATATATATATATATATATATATATATATATATATATATATATATATAACATAGATTATTAAATTAATAGAAAAGCACTATCAAATATTTTCATTTCACACTGTTTTACCATAAAGACTCATCAGAGATATATGGTCAAATTATTCAATATAGAGGCCATCTATAAAGTACATATGCTCAGAAGGGGGAGGGAGGGTCTTCAAATAGCATACAAATGTGTAGTGGGGAGGGTTCATTATAAAAGTTTGTACGCACTATAAAAAATATTCTTTGGTTATGCTCATTTTTCTAATTTAATACATTAAAAAATTTTTTTTTTTTTGTTATTCACTTCCTCTAGGCTGAGGAATACAAATACTTGTTAATAACTAAATAATAACTATAAAGTTAACAACTTAGTTATTAACAAGTACTAATAACTAAATGTTTTTGAATAATAAAGAAACCTTTTTTTTTTTTTAAAAAAAAACCATTACCGTCTTATCTTTGAAAAAGGTTTTCATATCTAGATGAAACCTACCCCTATCT
Source organism: Hydra vulgaris (assembly GCF_022113875.1). Classification (NCBI taxonomy): domain Eukaryota; kingdom Metazoa; phylum Cnidaria; class Hydrozoa; order Anthoathecata; family Hydridae; genus Hydra; species Hydra vulgaris. The sequence continues at coordinate 13,617,679 of NC_061164.1, read as the reverse complement.
ATGATGTCATCAATGACTTTTATGGTAATGTAAATATGCAAAGATATTGTTATATATATATATATATATATATATATATATATATAATATATATATATATATATATATATATATATATATATATATATATATATATATATATATATATATATATATACACACACATACACCATACACACAACCCTCGAAATTAGGTCGGCATTCTGCAATATCGACCTAACTGCCAACCTGAAAGTGTTTGAGGTCAGCAAAAAATTGCAGATCTTGTTTCTTAGCTTTGTGGTCAGGCCTTTGTATCAAATAATTTTTCATCAGGTTGGCAATTTTTTGCTGACCTGATGCCAACCTCAAAAAAGTTGAGGTCAGCAATAATTTGCCGACCTCATATTTCCTAATTCGGAGGGTTGTATATATATGTTAATTAGTAAAAACACTTATCTAATTTTCTTCAATTTGTTTCATCATCAGTAGGCTCATCGGGAAAAATGTCTGGAAAAAAAAAAGAAAAAAATTTTTTTTTTTTAGACATAATAAGTATAAGCATATTTTTTAAACATTTTGTATTGTATAATTTTATATAAATAAATAAATGTTTTTAACAATTTTTTATTACAAAGTATTAAACTGTGAGTAATTTTAATAATATAAATAATAATAATAAAAGTGAAAAAAAAAATAATAATAAATTAATAATAATGAAAATAAAAGTGAAAAAAAAAGTAAAAGTAAAAAGTAAAAAAAAAGTAGAAGAACAATTTAATGAAAAAGAATACAATTAATATTATATCTTTTTTATTAGGATTTTTGTTTCTTGCTGTCAACTCGTGCAGGTGGTCTAGGTATAAATTTAGCCTCTGCTGATACTGTAATTATATTTGATTCTGATTGGAATCCACAAAACGATTTACAGGCTATGGCACGAGCTCACAGAATAGGTCAAAAAAATCAAGTAAACATTTACAGGTGAAAAATTTGTATTGCTGTCTTTAAGTACTATATTGCTTGTTAAAATTTTATTTAATTGAAATGAAATAAATTTATAGAAGATGCTCCTAATCCTTAAGTAGGAGAATGAGATATAAGTAGCTTAAATCTGTGTGTGTGTGTGTGTGTGTGTGTGTGTGTGTGTGTGTGTCTATATATATATATATATATATATATATATATATATATATATATATATATATACATACGCATATACACACATGAATGCATACATGCATGCATACATACATACATACATACATACAATACAGTATCAGGTTATGAGATTTTGTTTTGTAAAGAAAATGCTTAACACTAATAAACTTTAACACAGCTCTGATATTTACATTGTTAAAAATTAAATTGCGTAATTAGTGTAATTTAAAAGTACCGTGTTGTAATTGAATTTACTTTTAAACCACATTAAAAATCATTTGAAATAATATAACAAAAATTACCAGTGAAATTCAAGTTTCTTCATAATTTATTTCTTAAAAGAATCTTATTCTTAACATAATTCATTGTTTCTTTATCACAACTTTTTTATTTTTTTATGTATTTAATAGAATATTTTTAACAAAAATCATAAACAATTTATTAATTGATTTTAGTTACCAATAAGATGTTAAACAACATTGGTTTAATAAGAAATCAAATTTTTTAAATACAATTGTGAAAAATTATCTTAAACTAATATACCTCTTTTTTTGTTTTTTTTGTTTTTCTTTTTTAAAAAAAAGTTTTTTATTTGCTTTGACATATTTTCTTCCATGATAAAGAGATATATCTCTTATGTAATGAATTAGTTAGCATATACTAAGAAAAAAATTAGTTAGCATATACTTAGAAAAAACCATTTTTAATAAATATTACAAAACTATTTTACATTCCTTTAAAAACTAAAATTTAAAAATTTAAATCATATTTAATTAAAAGTATTTTAATTAAAAAAATATTTATATAAAATATTCAGTTTCTTTAACAAAAAAATCTGTTTTTCGTTATATTTACAATGTTTCAAAATTTCACTAATCTAAATAAAACTAATGTCACATAAGCAATATTTAAAAATGTTTAAGTATTCCAAAATAAAAAAGTTTTTGCTTAGTGTAAAATTTCTGAAAGCGTTTGCAAATTGCAAATTTGGCATGTAAATGCAAGCCGTGTAAAGCTTTTTAACTAGGCATACATACATACATATACACACATACATTTATACATACATACATAATATATATGTATCACGGCTGTTTCAAACCGAGCGTAACGGCTTCTTGTTATTTTTTGAAAATATTGACTTAAGGGGTGTTACTAAAACTTCTATAACTTTTAAAATATTAAAGGTAATTTTGTTTTGTAAAAAGAATAAAAACACCAATAAAATGTTTCATCTTACGACATTTAATGCATTGTAAAAAAACTTCTTTAAGTTTAAAAAAAACGCGACAAATGATGAAGTTGGCTGAATTCAAGTAATTTGATGTTACTTTTTATAAAAAAAAATCAGAAAAATTTATTTCTGATAGTTATTCTCAAATATACCCATTGTTTGACTATTATAAAAACAAAAAAACCTTACTTAATTGTTTAAGGATAGCTAAAACAGACTTTATTGAGGTCTGAAAGCAAACCACACTTTTCGCAAAGTTACGAAAAATGTAGTTAAAAGGGGGATTAGCTGTTAAAAGAGTACATTTTTAAACCTAGGAGTTCTTGTTTTAGAAACTTATTTTGCTAAGCCAATAAATTCATTGCATTGCAAAATAAAGCCAGATTTCGATTTTGGAATATTTAGTCAAAACATTTTAGCTTAAGCATTTATTTTTTTCTGTGCATACAGTTTTAATAATATGGTGTTAAGTTGTTAATAAATAAAGACTCACCGAGTCTAATAAAATAATTCATGACCAAATTTGAGTTTAAGTTTTTGAATTAACCTCGCTTTTGGTAGTAGAATTATTTTATAGCACTTGAATCTATAGTTTCTTCTCTCAGTAAATAAAGTGTTTGAATATACAAATAGCTAATTGAAATCTTTTGAAAATTTGTTTTTATTCCCATTAAAAACTGTTTTATAATCAGTTGGTTTACTGATAGGTTCTTTAAGTAGTAAACTATCTTTGTACATCCAATTGATATCAGATTCATACTCATGCTAAACCAGAAAAACAATTGCTCCACTCAAAATTTTGAAAACGTTTACAAATTCTTAATTTATTGAACTAAATTTTTGCACCAACTTGATATGAGATTTATATTCCATTCTTTAACCAGCGAGGAGGTATGTAGAGCAGAGGTACTGCAAAGGTAGAACTAACTTCTGGTGATAAACAGCGAATGGATATGTAATATATCTATAAAAAAATGTTACATATAATGAAGGACAATAAATTTTTTCAATTAAATACACAAACATACAAGATCATACCCAACCAACATACCAGTTGCTCTGATCATAAGTTAATATATAAAAGCTAGATTTTTACATATATTTGATTAGAGATGTGACGCGTTTTTTTGGTTCTTGTTTTTTTGGTTTTTTTGGTCGTTTTTTTGGAAAAAAAACATAGGGGTCCGTTTTTTTGTTTTTTTTGGGAAATAATCAAAAATTCATTGTTTAAGTTACTAAATTTAACTTTAATGGCAATATCTTAATTCATATTTTAATTTCTGATTTAAATAGGACAATAAATACTGAAATTTACTGAATTAATTTTTGTTTTGGTATATTAACACGGTTAAAGGTTATCACGGTTGAAGCAGTCTTGTATAAAAACTTCTTTGATAATTTTATCTTCCTCAACTTTATCTTTACTGTTTTTAGTGTATATTGACACAATAAACATTTATTTACATTTATTATATTTAATAAAATTGAACAACTAATGAATGAGACTTAGCATAATAAAGAGTCGAGAATGAGTTTTTGTTAATGGAACTAGAGGTAATAACTATTTTGAGCAGCCGCCATGATAGAATTTGTAGGAAAGAGAAAGAGATGCAACTTTACAACAATGGGAAAGAGGCTCAAGCTTAGCAGATAGAGCTTGTTTAGAAGAAAAAGGGCATCATAAGAAGAACCAGCCCAAATATGACAACAACATTCCATACAGGGACAAAAAGATATTTGTAGAGGTAGAGAATGGAATCAAGAAAACAACGATAATGATAAAGTGATGCTAATTTAGCAGTCAATTGTATATTTTGTGTACATGAAAGGTTAGTAGCAAATAATATTCCAAGAAGATGGAAAAAAGAAGACTAAGTAAGAGGGTTACCATTAATTAATATAGGAATGTCAACAGTATTGTGATAGTTGTTTGCAGTAAATAACTGAGTTTAGTTAGAAATAAAATTTATAAGCTAAAATATGTGAGCCCCAATCTGTTACAGAAGTAAGATCAGATACAAAATTGGCTGCCTATTCTAAGTGATCAAAAAGAGAAGACTTTTTGTCAAGACAGGAGTAAAAACTTTAGTCATCAGCAAAAAGAGCTACTATAGATGTAGGGTTGTCAGGAAGATCAATAATGTAGATAAGAAACAAAACAGACCAAGAATAGAACCTTGAGATTAACTCCAGAAGTTACTGGAAATAAATAAGTAGGCATTTGACGATGATTATAATAAAGCAGTTAGAAAGAAATGATTTAATAATCCCAGATACACAATTTGAAGTTTCAAGTCTAATTAAAGTTTAATTGTTCAATATTTAGTTCATACTTAAGCTCATTTTCTATTCAACAGGTCCCTAATATTGTTTAAATGGTCTCTAAAATGTTTACATTAAAAAAGTCAACTTATTACTCAAATAAAGAGAAATTTTATATAAATCTTTTCTGAATTAGAATCTAAAAATAGATTAACACAAAAAATACTGACAAAAAATAGATTAAGACAAAAAATACTTTAACACTGAGTAGTGGTTTTTAAAGCACCATAATATCTATATATACATATATATATATTATATATATATATATATATATATATATATATATATATATATATATATATATATATATATATATATATATATATATATATATATATATATATATATATATATATATATATATATATATATATATATATATATATATATATAAAGAGAAATGGATATCTTTAAATTATTAAGTAAATTTTTTTTTCTTGTTGGTAATCAACAGGAAGAACAAAAAGAATTATGATTAGGCTCTCCATACAGGGGGCAGAAATAAAGCCTTAGTCACCCATTAAACCTCTGAACCAAATTAGTAAAATGGAAAAAGATAAACAATTCTTTTGCCATAAGATTATGTCTAAAAATTGAACTTAAAAAACAGAGCATATTAAAGAATTTTGCAAGTGTTCTGATATAGTGCTATATGAAAATATTTAGATGAATAAATGTAATTAGAAAAAAAAAATGCTGTTAAAAAATTAATTACAAATAAATAAATTACGAATCATCAGGTGAATGGGGTCTGGGAAACTCCGTAAATAATAATAATTGAAAAGTTTTTAAATTTTCCTTGAAACTAAGTTCAGTATAGGGCTTTTTTTTTAATGGGCATACTAGCAATAACTCTTTTTTTGATATAACAAACAAACAATGTAAGACTTAATTACTACATAATATACAAATGCTTAATTAAGTTAATAATCTTGATAGATAGCTTATTTTTTTGAGCATTTTAAGTCTGATATCAAATTTGCATGGTGTTATACATTAATGTATTTACATTATTAAAATTAAAATGGTAACTTTTTTATAGAATAAGAATAGTTTTTATATATAATGAGAGTATCACAGTTGTTAGTACAATAAAACAGAAAATAAACATAAAGCTAATTTAAATTTTTTATAAAATTTTTTTGTTAAACTAAAATTTATACTAGATTAAAGGAAAACTAGTCCTAAATTTATGTAAAAAAAAACTGAAAAATTGTTTAAAAAAAGCAAAACAACACCAAAAACACCAAAAAAACCAAAAAAACGTCAAAAAAACCAAAAAAACACGTTTTTTTGACCCAAAAAAACGCCAAAGGAAAAAAACGCGTTTTTTTGCAACTCTACATTTGATGCAAGACTAGTATTCCATTCTTTAACCTGAGCGAAGGTTATTGAATAGGTATAAATAACTTCTGAAGATAGGAACAGAATGGGCACCTACCTAATATATAAAATCAATATATTAAAAAATAATATTTTAAACTAACATTACACAGATATTAGAACAGAATAAAATTATCTTATATATGAATTAAAGATCTCATATAATTTATCTTACTTGTAAATAGTTTTTTTTTTGTTGTTGTTTTTAATTTTTTAAATATTTTAACTAAATTTGATGACCACAAACAAGACAAAGACCTTGTCTATAAAATGAATTTTCGCCACGCTCAGAACACACAACACACTTTCTCACCTTAGAGGCTTGTAGCTTCCTATCAGCTTTGCTGTGCAATTCAAACCGTTTTAAAACAAGATGCAGCTTCTGCTCCTGATTTCTTACTGAATGCAACTGTCTTAATTCCTTATTTACGCTATTATGCAAACACTCTCCCTCCTCTTCACTTAGCAACCCAATAGTTATATGGAATTTTACAAATAGTGGCACATTAAAAATAAGTTCATGCATTTTTCGTGTGATACTTTTATTTGGAAAGCAAGCATGAAACTCAATAGCAAATAAATTTATATATTGATGAAGCTCAGTAATTTCGGCATCGGAAAGAAATTTTCGCCAAAAAAGAATAGGTTGCAACTTATTAAAAACACTAAACACACGTACAAATCTATTTTAATTGCTTCATCATCAATAACACTACAAAGTTTATAGTGGTTTCTTAATACTATATTGCAATGATTACCTACAAATACATTACCATGGTAAGCTTGTCGCTCAACCTTCATATCTTCAAGGGCCTTATAAAGCCCTTGAAGATATGTAGGTTGAATTTTATATAAATTATACAATGCCTCATGAGAGGTATTGTATAATTTATATAAAGTTATGCAATACCTCTCATGAGGCCCTATGCTATTTTTATATTCTTTTTCTAGGTCTTCACACTCCATCTGCAATTGAATATACTCAACGTCTAAAAGTTCCCATTGTGCGCGTATAAAAAAATTTTTTTCAGAAATATAAAGGTCAAGATATTCTATATCTTCACCCTGACATGCTAAACACTCATACTTCTCAATGTCACACAATACACTCTTTTCCGAATCACCAATAATTTTACAAAATTGATGAAACAATTTTTGACATGTACCACACTGTACCCAATCAATGTTACAATCGTATTTTGTAATTAAACACCTAATACTATCACACATTTCTTGCTTTTTATTGGAGGAGTTTAGAGATAATTCAGAAATATTTTTATTAAAAGCTAAGCAACGCGCTTGTAGATTTGCAATGTCTACAAATTGATTTCCTAATAAACGTAAAGCTTCTGCTGTTTTAGAACATTTAACGCTTTTAGCAGCCCACAATTCATTCGTTCTCACATTCTTATTATGCGAAAAGACGAAACAGCTTGACAATCTATAGTCTTACACTCCTTCAACAATAACTTATACAGTTTTAACACAACTCCTAACATAATGTGCAAAACAGGTGGTACTACATAATCTTAAGTTATTATGGGGAAAATCACAGAAGCATTAATTGAATTATGAAACTTACCTAAAGTTCTTAGGTTTCCACTTTGTCTATTTTCACACAAGTTCTCATTGTAAGCACTTTCCAGAGATTGTATTGTCCTCCTTAAGATGTTACAATTAGCAGGTGTGTGAGGCATAGAAGCATGGTTTCTTAGAGAATTCAACTTAATTAGGTCTGTAGAACTAGGAAAGCTAGCAGCTGAACCCTGGTGTCCCAGAACATCATTGATAAAATGAAAATCTCCACCTAAGAACAACCTGGCTATTTTGCCTTTTAGCCTAAAATCTGACGACTGAATTCTTTTAATATAGTTGGCAAAATGCCCAAGAACTAAGGCTATATTCTTACAACAGTCTGAACCCTGATACATACAAAACAAGTGAACATCGTATACAGACCCTGATGATTTAAAATTGACAACTTCAAAATGGAATTTCAAATACTTCCCACCCTTATCACCAGCAAAAAGGAGCCATGCTTCTTTGCCAAAACCAACATCTGAATTAAGGTGGTCGTGTACATAAAGATTATTAAAAACCTCTTCAATATAAGTTGTCAAATTCTTGACCATCAGTACAGATACTAAACAAGGCGCTTCATTCGCAGATGGATAAAGTAACATGGACACAATCCGCATTTCTTGTTCTTGTCTTATCTTGGGCTCAGATGGGAGAATCCTTGCACCAAGATTACACAGAATACAACTTAGTCTACGGAATTCAGCCGTGGGGATCCTTAATTAGCTCTGTAGCTCTACAGCATCAGAAACACTTAACTGCTTAACTAAACCCAACTTATTTGCAACACAACAAAATATTGACTTTTCACAAGACATAGAATCACAAAACAACATAGACAAATCACTTTCTAAATCTGAACAAGCTAATAATCGAAGGAATATAAAAGCAAGTTTAGATCGTCTAGCTGCAGCATGCCTACCTAACTTAGAATAAGGTTTACCATTTCCTAACTTAATGTAAGTATATTTTTTACTAACTATTGGCTTTTTAACTGATATATTCTGTGGATTACTTAATTTAAACCCACAAAATAATTCAGAGGAACCAATGTTGTTGTAGTCTAAATAAGAATCAACCACAACTAAATCCTTATCGCTACTAGCAAAACATTTGCAAATTTGGCAACTGTTCTGGCTTAAATCACTAATTTTTGCAATTTTTTTTTATCAATATTAAATATTTTTAGCAATCTTACATTTTTGGCACAAGCAGATGCAAATTTACGTTGTGCTGTTTTAATTTTTCTTTTTTAAAAAAGTTGGAACTGCTCCTCCTGTTTTCGCCTAATACTCATAGTCTCTAATTGAGAACTTAATGAGTTACAATGTGTGTTGAGAGCCCTATTTTTAGAATTTAAATCTGTAATTTCAGCTTCCGACTTAAATACTTGGGTTTTAAATTTTTCTATTTGCTCCATATTTGTTTTATTTTCAGAAGTTAATTGATCAATTTGATTCAGTAGCTCCTGACTGTTATTTAAAGTGAAAAAGTCATCTGCATCTGCTGATTTTTTTTTTTTTGGGTGGAGCTTGCAACAGTTGCATTATAAAAAATTCTTCGTTTTTTATAGCTTTAAAATTTTTTTCTTTCTTTTTTTGGCGTGTAAACTTTAGGCACATTTTATCAAACTCGTCATTACTAGGCATATCAAAATCAATTGGCAAAAGAAAACTCATAAAACTAAATAAATCACTTCTTATTTTAAAGACTGTCATTAAAATGGAAATGACATTGTTACTGATCTTATCTGTCCTAATTATTTGCTTAACAAAAGGAAAGTTACACCTATCTTCCCAACCATTTTTCCATCCAATATGTTGTTTTAGAATTTCCCTCTAAGTTGAATACATAATTATCAAAATAATATTGACTTATTAATCAATATAATAAAAACAAATAAAATAATATTAATTAACAAATATATCCACTAGATAAAAGTGGATTTAACAACTTATCTGATATTAGTTTGATAATCCAAAGAGAAAAATTCCGCGTAACTTTGTTTACTTCATACTTCAAAAATTGACTCGCCGAAACAGTTGTTTGGAGAATATTCGTTAATAAATAGTTTGGGACGTAACGCATAAAGGTTACGTCATCGCAAAAAAACATCAACACAAATGTACGCCTAAAACTAACAAGATTAGTTGTAAAACATGACATTTTTGAAAACATATTTCATAACATAGCTGAAGGCACGTAAAATAATTTTTTTATTTTCATTTGCATAAAGGGTTAAAATTTCATTAACTTACGTCATCCATCAGAAAAGTTACGTTTTGCATTTAAAAACAATCAATTAAAAAATATAAATGCTTTAAAGGGATCCCAAACTCCCAACACATGTTGTGTTCATATTAAAGATAATGTTAAAAAAAAAGGTTTGAACCAAATTTTTTTGATTAAAAATAAATAATGAATGCATACCGTGAAAAACAAATGTTGCTGTTTTTGCCGAAGCTTGTCTTCTCCATTTTTTTCAACTAATCGGAGTCTTCAAATTATGCGTCGCAATCTACAGACTTTAGCAATTCCTTTGAAGCGTGTTTAATTCATAAAAGTTTTAGTATTTGACGTCACGGTAGACTTTTAACAAAAGAAAAGTGTAATTAAACTAAGCTGCGTTTTTTTACTGTAGTATTTTTTTAACATACAGCAAAACAAATTTATTTGTATTATTTTTCCAAACATCGCAAAAAAAATTTTGTAAAAAGTAAAAACAATAAATTATTTTTATTTTATAGGAGCAACTTATTTTTTACAGATATCTTAATAATTTTTAGATTTATATATCTTACTTATATTTCTTTAATTATTTTAATTAAAACAAATATTAAAGCTTTACTTACCAATCTCATGATTTTCATACGAGTATTTTACTTTATATAGAACGTTTTATATACGGTCTCTTGTTTTTGCGCAAGAGAGCGCAGTATTATATATTCTGATTCTTAATTATTTTTATTTAAACAAAGGGAACTATTTTCTAACTTCTCTGGTTGTTTTAACGCTATGACAATTTTTTGTTTTCCCGTCGAAAAAAAGTATTTATTAACAATTACTTTCATAAACTGACAGTATTAATTAGAGATATTTAATGAATTGTTAACTTTTTTTATTATAAAATTTTTTTGATCACGCTGATTTAATTTAAATTGCTAAATTTGCTGAATTGGATACGGATAAAAAGGAAATACCATTTTATTTTATATTTGATTTTTGATAATGAAATTTTTAAAGTGTCAGCAACTCTATACCAATTAGAACCTGTTAAGATTATGAAAAAAAAGTGCAAGAATACACTAAACAATACAGTTGACAGTAGTATCAGATATGAAAATTCGTGAAAGGATTTGTGAGATCCTGATTTTGCATTAAAAGTACAATTAATTGCAACACAAGTCGGCATTAGAAATTTTGATTATAAGTTTACTGTTCAATATTTTATAACCATCAAATAAAAAACATAAAGTTTGTATATTTTCGCCCGTTTTATACAACTAATATTTAACAAAAATTATTATTAAATACGGACAAATTATTATTAAATACGGACAAATTATTATTAAATAACGCAATAATTAACACATAAATTAAAGGCAATAATTCAAGATAGATGGTAATTTAAATTGTTAAAATGTCATAACGCGAATTAAAAAACATATTATATTTGGTATTTCCAAATTTGTGTCGTAATTGGCGTTTATCTCTTAACATGAAAAGTTAAAAATTTTTAAAAACACAATTAACAAATACAAATTTTCAAGCAATTTTCTCTTCCAATTCTCACTTATTCAAAGAAAATTTACTATTAAACTTTTATTTCTCTCATCTAAAAAAAGAATGAGTGAAGCAAAAAAATATATATATTCTATACAACTCTTACTCATTCAAAGTTTAATTGCGCAAAACTTTTCTTTCTCTTTTGTTCTACTCTTTTATAAAAAGAGCGCCCGATGAAATAAAAACTTTTCTTTTTTAACATATAATTATAGTTTGAGATAAAATTAAATTAGAAATAAATCAACAATGAGCAAAGCAACGAAAGGTTAATCTGGAACTATTTTGATATTTATGAAAATAATCAACATAAACAACATTGTCAACAACAATTATCAAATAAACAACACAATCTCGAATAATTTTAGGAGCATTTTATTTTTATTGCTTAGTCGTTCTAAATAATAAGTAAATTTAGTTCAAGTTAATAATTCAATATTTACAGTTGCAATAGAATAAAGAAATGGTGTTTAATACTGAACTTTTTATTTAGTTGTTTATTTTTTTACCTACATTTGTTATAAAAAACTATAGAACCCCCGTCATTAAAATAATTTGTTTTAAATATATATTGATTTACGTGATTATTCAAACTAATTTTTTTCGTTTGACTTTCCGAACTTCATGCAAAGCAAATTGAAACGAAATATCGTCTAACCAAATAAAAAAGCTGTTACTAATTTTATACGGGTAATTAATGTAAAACAATTTTTGAGATAATAAATATTCATAATTTAAAAACATTAAATTTATGGCGCAATAACAATTTATAGCAACGAACCAGCATAAAATATTTAAGGTTTTTAATATCTTTTTAAATATTAAAAGTAGAAAAAAAAAAAAAAAAACTAAACAAATAATCAAAAAAACTTCGACTAAAAATAAATAAAAATATTTCTAGAGTTTAATTTATTATAAGTCTACCGTGACGTCAAATACTAAAACTTTTATGAATTAAACACGCTTCAAAGGAATTGCTAAAGTCTGTAGATTGCGACGCATAATTTGAAGACTCCGATTAGTTGAAAAAAATGAAGAAGACGAGCTTCGGCAAAAACAACAACATTTGTTTTTCATGGTATGCATTCATTATTTATTTTTAATCAAAAAAATTTGGTTCAAACCTTTTTTTTTAACATTATCTTTAATATGAACACAACATGTGTTGGGAGTTAGGGATCCCTTTAAAAACAGTCTTTTTGTAAAAAAATCTCTAGGATGACGCAGGAATCTGATAGAATGGACATTTAGGGTTAAGTGTTCTAAATTTCAACTATCAAGCACTGAGCTATGTTATGAAATCTTAGTTGGCCCAACTCATGTTTTCCGGAAAATATGCGAAAATTAGAAAAGTGGTTCTAAATTATTAAAAATATTTTGGCAATATTTATTTTTATACCAATTAATGTAAATATTTATTTAACAAGGAAAGATAGATATTTTTTTAATTGCAAGATGAAAGCATTTATATAAAAAAGTTACTATTAATTTAAAGTTAGTGAATTTTTATACTTTTTATGCGGAAATACTTTTTTTTTTTGATAAACTCATGATGTTACGCATGTTTTTATATTGAGTGAAACAGCCGTGGCATGTATACATACATATATATATATATACATACATATATATATATATATATATATTTATATATATATTTATATATATATATATATATATATATATATATATATATATATATATATATATATATATATATATATATATATATATATATATATATATATATATATATATATATATATATATATATATATATATATATATATATATATATATATATATATATATATATATATATATATATATATATATATATATATATATATATATATATATATATATATGTATATTGGAGTACCTCTAAAAACAACTTTTTTTGAAATTGTCTGCTGCCACCCCCTAAATGTGTTCTATGTAATAAATTAACATTAAATAGTAATCATTTTATATAAAGATTGCTAGTTTAAATTTTATGGCTTAAAAACTATCATTTTAACAAAAAATAGAAAGTAAATCTTTTAAAAGTTTTTTTAAATGAACTTTTTTAATTTGTGTTTCCATAATTTGTTTTTATTATTTTTGAAATTTTTATATAATTTCACTTCTTTTGAGACCCAACATGATATAATTTTGAAGAACTTTTTTTTTCAAAATATTAGGGACCCGTTTGATATTTAAGGGTCTTGAGCAACCCCTAAAAAATTTTTTATTCAAAAATTTTTTTAATTTAGTGTTAATTTATTACATAGAACACATTTAAGGGGTGGCAGTAGACAATTTTATAAAAAGTTGCTTTTAGAGACACTCTAATGTATATATATGTATGTATATATATTTAAATATATATATATATATATATATATATATATATATATATATATATATATATATATATATATATTTATATACATACATACATACAACTTTCAGAATTAGGGTCAGCATTCGGCAATGCTGACATAACTGCCGACCTGAAAGTGCTTGAGGTCAGCAAAAAATTGCCGACCTTGTTTCTATGTTTTATGGTCAGACCTTTGTATCAAATAATTTTTGGCGACCTGATGCCGACCTCAAAAAGATTGAGGTCGGCAATAATATGCTGGCCAACATTTTTCCTAATTCCGAGGGTTGTATATGTATGTGTGTGTGTGTGTGTATGTGTATATAGTTGATACACTAATATAGTACATATTAGTTAAAAGTTTAAAAAGAAAAGGATTAAAAAATTTTTTACTTTTCATATTTTTTAGATGAATATAATAAGCAATATTTAATAATATTATTAGTATGTTTTAATTTAGTTAATGATTATATTATCTTACAGATTTGTTACAAAAAATACTGTTGAGGAAGATATTATTGAGCGTGCAAAAAAAAAGATGGTTCTTGACCATTTGATTATTCAACGAATGGATACTACTGGAAGAAGAATTCTTTCAAAATCTAATAATGCCCTTTCTTCAGCGTAAGGTTTATTTTCAAAATATATAGAAAAATAGGTTAATAAATAAAAATTAAAAAAATTAAAAAGTAATTTCTACTAATTTATTATAGAACCTTCTATTGATTTAATAAAATAAAGTGTTAAATGTTTTTTAAGAACATTGAGTTTTATATATATGCTCATAAAATAAAAACTTAAGAAGATATTAATCTTTTTTTTTAGTTGTTTTATTTATGCAAAAAAAATTTTTGTTAAACAAATTTTGCATCTTGAATAACATACTTAAAAATTCAATTGTGTTTAAAAACTAGTATTGCAAAGATCATTTATGCCAAAAAAAGAAAAATTGCATTTTTATATTATGCCTTGTATCATTGTTGACTGTCAAAGTTTAAAGCGTTGTTTGAAAAATAATTCTCAATTCTTATGTACTTCATTTTTCCCTCAGGTGTTTACTGCTTATGTGTGACCATTCAACAAATTTATATGCCATAGTTTTAAATTAAATTTTTTTTTTTTTGAAGACTTGCATTTTTTTATTTTTTTTTCAGTTGCTCTACTTCTACATCTACTTTTCTTTTTAATCTTCACACACTGTAACACTAGTAACCAAAGAAAAAAAAAATAGTTTAAAAAAGTTTATGCTGCCATAGATACCTAGATCGAATTTTGCTAATCAATAAAAATAAATAAAGATTGAATAAAATATAGCAACAATGATAAAAACAGTAAACGAAACCTCCACAACAAAAAATATCAAAAACTATGTAGGAAGAGAAAAAGTATGTATATATAAATGACAACCAAAAGTAACATATGTGTACACACATACATCCATGCATATATAACATCCATACACACATATATCCATACATATATACAATAATATGGATACTAATATTGGCAGTAATTTTTCTGGTAAGTTTAAAAAAATTACAGCCTGGTAAATTTTGTAACTTTCTATTAAAATCATTTTAATAGAAAATTATAAATTTTGTAATTTTCTATTAAAAGATATTGTTAATTGTTAAATAATATTTATAACAAAATGTATGAAAAGCTTTATTTTATCATATATAAAAGTAAAATAGGCAAACCTTTCCAGGAAACGTGTGCAATTTTTTGTCTTGTATGACCTCGCGTGAGTATTATATTTTAAACAACTTGATTGCAGCCGTTTGCTAGTTTTGTTATATTAAGTGTTGCTGAAAAAAGTTTCAAAAACAAAGAAAGCATATCTAACAAAAATGCAAATTAAAATAAACTTCAATAGAAAAAAAATAATGAATAATTTGAATAATTTGCGTACTGTTTCTTTTTTCTTTAGAAAAGTTGTTATTTTCAGCAATGAAACTCGGTAATTCAAAGCAAAAAAAAAAAAAAAAACGTTTTAAGTTTATAAAATATATTTGTATAATTTTAAATGTAACAAGTAGATATTGTCCCTATAAAAAACCTCTATGTGATGCATGCCTATACTTTTATGTATAACTTTTTGTGTTATATAATTATATTTATTTTAAACTGAGTATATGCACGTTTAGTGTTTATTTGGATAAGGCGTTAACTTCATAAACAGAATTTCTGAGGTTTGATTCCTACAACTGTCCATTATTTTTTGTTTTTCTTTTAAATACCACTGGCCATGTGTTTTTTTTGTAACCATTTATCTTTTCTTATTTGTATATAAAAAATCTTTTTTTTTTGTATTTTGTTGAATGATACACATCTCCAACCCTTAGTATTAGAAAAAATGAGGTCTGAAACTGTTAGAGGTCAGCATAAGGTCGTCAAAAAAAAATTGACACAAAGGGGTTACCATAAAAGATAGAAACGAGGTCAGCAATTTTTTGCCAACCTTTAACACTTTTAGGTTGGCATTGCCAAATGCCAACCCTAATTCTGAGGGTTGCATCTCATTACATTTAGATTTCTTATACCATTTAAGCCTTTAAGTATATTTTAACCCTGGTGTAAGCACACACTTATATATACATAGTTTTCAAGCTTCAATTAGGCCATGCCGCCTACACATTTTTCACATAGGTTTAATTGTTTCTTATTACCTTTCCTGTATGTTTTTTACCCCCAATTGTTTTTTATCGCCAGCTCTGTGGAGAAAAAAAAGGTGGGTTTTGAACCATGGGCATTCCATTTATGAAGATAACGCTTTATCCAAATAAACTAAACATGCGTATTAATACATTTAGAATAATGTAATTATATAATACATAAAGTTATATATATATATATATATATATATATATATATATATATATATATATATATATATATATATATATATATATATATATATATATATATACGCAGTTTTCATATAGGGACAATATATGCTTGTTGCATTAAAATTATACAAATATATTTTACAAACAGATGTAAATTTATATTTTTGTTTTCCTCTAAAAAACAAATAAAATATAGGTTTTCTTATTTATTTATTTTTGATTTGCCTTGTTTTATTTTGTTGCTAAAAATAACAACCACTCTAAAAAAACAAAAAAAAAAAACAGTACACAAATTATTTAAATTATTAATTTCTTTTTATTTGTTTCTATTTAAATTTATTGTAATTTCCTATTTTGTTAGTTTTGCTTTTTTTTGTTTTTGAAACTTAGTTTTTTACGCAATTGTTAATATAATAAAACTTGCAAACAGCGATGACCAAGTTGTCTAAAATAAAATACTCACGTGTGGTCATATAAGACAAAAAACCACACACATGTTTAAATATATGCTTTGTAAAAAATATGTACTTTTGTTTAATCTGCTGGCTATTTCTTAATACAACTTAAGTCTATTATACCTATTGTCACCTGTAGATAAATGTATAAAAATGTGCAAAGTGTTAATGACATCATATTATAGCAAATAATCTATAGAATAAAAATTTAAAACTAAAACCTTTTAAAAACTTGCAACATGAAAAAAGAGTATTTGGTTTTTTGAGGGATAAAATAATACTGGTAGAAAATCGCAAGAAACAGGTGCAGCCGATGCACAACACGTGTAAATTGTCGATGCACGACACAAGTGTAAATTGTTAAAAGTGTGTACATTTAAAAAATAATCTTTATTATTATTATTTTACAAATTGGTAGTACCCTATTAACTAGGGCTATCACTCATTTTTTGATTCCTGATGAAAAACAACATCTCATTTGCTTAACTTGCATCAGGGCTTCTACATTTTTACTTTATGTCCTTCAATGAGGGAAATATATCTTTCTAGACATTCACACTAAAAAATATGAGGAAGGCGTTATATTTTTTTTAGATTTTTTGTTTTCAGTAAAATGTTGAGAGGTGATTTTGATATGATGAATGGAAGTTAAAGTAAAAAATTGTCCATAATGCAATGCTAAATTTGTTTAAAAAAAAGAAGTAGGAGAACCTTATCTCTTTTACGCAGAAATTTTCATTAGAACTATTTTTTATTTAACTTGAGGCTATGCGAGGGAAAACTTTTGATCTTTTTGTTTGATTTATTAGAGAAATTTAGCGTTGCGTAACCTAAGGCCAAAAACTTCTGGTTAATTGAATACTAGGTTTATTTCTGATCTTTAAATTGATTTGCACATGTGCTTAAAGCATGTAATCTTTGTTGATTAAATTGAAGTCATGGAAACAACTCAATAAGTGCAAATTCCTCCTAATGCTTTTCTAAAGATTTCTTTACAAAAATTTTTTTTTTTTAATTTACATCACTAATAAAAACATTAAACAGTATAAAAGAATATCAATAAATGTGATACATCAAAGCAAAAATAAACAATACAAGCAAAACAAAAATAAACTAGTATTTAAAATATCCCTATCATGCTTTTTTACATGCATACACTTTTTTGTGTTGATTTCTTATTTGTATCTTGACTAATTATTTGTCCATCAAAGTCAAAATATGATTTGCACATGTGTTTATTTACAATAGCTTTGATTGGATTAAAATCTGCTGATCAAGCTGGCCCAGGCAATTATTTTCTTTTATCCATGCTTTACATTAATGGATATGGTGCCTGTATGGAGAGGCACCATATCTTGTTGAAACTGCCATTGTTTGTTTTTGATCAATTAGCACGACTACTGATCAAACCATGCAATTTTAGCAATTTTAGCATCTCTATATAGTTTTAAATTTGTTCTAAACTTTTGTGTTAAATATTTTTTGTGTTGTTGAACTTTTATAATTTTTTAAAAAGGTTTTAATTATTAAAACAAATATAGTGCAAAATGACTTATTATAGAAGTGTTCCATTTAAAAAAGAAGAACTTTCCAGCATTTTAAAATTTGGAGCTGAAGAGTTGTTCAAGGATCATGATCACGAATCTGATCAAAAGTTACATGTATGTTAAAAAAATTTTAATTTTTAATTTTTTAATTTTTAGGTTTTTTTTTTATTTATTTTTAATTTTGTTTTTATTTTATTTAAATTTTATTTATATTAATGTATGGCTTACATATATTTAAATGTTTTTTTTTCAATTTGCTATAAAAATAGTTGTTTTATGTTTTGACTTATTGTATTGTTTTAAATAATTTTTAATGAACTATTCCATCTTTTTACAATAAAAATTGATTTACTGATTAAAAAGTTAATATGTCAAATGTTTTAAACATTTACTAGGCAATGGACATAGATGAGATACTGCAACGTGCTGAAACACAGGATACTGTTGATTCTATAAACAGTGTTAGCGAAGAGCTGTTATCTCAGTTCAAGGTGAGTTGTTTAAACTTGTATATTGTATGCAACATAGTTCACTACCTATTTGTAACAAAAACAATCAATAAAAAAGATTTTATATATATATATATATATAATCTTTTTTGTTAGTTGTTTTTGTCATAAATAGGTAGTGAACTATGCTGCATTTAACGAAGAAGATATTAAAGCAGAGTTGACAACACCAATCCAAAAGCTTTGGAATGAAATTATTCCCGAAGAAGACAGAAAACAAGTTGAAAATGAGCTTGAAGAAGGAAAAAATAGTACATTAAAACCTAGAAGTCGTAAAACAGTTGTAAAGGTTTTTATTAATTATTTTTTTTAAGTATTTATAATTGATTTTTTAAATAAATTTATTGATTTTTTTTTAAATTATCAATTTTATGGTAATTAGGCTCATCACTTTTTGTATTTGTGATTAGCGGAATTAATTTTCTGATGCTGAATAATATTTATATTTTTATATTATATAAAATAATTTACAAAATAGATGCATGTTGGTGTTGAATCCAAAAAAGTTAAATCTAAAGAGATTGTTGATACTGACACATCAACTGATTCTGACTCTGGTAATGAAGATGCTAAAGTTTTAAAAAAGCCAAGTAGAAAATCAAAAGTTGTATCTAAAGATGAAATTAAAGGTTTTTCAGATGCTGAGATCAGAAGGTAAAACAGTCTTTTAAAAAAAAAAAAAAAGAAGTAAAAGCATGACTACTTAGTGCTAATCAAAAAAAAAAATTTTTTAGATTTATTAAAAGTTTCAAAAAATTTTCAAGACCAATGACAAGGTATTTACTTATTTCTCTGTTTGTTAAGTTTTAAACATTTTTTTTTATTCACCAAAAAAACCAAAAGTACTTAATAATTTTAAAAATTATTAAGTACTTTTGTTAAATAACTAATAATTTTAAAAATTTATTAAATTATTTGAAAAAAATTGTTTTGCTTTTATATAATACTAATGACTTAGTATACGACAAAAATAGACTGGATTCTATTGCTGAAGATGCTGAACTAACTGAAAAGCGGTTAAGCGAACTCCAGAATCTTGGTACTTTACTAAAATTGTCATGTGAGCAAGCTGTTAAAGAATACCAAGAGAAGTTGCATCAGGATGAAAATTTTGATGGTACACCATTTTTCAGTTGAAAATAGATTTTCTTTTTATTTGTTTTTTTTTTTTTATTTGTTTTTTTTTTTTTCAAAGGAAGAAAAAAAGGTGCTACATTAAAGATCGGAGGTGTTACAATTAATGCACCATCAGTTTTAAAAGCAGAAATTGATCTTGAACCGTTATCACTTTGTTTACCTAATGATCATAAAAATCAAAAAAGGTATACATAAAAGCATAACTAAAGAAAGATTTTTTCTTTGCATGACAAGTTTTTAGCATAAATTTTGATATAATTGTATCCATCATCTTTTTAGCTATAGATTAACTACCCCAACGCGTAGTGTTCATTGGGGCATACCTTGGGGTGTTGTTGAAGATTCGATGCTGCTTGTTGGAATTTTAGTTCATGGTCTTGGAAACTGGGATGCCATAAAAAATGATCATTCTCTTATGTTAAATGGAAAAGTAAGAATTATTCGGTTTATTCAAATTTTTTTAGTATTTTTCAAATAAATAGTTATTATTCGAATAATACATATTTTTGCAAGGTATAGAGTTAATATTTATTATTTTATTATATTTAATATATTATATTTTGAATTTATTTTTTAACTTTTTAAAGCAAACATATGATGATAATGCTGTTATAATGACTTTTTTAAGAAATAATTATTATGTTGTTTTTTTTTCTATATAGTATATATTTTTATATATATATATTTTCTATAGTTAGCATTTTTTTTATTATTATTTATTTTAGATCATTTTAATTTTAAAAAAATTAAATTTAGTTAAATAAAATGAGTTAAAATGTATTATTATTTAGTAATAAATTTAATTTAAATATAATAAAATGAATTTAAATTAAAAAATTTTTAATTTTTAATTTCATTTTATTATATTTGAGTGTAGAAAAAAATTTAACTTTTTTATTGTTTTTTCTAAAAATAAATTAGTTCACAATTGCGGTGAAAATGTTTTTTTACATAAATTTATACTATAATTTAATGTTTTCTGCCTAAACTATTTTAAAAGACTCTTCAAATAATCTAATTGAAAAATGATAGGGTAAGTCAATTTTGCTACCACATATTGTGTAATGCTGCAGTAGTTGGAGGCTGTTGAAGTAAGATTACTCAAAAAATTTGAGAGATTTTTGATAAAGAACCGCTTGTGGATTTGATTTTAAAGATTTCAGAGACTATGCAAAAAACACCTTAAAAAGTGCTATAAGTGGAAGTTTTCGTTTTGAGATAATATTTACCAAATTAAAAATAATAATATTTACATCGGTGAATGATTTTAATTTAAATAACAGTTTTTTTACATTTATAATAATCAAACTATTTAATTAATTTGGTAACTGTTTAACGATAATTAATTTGGTAACTGTTTAACTTGATTTAAAGATAATTAATTTGGTAACTGTTTAACTTGGCTTAAAGATAATTAATTTGGTAACTGTTTAAAGATTTTAAAGCCAAACTTTTATGCTTAAATACATTAGCATACTAATATTAAAAAAAGTATTTATTTCACAATTTAAAATATTCTGATTAGGGATACATTTTTGAGTAAAACTTTGTGGCAAAAATTTTATTTAAAAAATTAAAATTTAAAAATTTTGATGGTGACACAACTGGGCCAAGATCTGAAGCATCGTGGTCCAGTTGTGTCACCATCAAGTTTTTTCAAAGGAACTCATAACAGAAGTTTGTTGTAGTGCACACTCAGTTCACTGTAGAAAAAAATCAATATATAAGCCAAATTGCTGAACTAAAATTCAAAAAATAACTTAATGCTATATATACTATATAACAACTTTTCATTGAAAAAATTTATGAGGACCCTTTAATTGATTCATCCTGGGGTCTCTGTGTGTAAATTCTGTATACAGGATTGGTATTGATATACAGGATGCACAACCAGCAAATTATCCTAATGGCTGTATTGTCGTAGTGGAGAACATTAGAAGAAGTTGTGGCTTACCAATAAATCTAACTATAAAACAGTTTTTAAAATAAGTAATTCCAGAGTTTTTTGAAAGTTTTTTTTTTTTTTCAAAAAACAACTTTCAAAAAACCCACTTTTTATTATTTCAGAAAGTTGGTTTTTTGAAAGTTGTTTTTTGAAAAATGGTTCCGGCGATAAGATCATTATAGTGTTGAAAATTTACGCAAAATTTCTGGAAATTTTCAACCATAATATTTTGCGGAACAAGTAACAGAAGAAACAAGAAACAAACAAGTTAATAGTTTGTTTGTTCTGATACTTGTTCCGCAAATTATTAGGGTTGAAAATTTCCGGAAATTTTCAACACTAGATCATTATGATCTTCTATCAGAGTTTGTTCATTTGTTTGTACTTTAATATTTGTTATCGAGACTTAAAATTTACAAATCTACGGATATTACATGTTGTAAAGGATTTTATCCTGTAATACGAACACAGAATATTAAAAAAAAGCCTTATTTTAATTAAAGCAATTTTTTTTTAATGAATTGTTTTTCTACCGTTGACTAAAAATATTGAATTAATATTGAAGGAATAAGTATAGAAACGATCGGTGTGGAGTCTCAGAAAGTTGTTTTTTGGGTTTTAAAGGGTTTTTTGTTTTTTTTGGGTTTTATTTTTAAATGCTAGATATCATTATCAAAATAAAAAAAAATATTAATGACTGCATGACAATCATAATATGGAGATTTCCATAAAATTTGATGAATATCATAATGCAATTGTTTAACATTAAAATTTTAGCAAAAAATGACAATGTCATAATAATAGTTTTCTAAACTTAAATAATAAAAACAAAAAACCCATAAATTCTATTTCATTTTTTAAAAAAAACACTTTGTCCACACCTGAGTAATTCAGTAGAAACAAACAGCTAAATAGAAATTAAACATTTTTAACTCTAGATTGTATACTCATTTATACATTGCAATCAACTACAAAACAACTATTTTTGTTCTATGCACGAAAAGAAATAATTATTGTGATGTGTTTGCTTTTAAAACATGTCTGAATGTAGCTGAATCATGTTCATTTTTCAAGTAAAAATAGTTAGATTACATCATAGAAATGGTTAACATATTTAGGATTATATTTACTCCTAATAACTTGAGAAATAATATTTATTGATTATAACAAAAACATTATTAATAATAACATATTAAAACAATTAGTGCAACCTTTTGCATGACATGCTGATTCATAAGATTTGCTTTACTAGGTAAAAGCTAGGTAAACTCTGACCCTTTGTCTCGAAGAACTTGGTTAAATAAAGACTAGAGGTTGTGTCTTGATAAAACAATCATTGGCCATATGTTAACTGCATCCAGCTACTGCTTTGTAAAAGGGCAGTAGCTGGATGCTTATATGATAAAAGTAACAAAAACCTCCTCGACAAAAAATTTTTGGCAAGCGAAAATGAGCTTTAAAACTCTAATCCTCAGCTCTAATACTTGTTTGCTTCTGGCTAATAGTAAAGCTTCCTAAGCTCTATGAAAGCTCTCAGAAAGGCTTATTCCATCAACAGCTGTAAAGTATCAGAGTATTAACTGTGCCATGTTAGCATGGAAGGTGTCTCTGTTAGTGCTTTCAATGTGCATTATTGAGGCCACATAAGGTTTTTTCGGTTAGTTAGTGAAGACAATTGCATACTTATACAAACTTATTGCTTAAAGTGTTACAATTTAAATCATGAATTTTTTGTTTTGTTTTATATATTTATTTGCTAAAAATAATGATTAAAAAAAGCATAAAAATATTACCACCAAATTTAAATTTGACTACTTGATCTTCCGATCTTAATTTTGAAGTTTATTGGTATGTACACAACAATTTGTCTATTTGTAGTAAAATCAGGATTTTTAGAAAGAATTCTCTGACTATTTTTTTTATGTGCTTTTGTTTAGTATCGCTTCACTCAATCACCTTTCTTAATCATATTTCTCTATGTTATTATTTGTTTTCCTTCTTACCAAGACTTTTCATTATCATTTCAGATCATATTAAATGAGCTATTTTTCTTTATCTCTAAACAAATATTGTTTAAGTATTGTTTATTTTATTCATTTAGTTTATTTTTTGCAAACTATATTTTCAAAATCAAAATTTTTGACGGTGATTTGGAGTTCTCTCTTGTCTTTATATATTCCTGACTAACATAATTTACAGCCTTCTGTTGACCAGAAGGCTGTAAATTATATTTGTTGTTAGGTAACTTTTATCTTAGTTTTCTGTTCATTCCTATTTTAATCAGTGGTTAAGCTGAGAGTGAGTTCGATTTAATTTTTTTAAATTAATTTTTAATTATAAAATATAACTACTTAAATCCTTTATTTTACTAAGTTTTTTTTTTGTAGTGTAAATATCAAAGTTTTATATGTGTTATTTTAATTTAGATTTTACCTAATAATAATGGTAAACCACAAGATAAGCATCTGCAATCAAGAGCAGAGTACCTTTTAAAACTTCTTAAAGAACAAAATAACCAACTTGATGAAAAATCTAAAAAGGTATCTAAACTTTTTCAATTTTTTTGTTAGTTATGACATTTTTATTAACTCAACTTTTATCAATTTAAAGTTTTGTTAAAATTTGTATAGAAAAAGAAAATTCATTCAAAACCTTCTGTTGTTAAACAAGAGACAGACTTGCAGATTGATATAGAGGAGAAGAACTTAAAAAACAAGAAAGATATAACAAAGAATACACGGAACTCTATACCTCGCAAAAAACAAGTACTTTTTATTATAGTATAATTTTATTTGAGGTTTTTTATTTATTTTTTTTAACATATAACTATTGCTATATATATTTATAAACATACAGACACACATACATATATACATATATACATATACACATATACATACATATATATATATATATATATATATATATATATATATATATATATATATATATATATATATATATATATATATATATATATATATATATATATATATATATATATCAAGCCTTCCCAGGAAAGGCGTGCGGTTTTTTGTCTCGTATGACCACACGCAATTATAATATTTTAAAAAATGTGAACATAACCATTTGCAAGTTTTATAATAATGCTGAAAAAGTTTCAAAAACAAAAAAACAAAACTAACAAAATAAAAAGAGATTGAAGTAGAAAAAAATAAAAACAAATTAATAATTTAAATAATTTGTGTACTGTTTTTATTTTTGTTTCTTTAGAGTTATATTCAGCAACAAAACTAGAACTAGAAAAAAAAACAGTTTGAAGTCTACAATAAAAAGAATGATTTTTTCTTTTTATTGTAGACTTTTTCTTAATTTTTTTTTAAGAGGATAGCAAAAATACAAATTGCAATGTGTTTGTAAAATTTATTTGTATAATTTTAATGTAACAACAAGGGTTAAATTAAGCGAATGCAAAACGCAAAATTTGGAAAAATATTTAGTATTCAAAATTTAGTTTATACAAAACCGTGTTCCTTGTTTTTAAGGGGAGAATCAACTTAAATTTGTTAGCGAAAAAATAAAACAATAAACTTACGATTACAAAAGTAATAACACTCTAGTCACTAACTGCATTACAAAAGTAAAGTGGATGTTCAAATAATGTTAAAACTAAAGTAACTTATAAAAACGTGACAAACAACTTTATGAAAACGTATTGTATTAAAAGTTTGGCATTATGAAAAACGTTACTAATGGACCGTAATAATGCGCGTTAATTTTAAAATTAAACAAAAATTTTTTATTGGTTGATTTTAAAATTAACGCGCGTATTTACGTAACGTTTTTCATAATGCTATTCTTTTTATTAAGTACTTTTTTATAACGTTGTTTAAGTTATATGTGAAAGTTCCTGAAATTTTTAATAATATTTGAATATCCGCTTTATTTTTTCTAGATGCTTTTCTACTTTAATAAATGTTTGGAATTAATAATGTTGTTTGAACAAAAAATGAACTTTAAAAGTGATAAGTGCTTTATAAATGTAATAACACTATTATAGTTTTATTACTTTTATCATGCAGTTAGTGACTTCAGTGTTATTACTTTTGTAGTCGTAAGTTTATTGTTTTTGTTTTGTTTTTTGTAACTTTCTCGCTAGCAAACTTTTAATAATTTGCTCCTTATAAACAAAGTACACAGCTTTGCATGAACTAAAATTTTAAAGACCTGTTTTTTTACCAGAGATTGCAAATCGCGATCATATAATTTAACTTTTGATATAAACTTGTTACATTATAGTTGTACAAATATATTTACAAACAGATGACGATACATATTTTCTCTTTCCTTTTTAAAAGAAAAAACAATATGGGAAAGTCAATATAAGTCAAATAGCATTATGCTCAAAAATTTGTCAATTTTATCCCATATTCTGATTTTCAGAAAATATTTAACAAAGTTTATGTACCATTATCCTTTATGAGCTACTTTATTTAATAAGATAACTTCTTTGGTTATGATTTTTATCTGACGGGATAAACTAGGTATTGGTGCTGAGCCTCTTCAAAGCATAGCAACGTTATAATTCATTTTGTCGCCAGGATTGTCGCCAGCCCCATATTGTATCAAAAGTAAATGTGTTGATGAATACAATTTAAAAATAAAAATAAAGGAAGAGCCAGTGAGTCACAGGTTTCTAACAAGAAAGATTTCAGTATAAAATTAAAATTACTTGTTGACATTTCACACAAGGATGAAAACAGTCTAATTAAAATTGATGAAGATAAGATATTCTGGAAGACGTACAGCATGCTTGTTTGATAAAGATGGGTGGAGAAGATGTAAAATCATCTCAAGAAGAGCGAGCATTGACAAGTGGAACTAAAAAGAAAGCAGAATAGTTAATAGAGGCATAAAGACAGCAAATGCTGTCTTTATGCCTTACTGTTGCCACTTTTACTCTTGATAGTGATACTGATTGTAAAGAAACAGAAGTCAGTGACATTTCTGATGATGATGATAATTATGAAATGGAAATAAGAAATCTAACTTCTGCTACAGCGTGGGGTTCACAGTGGCTGGTAAACTTTAATTCGGATAGAAATCAATTTTTTTCAGCCAATCGTTATCGCAAAAATTTAGATCTTATATTTATGAACGGTAATGTACTTGATGAGTCATCTACCCTTCATCTTCTAGAATTAACTCTTACTTCCGATCTTTCTTGGAAACTGTATATCAAATCCATTACCATCTGCTAAGGTTGCATCTCTTTATTGTGCTCGTCACTTTCTTACTCTGGATTCTATTCTTTATCTCTATAAATCTCAAATTTGTGTATGGAATACTGTTGCCATATCTAGGGCGGATCTTCTAATGATGCCCTTTCTCTTTTAGACAAGGTGCAAAAACACATTGTAAACATACTTGGACCTGCTCTTGCAGCCAACCTTCAACCATTACTACATCGTTGTGATGTTGCTTCTCTTTCGCTTTTCTATAAATACTTAAAAGGGCACTGCTCTAAAGAGCTAGCGTCTCGTGCCATCTGCTAAAATTCATTCTTGTGTTACTTGTCATTCAATTAAGTCTCGTTCTTTTTCTGTGACTGTTTCAAAAACTCTTATTCGTTTAGTTTTTTTCCTCAAACATCAGTTCTTCGGAATTCGCTTCCTTCATCTTGCTCTCCTGATTCATATAATTTGCAATCTTTTAAGTCGTCTGTCAATTGTTATCTTGCTCTTCAAGCTTCATCTTTTCTCTTCCAGTAACTTTCAACTTTTAAGGCGAGTTTCCACTCATCCATTTTTTTACTGGAACGGGATAGGAAAGAAAAAAAAAATTAGGTGGAAATTCACCTTTATAGTGGTTGTTTGCAGCCTTTTTGGAAGCAAAGATGTACATAGGCAAAAAAAAAAAAAAAAATTCTGGTTTATTACAAAAAACTGTTAACCAAATCAAATGATAGTAAACAAAATCCTTAAATTAAAAAGCTAGATATTTGTCTTCTCCAGATGTTTCATCCACACTTGGTGGAATCAATTTATCTGACAAAAAATTTGCTAAATTTGGCAATTGCTAGAGCAAGTGGAGAAGACCTGTAAAGTACACCATTATCAACATCAACAGTCTATCACAAACTTGTTATGCACTGTTCATCAACTGAAAATCACAATCAACAGAAATTTGAGTCTTTGGAAGCTAAAGGTTGGTTATCATCTCTTTTGAAATTTGGAGGGGCTCAATTGTCAAAGAAAGTTAGACCCATGAGATGTTCTGAGAAAAACCACAAATTTTGGATCAATGCTGTGCAGACCGCATCAGCAATGATACTGTTTGGATATTTCTTAAGAGATCCAAGCATCATCGTATCATTCAGGGTTGCGTGTAAACTCAATGGAGCCTTGTGCCAGAAATGTCCATAAATAAGAGAAAGCAAGTGCGCCAACTCTTTAAGATCTCGCTTTTCTTTAGCAGTTTTCTTTAGCTTTAACATCCATTGAGCACGGTGCATTGCTCCTGAAGCTCGGATCTGGAAGTCCATTTTAAGACTGCTTCCACTGAGGAAGACAAGACATAGCCGAAGTTGCTCAAGGTTATCTTCACAAGGCTGCTGATGTTAAATGGCTTTAGTGTAGTAGATAACCATATCCTTTGTAAGAGTTTTTGTAAAGATTTTGTCTTTAGCTGGTGAGTATTCTGCTTACCTTATGTATGGCTATTTCTTCTTCCTCTTTAAAAAAATCAACTTTGGGTCCACCTGTCTCACCAATAAAATTTGTGAAGATGGTGCTCTGAACAACTTCCAAGACTTCTCAGAACAACTTCTTATGATGATGAAATCCAATGTTTACAATTTCATGGCCAATGACCTCCTAAATAAGAACGCATTGCTCCTCAATGGATGCCTGTTTTGCTGTAAGTTATATGAATTACCAGACTTTAAACTTTTTTTCATATATTCCAGTCATCTATTACTTTTAAGCGTGCAGCAGCCTGTTTTTCTCCAGTTCCTCTTCCAATTTTGGGACAAAAAACAACTTTATGATTCCATTTCATGTTTCGATCACAGTAATTTGCTCAACAGATTTTTTGCACCATCTGAAGCTTCCGAAGCAGTTTTCTATCCCAATGGAGAAGAGGAAAATCAATTTAAAAAAAAAACCTTCTTAGCTTCAGCTAATTATTTTGTGGCAGCCATCTGAGACCTTCTAATAGTGCTCCAAGGCAGTATCAGGTCTTCAAGAAGATGGCTTAAGACCTTTGTTGTTGATGCAACAATATACATAACCAGAAATATTCATTCTATCCAGAGCCCCTGCAACTTCTGGAGTTCCTATCATGATTTTCAGTTGTTTAGGCTTTAATGTAGATAGAGTTTGAGCAGATGATGGTGGTGGAACTCTGAAGTCTTTATCAATGACGTCATCATCTTTAGACTTAGAAGAACTGATAACAAAGCAGTGCCAAATATTTCTATTTGCTACAGCTTTTCTGTCTCTATAAATCTTTGATTTTCATTAGCTTCTATACAAGCTCAATTCCTTGTCTCTTATTCTGCAATCCACTCCAGCCATGCTTAAACTGGTGACATCTCTCTGCATAGTTAGGAATTGTTTGTTGTAATTTCCAAAGCATTCTTTGTAGCATTGTTTGTAGTCGAAAAGTTCCATCGATCGACATTGAAGGTTTGCTCTTTAAATCTGCAGCTTCCAAATGCTTTCATATGTTTTCATCCTATTTGTAGCCAATCTTGCTGAGGAGAATTATTTGATGGCCTTGCCAACAAGATTCAACCTTTACTTCAGCAGTTTCTTGTTTTAGCTGCCATAATGTACTAAAGTACATGTCTATTGATATAAAAAGTACTGAAGAGTAAATGTTTTCATATTATTGCTGTTCATGAATTGTTATGTCCTATTCAATATTCATTTTATTTTAAAAGTAACAACAATCATTACAAGGCCTCAATATGTAAATGATAAGTTGATAATGTTACACTAATCAGTTTACTAAACAAAAGATTATAAATTGATTATTCGCGATAACTAATTGATAATAATTATGTAATATGCACATAAATAAAATACTAGTTAGAAAAATTCTGATTTTTCAAAATTATCTGCTGATGGCAAGATGGCTGCTGTTTACAAATTGCAAAAAGAACTAGAACAATTATTTGTGTGGTGTCTCAGAAGGGCTGCTCGGAAATAAGTATAAACACTAAGCTGTGATTCAAATAAAGCTCAGAAATAAAATATTAACACTAAACTGTGTTTTCTGCTAAAATGTCATAAAATTAAGTGCTTGCACAAAATGTTGAAATCCTAAAATTGTTAATTTGCTCTAATTGGTCCAATTTTTTGTACGGTTAATCCTTATATATAGTAGAACAAAGTTAGGTTTGTGGAGAGTGGTCAAAAACACTTGGAAGTTTCCCATGTAATTCTGGATCATCCTTATATATATGTGTGTGTGTGTGTGTGTGTGTGTGTGTGTGTGTGTGTGTGTGTGTGTGTGTGTGTGTATTTATATATATATATGTGTGTATATATATATATATATATATATATTTATATATGTTGTGTATTTGTATATATATATATATATATATATATATAAAAAGAGAGAGAGAGAAAGATATATACATATTATATATACATATATAATAGGTGTATATATATATATATATATAAACAATATTCATCATAGTTATTACAGCCAACATCTGAATCGGTTCCCATAGAAACAGGGTCTTCAATAGTAATAAAAGAAATCAATGACATGAGTGATAGTATTTTTAAAAAGGTATTTTGTTTATTTCATTTTTTTTTTTTTTTAATGTGTATGTATCATTATCTATTTTTATCATACTTACATTATAGTGTAAAGAAAAAATGCGACCAGAACGTAAATCACTTCAACTTCTTCACACTCCTGATGAAAGCATGCCTCAAGAAGATCAAGTTAATACTACCAAACGGTGTTTGCTAAAAATTGGTGATCATATCGAGAAGTCTCTTGATGAATACAACATAAATACGTTAGAGCAAGATACCTGGAGAAGGTAAAGAAATATTTTCAATATTTACATAGCTTTTTAAATTGCCTTTTTTTTTATTTTATTCTAGTTTTTGCAATACTTTTATTAAAAACTAAAAATAAAATCTAGGTAAAATATTTTAACTTTTTGAAAGTGCATATTTAATTTTAAAACATTATACACATTTTGTAGTTAAATATAAAATCTATAATCTATAACGTTTTTGTTTATTGTATTCTGCCTTATTTTTTAATCTCCCACAAACCTTCCAATATATTATCTGGAGAATAATCTATTATTAAAACTTTTTAATTTTCAAATTTTTTTTGAACCTCAAATTATTATTTTTTTGATAAAAATAATAAGTTATTCACCTCCATTGCTGTGCCAAAAAACAAGTTAAGCATGGTACTGTCAGGCATGTGGTAGGGATTGAACTCTGAACCTCTGGCTTATGAAGTAAGCCCTTTACCACTACGCCATTACTATATTTAAATTTAATAAAATAATTTTAGTCTAATAATTATAATGGGTTAAATTATTTTTTTAATTTTTCCTCCTATTTTTAGTATTATTAGGTTATGAAATTTTTTTTCTCCTATTATTATCCTAGGGAATAAGACTAAGCATACATTTGAAAATACATTTTTAGTAAAAACTTCATTTTATGTAACATATATAATTGCTGTATACAGGGCTTAAAATGCTGGACATTGGGTATTGCTGGCACTTGTCCGGTAAAAAACAACATCTATTAGTCACTTTGTTTGACCCAGATTTTGTGTGCATTTATTTAATAATAATTTTAGTTGCTCCAAAACTATAAGTAAATTCAGTATTGTATATAAACTTAACATTTTGAACTTTTTTTTTTATATTTATACAAAACAAAAAATGAAGTTGAACAAATAGTAACGTTAATAAAATTTAAAATTTATTATTAAAATTTAAAATACATCATTTTTTCAGCTAATTCGTTTTTTAAAAGATGCACTTGCTTTTTCCTTTTTTGAATTTTTTTTATCATTTATATTAACACGTTACAATTAATTATTTGTAGTTCATATTTATATTTTAAATTTATATTTAATTATTTGACTGATGATTTTTATAAATTTTGAATGAATATTTTAGCTTTAAACCTTTTAAATTTATTTTAATTTGCAAAGTTAATTTACAAAGTATTTCACATAATACAAAAGGGTTTTATAAAAATTTTTAAAAAGTGTAATATAAAATATTGTGCTTTTTAAATTTTAGTGTTTTAAATTTTAGGTATTATAAAAATTTTTTAAAAATGTAATATAAAATATTTTGCTTTTTAAATTTTAGTTTTTAAGTTTAGTTTTTTTCTCATCCTTTAAATTATCTTTTTTCTAATAACTTATCTTTAAAATCTTTTAATTTTTAAATCTTTAAAACGCCTAAAGTTGTCAAAGTTGTCAAAAAAACTGTAAAAACAAATTGTTTTATGCGTGGTCAGGAATGGTGTGTGATTGCACTTCTTTCCTTTAAGTAAATTGTTTTTGTTAGGTTTTGTTAGACATTTCCGCATATATTTCAAGCCCTGGTGAAAAATTTCACATTTCACAAAACAAGTTGTTTTAGTACTCAGTTTAAATTATTTTAATATTTTACAAAAATTGTTTTGATATTTAAAAAAATTCAAAATTAAATTACTTGGATGGTATCAAACTGTGAGCCCGTAAAAGCTATTTAACTATTGTTATATTAGTTGGTAATTTGAACATTAGTTATTTGCATTTCCATCTAAAAAATGCATTTATTTTGTTTAAAATTATTGTTTTAAATGGTATACAAATTTGTTAATCTTCAAGCATTCAGTTATTTTTGTATATATAAAGTTCATTCATGAATAACTATTACTAAGATAAAAGTTTAAACAAAGAAAAGAAAAATATTTGATCATTTAAAAATTTTTTTTTTTTTTTTTTTTTTCAAAAATTTCATTTTACCTCCCCAAGGCCATAAAGGCCACTACAGTCGAGGAGGCTGCTTTTAGTTATGGTTACAACTCACTCAACCTTATTGTTTTTACAAATCAATAAGATTGAGTGAGGATTGATTTTTGTAAAACAACCTTGTGGTTTTACAAAAATTAATCAAATTTAATCTGCTTACACAATTAGTGTGGTGGTTCATTTGCAACTAAAGAAAGCACTTAGTTTATTTACGAAAGCTATATATGAACTGTATAACATTTCAAATAATAAGTTTTATTTTCATTAAATAAGTTTTTTATTAAAAAACAATTTAACTAATTTTTTTAGAATCAAACAAATATTTATAATAAAAAACATAATATTATTTATGGCGTTTAAACTTAGCTTCTTAACATTATTAATTGAGCTAAATAATACAAAATGAACTACTGTACTACTTACTCTTCATTTATACCTTTAGCTGGCATTTTCACTGAAGCCATTGCCTTCAAGACAATGGCTTCAGTGAAAACGCCAGCTAAATGTATAAAGCTAAGGAATCAGGCGGAAATAAAAAAGAAAGTTGAAGAAATTGAAGTCAAGCAGTTTAAAATTTCCCTGTACATAAACAGCGATGACACTTTTATGTCTTCCATTAAAAAGCTGAAGATATCAAGATCAACTCAGGAGGAAAGCACACACTGTATTAGAGTCAGAGGCAGAACATGGACAAAGTAAAATGCTCAAAGCTAGTGATTCGCTTTGACACTAAGATTGTAAGGAAGTAGTCATATAGTGGAGAAGGAATTTACAAAATTCACAAAGTGATTGCTCTAAGTGTTTCTTTGTCTAAAGAGATAACCCTTCAGACTTGTTTGTTATTTTAATCGTTGAAAGCACTAAAGCATGTGACCAACCCATTGTCAATCAAAGTATCCCCCATTACTAGAAGATTATAGATCAGATTATTAGTGTGTGTGCTGGCACCACAGCTATCAACAAAGGCAAGAAGAAAAAGAAGCCATAAAGAATGTTTTTAATCTTGCTTTGGGAAGGCCTGCACTCTGGTTGATGGGTAGACACCACATATATGAAAGGCATATGTCTCAAAACTTATTCTTAACCCATTAAAAATTCTAAGCTCTATGTTTCACATAAGCGGCTGTGACCTCAAATACACAAAGAAATTAATAAAGTTGAAAGATTTAATTTAAAAAAAAAGAATGGTCCCAAGATGGTTTTAAGTTAGTAATCACTTTCACAACCTTGCAGTTAAAGCTAAAGATTTCTGCACTCAAGTAATTTAGTTGACACTTTCTAGAAAGGAGAAGTCAAATAATTAGAAATATAATATATAAAGATATATCTTTGACAGCTTGCTACTCTTAAAAGAGAAAATCTTTGATATTGCTTGCTAATCTCAAGAGAAGAAACACTGCTACAAATATACATACTATACAGATTCTTTCTAATGTCCTATGAACTTTCAAGCTTTCTCCAAATGTCAGAATAAAAGTCTATGCAAGGATTTGGAAGATTCTCACTAATAATTATGTAATACACACTTGATACCTATCTCCTTGCTTGTGGTTCTGTCTCTTGCTGACAGGGATCTGGATGCTGACATCAAAAACAACAACCTCAAAAAGTTGCTTTACTCAGTCTTTGGCCTTTCTGGACAAGAAAGATAAGATGATTGAAAAGCTAGAATCCAGACAGCCATACTTCCAACGTCAAATCTTGATAATGTTTTATATTAAAAAAGTTATTTGTTTCTTTTCTGTAAAATCAGCCAGAAAAAACTTTGTGGATAGTGAAATGCATAATGGTTTGCAAGAGTAAGTAAGCCTTCAATTCATTAGTGCAAACTGTCTATTTGTGCTAGACAGTTTGCATTTGGTAATGATTGGACTAAGCCTACATAAAGTGATTTTATTGGAATGATAATGACTTTATTGGAAGAACACATAAGAGGAATGACTTCAGGGCGTTCTTTAGGTACATTACTATACAAAAAAATGTTAATAAAACTTTTTAAAGTATTTTTATATATCATTTTTAAAACTAAACTTATCAATTACCAAAGCTTGAATTTTTTGAGTTTGAATTTTTGAACTCTCCTACTCTTTTGCTTCTTTTAATTTAATTTTTATTCTATCCAAAAAAAAAACAACATCAGATATCCAAGCAAGTCACATAGAAGCATCTAAAAAGTAAAATAGTTCTCAACACTTTTTTCTTTTTTTCTATTCAAACTAGAGCATAAATGTCTAATGTCTTCTATACCTTAGATTTGAATAAGGGAGCTGAGATTTTTGGTGAAATCTACTTACACATAATAAAAATTAGTAACTTTTCCACACTTTAATTAAAAAAATTTTTTTTTCCGGATACATTGTTTAGTATATGTGCACACACACATATGTATATACACACACACATATATATATATATATATATATATATATATATATATATATATATATATATATATATATATATATATATATATAAACACACACACTTACTTAAGCGTATTTTTATAAGCATTTGCTCACTTTTTTCGCTTACCTTAACCCATATGGCTTTTTAGAAAAAGAAGAAAAAAAAAATGTCCATGTCTATCCATTTTGCAAAACTCCTGTTAATTGATTGAAATTGTATTCTGGGATGTCCTCCCTGACCATTTCTCATTAATAATTTGATTAAGCCATCCACCCATGTATAAAAGGGCTTGATCTTTTGGTTGGATTAAAATTTTTACAGTAAACATATAAATGATCCTGGACGAAAATAAGATATTCCTTTAGATATGTTATTTTCTATTTCATAAATTTCACAATTAGTGGTAGTTTAATTACAACACATCATAAAATCATTTAAATTTCTTGTACAAATAAAAATAATAAAGCGTTTCTATAGGCAGCTCAAAACTGTCTAACATTAGGACAGTAATTCCAACCATCTTTGCTTTGAATAATAGAAAAAAAATTTCAATGTAGTCCTGATTATAACGAGAAGTACAAACAAACTGAAAACCTTCTGAAAATTGCTCTCTACTTAAGGTTAGAACACTATTAATTGTGACACTTCAATGACATGATATACTTGCTTGACTTCTAACATTACAAAATTTCCAATTCTTAATCTAATACTTTAACTCTTCCAACTGAGAAATACTGGCTCCTTTTAAAGTTAGAGCACAATGAGCTAGTTTATCTGCATATAATTTGTATGAATTCAATATATCGAATAAAGTATTCATGCGTTCAACAAGTCTTGCTGTTGGTAATACACTCAAAGGAAGTAAATTTGTATTAGAGCAGCAATATAATGCTAAATGTTATAAAATTTCTAAGGTCCGGCAGAACATCCCAAATGCTTTGTGATAAAATTACAATGAGATATATGAAATAATACTTGACTGTATAGGCTTTTATATATATATATATATATATATATATATATATATATATATATATATATATATATATATATATATATATATATATATATATATATATATAAATAAAAGCCTATACAGTCAAGTATTATTTCTTGTTGTATATATATATATATATATTAAAATAATAATAAAATTAAATTTGTAACATAACTCAGAGTTTCACGCTATATGCAATCATCAGACATTACAAACCATAACAACAACAAAAATTATATACAAAAATACAATACAGTGTTAGCTTAGATGATGTTAAAGTTGGAGATATCAAATTTGTTTTCGTGGCAACATTTCGATATTAATTCATTTCGCTTATTTAATAGTTTCAAAGATGATCTGATGGTATAGTATTTTTCCGTTAAACAAAGATTACATAACTTTCTTCTGGGTTTAAAAGGTTCTGCCCTATTAATAGTTTCAAAGATGATGTAATGATATGGAAAAATACCATATCATTACATCATCTTTGAAACTATTAAATAAGTGAAATGAATTAATATTAAAATGTCGCCACAAAAACAAATTTGTTATTTGTTGTTGTTATGGTTTGTAACGTCTGATGATCGCATATAGCGTGAAACTCTGAGTTATGTTACAACTTTAATTTTATTATTAGTTTAATATAATATATATTTGCTCTACTTTTGTATGAGCACTGTCTACCGAAATATTACTTATATTACTG
Source organism: Hydra vulgaris (assembly GCF_022113875.1). Classification (NCBI taxonomy): domain Eukaryota; kingdom Metazoa; phylum Cnidaria; class Hydrozoa; order Anthoathecata; family Hydridae; genus Hydra; species Hydra vulgaris. The sequence goes on along the minus strand of NC_061164.1, from coordinate 13,580,334 downwards.
GTATATATATATATATATATATATATATATATATATATATATATATATATATATGTCTGTGTGTGTGTGTGTACATACATACATACATACATACATACATACATACATACATACAGCCCTCGAAATTAAGAAAAATGAGATCGGCAATAAATTGCCGACCTCAAACTGTTAGAGGTCGTCTTAAGGTTGGCAAAAAAAATTTGACACTTTCAGGTTGGCATTGCTGAATGCTGACCCTAATTCTGAGGGTTTTATATATATATATATATTCTTGCATGGTAGTCAAAAGTTTCCTCCATAAACTGTAGTTTTAAATCAAACGCTAATAAACCAGACCAGAAAAAGTATTAAAACTTGAATAAAGTTTTTTTTTTGATAAATGCTTGCCCAAATGAAACCCCGAGTTAATGTAGCGGCACTTTCTTGTAGCAGCAGGCTATAAGATGTAGCAACACTTTGTGCATGTTAAAAAATGATTATAAAACAATAAAAATGCAAAAACATTAATTAAAAAAACTTTCTAGTCATTATATTGCGGTTTTTAAAAAAAATGATAAAACCTAATGTACTTCTGCATTATTTCAATTGTTTTAACTTTTAAACAACATTAAAACTTCACTTAGTTGTTGATGTCACTCAAATGTTACAAAAATGTGTTGAAAGAGACTTTTTTTTTTTTACCATAAAAGTCTCTTTTGACTACTATATAAGGATATATATATGTAATAATTATTTATAATTATTATTTGTATACTTTTAACAGTTATTATTATTAATAAAAAAAATATTTACAATAATAATAATAAAGTTTCTAATAAATATTTTATGATGTTTTTAAATTCTCTATGATCGAGAGCAAGAAAATATATTTATTTTAAGCTGCTTAACTGTTGCATTACTTTATAAATATATATATATATATATATATATATATATATATATATATATATATATATATATATATATTATTGTTATTATTATTATACATTATAATGTTAAATAGAATTATTTTTTATACTTATAGTAACTTGTGGTCATTTGTTGCAAAATTTACAGAACTCAGTCCTGCTAAATTACACAAACTTTATCGAACAGCATGTCGCAAGCGAGATACACAAAAGGATGAAGACAAAAAGGAGGCTGAGAAAATAAAAATAAACCAAGCACGAGAAGTAGTTAAAAATGTACCCCCTGATCGATTACAACTTGAAGCTGCTAGAAAAAAAACTTTAGGTAATGTTTTATAATTTCAAGTAACATTCTTTTGTTTAATAACATGACATGGTAGTTCCAAATTAATTAACTAATATTTATTCCTCTTCTATTTCATTTACTTTATTTACAAATAATTAATTATCAAATGATTACAAATTAGATATAGGAAGCTATGAGATTACAAATAGTTAAGTGATAATATTATACATTTTAATGTCATATGATTTTTTTCTACTTTTCAAGGCTTCAGTTAGGTTTTTAAGCAATGATTCTGTACATTTTGCATTTATTTTTTTCTGACCTCCTGATTATAATGAGTTTTATCTGAAAAAAGTTTTCAGATAAAACTCGTTTTTTGAGAAAGTATAAGGCATAGACAGGTACTTCTATAATAACTGTAAAGTATCACTATATATTTAACTTTATGTAGTTTTTTATATTTGTAATTCAATCAGAGCAAAAAATCGTTGTTTAATCTTCGTCTTAATTAAAAAGAAAAAGTAAGTCAGAGAATTTTTATACAAAATTATCATTAAAATCAGCAACTATAATTGTTGATTTTAAAGATGTTGATTGTAATAATATTTTGTATTGTTTTATAAAATAAAATGTTGTAAAATTAAAAACAAAGTATGGTTAACCACTTTTATGGTTGTTATTTAAATTATTCTAGAATTCAGTGTCAGTCTTCATATTCAGTCAATAAAGTCATACGGAAAAAATGCATAAAATTTGTAAATAGAAAAAACTGGGTCAATCATCTGTTAATTGCTCTAAACATTTCCTTGAAAACTACTTAAAAAAAACAAAAGAATTTAAAAAATATTTTTTCAAAGCAACAAAATAAACGAAATAAAGCAATATTTATATTTATTTATATAAAAAAAAACGAAATAAATGCAATATTTGGCGTTTTCGTTGTTAAAAAGTGTTAATACCAAATGTTTTCAACTGTTTTAAAGTCTCCAAATTAAGATAATTTTAAAAGTTTTTATTTTCTAATAAATACTTTATACACATTTTACCCAGTTCTGACATTCAAATTTAGTTTATCTGATTTGACAATATGTCACTAACACTTGTTGATTTAATTGCATTAACCAATGCAGTTTTAATTATATTGTATAATATGTGTCGTTTTATTAAATTGCATTAATCAGCACACTGTTGGTAATCCTCAATTTTTCTGAGTATTCTGAATTCTTAAAATGAAACAATAGTTTCTTTTTGTTTTTAGAAAGTATGATATTTATAAAACTCAGATAATATTAATATTTTTGTGATTCTTTCTGCTATATTTAATTTAATCGTTTAGGTCTTAATTCTAATTCCAATAAAACACTGAAAAGCGAAAGGATACCACAAAAAAAACCAAATGAGTTGCAAAAAACCGCTTCTACAAAAACTGACTCAAATATTATTGAGTAAGTATTTACGGTACGGTTAATTAAAAGTAATCTTTCATATTGTTGATATAATTCATTTAAATGTATTCATTTTAGAGAAAAGTTGACGAAGCGAGATGTTTCAAATCGCTCTCAACAATTATCGAGTTCATCGAGTGATAACATCAATAATCGAAATCGTTTTAAAACTAACGAATATAACAATACGTCAATCCGAGATGAAAAGTGTCGAACTACACAAGTTCAAACTACTTATCGTGAATGGAAAGAGGCTCAAAATAATAAAAATATTCCTTTTGATGAAAAACCGTGTAAAGATAAACTCTATAATTCAAGACCTGACCATTATGAAAATACAGATAAAAAACCATATGACGGTAATAAAAACTCTGAGCGCTCACATTTTCCTATTTACGATCCACGATCTCGTCCTCGTCAATATGGAGAATTGAATTCGGAACACGCGGACCATATTTATACTTCTCCTTCTGATTCTCAGTCTCCCTTATATTATGGAGATTCTCGTAAACGAACTCGTACCTCAAGTAACAATAGTGACATTTCTAATTTTTCTAATTCAAAGAAGTTTTACGCAGGAGTTTATCATAATTCTAGAGACGATTCTTAAACTTTAACCTTTCAAATTTTGGTATAATTTTTATATATAGCAATTCATGTTTCTTAATGGAAGATATATCGTTTAATTAAAGTCGCGTTGTTTATAAGCACTCTGTATTAGAAATTTAATAAAAATAGTTCTATAATTTTATCCAAGGTAGTTAATAAAGTTAATAAAATTTAGATAATCGTTATCCCGTAGTTAACTTCGGTATAATGTTATATTACTTTTATTAATGTTTACTGTTATTTTTACATTTGAGTTGAATTCATTAACTTAAAGTTGAATCAAATTGAAGAGCGTTTTTCTAAAAACAGCTAAGTCGCATTTTTATTGTTTTGAGAAAAATAAAAAAACTTTTTACCCGGGCGAAATATTTATTGCATTTCTATAATTTTTTAGTCGTAAATGAATATGATGAACAATTTTTTTAATCATAAATATATAGTTAGATTTGTACCTTTTAAATAATGCAAATAACATCTAAATGTTGAAAAAAATTAATTTTAGAAAAATGACTATAGCTCCTTTTTGAAAAATGCTCTTCAATTAGTTTATGTATAAAATTAAAATGATTTCAAAAAGCTCCTTTTTGAAATTTTTATGTATAAAATTAAAATGATCAGATTTTCTTAATTTATCTTTACCACAATCTGATGTCATTTTTTTAATTTACACTTGAGGTCAATCTATAATTCTAAAATTACTATAACAAAATAATATATTAAATTAACGTTTAACCCTTTGAGGACTGCAAGATTTAAACTAATAACTTAATTATTGTGTTTGCAATTTGGTTTGTTTATTTAAAAGTTGGTCAAATGGCGTTATTTCAAAGAATAAACATGTAAAAATATTAAAGTAGAAAAGATTTTTAATGCATTTTGGGGTACGGGTTGGACGTATGCATTTTGGGGTGAGATGACAATTACTTATTTTTTAAAAAATTTTCATGCTACACCTTGTTTATTATATAGAATTACAGGTTTATTCTATATAATAAAATCACACTGGATTTAAAAAATGTTTGGATAAAAAATATTTTATGGGTCCTAACAGTCTTTTGAATATTTAACGGATCACTAATTATGTTCAAAAAAAAATTAGTAAAAAAGGTATGTCAACCTGATGCACTCAAAAAGAGGCAAAATTTTATAAAATAATAACATTTTATATTGATATTATTAATTTAGATTGCATTGCATGAATAACTAACGGTTTTTAATATTTTTAAAAAAATATTTTTTTACGGTTTTTATTTAATTTTTTTGAAAACGTTTTTTAAAAAATATGTTTTACCAAATTTTATAACATTTATAAAGTACTATATTGGCATACTTTTAAAGAAATTTTTTTCGGATAATATTAGGGATCCGTTAAATGCTCCGGGATTAGGACCCCTTAAAATATTTTTTCTAAAATTTTATAAATTCAGTGTTAATTATATAAATCGAATAAAACAAAAGAAATTTAGAAAAAAAGAAATTTTCACTTAACCCTTATGCATATTATAATAGATGTGAAAAATGTGTTCCTCTATCATTTTTTGTTTAAGAGCTATGTAATTCTATTACATTAAAGGGCTGTTAATTTTTTCCAAAATATTGTTTTCTTCAAAGGAAATCAAAAGGGCATATTGGGATGTTTTTATTCCGATTGCGTAGTTTTTTGTAAAACATCATCATTAGCATATAAAAGTTATGAGTTTCATCATTCCTGGAATACGGCCATCTCAATTACAGTTAATCTCAACTCTAGCTATTTAAACTCAATTTTCTGGTTTTTTAGATTAAGTTGATTGTGAATTTCTCAGGGTATAGCGATTCCAACGTGTTGGCAAATTCCATCGTATAAAAAAACAATTTTTAGCATAACTTTGCAAGACTGAATTACGAGTTGTAAAGTTTTTAAATTTTAAAGTAATATTTTACTTAAAGCAATTTTATTACAATTTCAAAAGGAGACTGTTTTGTACGGTTTTGTTGTTAGATGAGCATAACCTCTTAATACACGACTCCTTGTGCTCGCAACAATTATATTTCTTCTTTTTTAAAGAGCTATTCCTTCGATTTCCCAGGAATTCTTTTTGATATATGAATGCAAAAGAAGAAGTTTTAAGTTCGATACGATGATGAGTTACATTATTGTAAAAATAGGCAACTTTGAACTGTCTGATGCTGGTTTAAAGTGATTATGATTGCTTGAACTGTCTGTTGATTTTGATATGATTGCTTGTTTATTGAACTTGTTGATGATTGCTTGAACTGTCTGATGCTGCTTTAAAGTGTTTAAAAATTGAAATGACTCTAAGTCTATCTTTCTAAAATGTTTGACAAAATGACTTTTAACAAGCATTTTAGAACAATAGACTAAGAGAGGCAGTGCTTCATGGACACCTACTTTGCTTGAATAAATAAAAACATTAAATTTACTGATACTATATTTCGAAGTGTGCCAAACAACTCCCCACAGAATTTCACAAAAATCATACCTGACCGGAAAACGAAAACTTTCAGCGTTTACGGCCGTAAAGCTTAAAAATACAAAATAAAACATTTACTTGAGTCAAACAGCCAAGACCTAAGTGTGGCCATGACAATGAAACTGAGGAAAAAGGGAATAAAGAAGTTTCAGCTCTATCTCCAAAACGATTTTTAAAGTAATTTTAATTTTATCTCCAAAACGAGGTAAATTTTTGAAATATATATTCTATAAGTTTTTGAAATATATATTCTATAATTCTATAGCAACCAGCATTTTTTCGGCAGGAAAAACTCTTGCACTAATAGTTGATGCTAATTTTTCTACTCGTAAGTACCAACGAGATCGCGAGCAAGCTAACAGCTTAAACTGCAAGCTATATCCTTCGCACCACAGACATAAAGAAGCCAAGTTGTTGTGCTATCCTCATAAAGTTATAACAACTAAAACATCTGCAGAAATACCTCAACATGCTCTCATTGATCACACAACTTTTTGGGTTTGTCAAATTTAAGAAGTGCGCGAGAAATTACGCATACATAAAACTAAAAAATATGGTCATTTAGTTGGGATGCGACAAGTCAGAGCAGAAGCGATGTAAGTAGAGTTTTACGAAAAAGAATTCAAAAGATGAAAGTTTGTTTAGTATTTCTATGGTTCCAATATAAATTTTCTGCAATATATGCGATACCAAAACCATCATTTGTAAAAACCCTACCTCATCATCTCCTAGGTATTGTCGACTATCAAACATGTTTTCGAAATGGAATCAACAGCTGTAGAGCAGTAGATAGGAAGGAGGCTGTAACTTTCTTTCAAATGCTTTTCCACAGCGCTCAACAGATTCTCTAAGTTATATATAAATATATAACTATATATTTATATACTATATACGTATATATATATATATATATATATATATATATATATATATATATATATATATATATATATATATATATATATATATATATATATATATATATATATAATTATACAGAATATAAATATAAAATTTTATTTATATAATAGTTTTATATATATTTATTTATCAGTAACTAAAGGAATGTTATAAATATGTTATATGAATCACAAGGATGTGCTTATTTATTGCAAGTACATTTTTAAAAGTTGAAACAAATGTCGATAATGAAAATTAAGGGTTATATTTTTCTATCTTCCATGGTAAAAATTACATTTTTATCTGAAGAGTGTTGGGAAAAAATCATAAAAGCTTTATAATATATTAAAATTAATGTATGTGTTACCTATAAAATTAAAAATTAACAGATAACTTTATTTTTTTAACTGGTCATATTAAAACGAGATATTGTGTAAAGAAAGTTTTTAACAACAATAGAAAAAATTTTTTAACAACAATAGAAAAACTTCCATTTTGCGAGATAACCGTGAAAGCATTTGATACACGATTAAAGAATCGTTTAAAAGTTTGCTTAATTTTGAGAGTGTAATTTTAATTTTTTTTTTTTTCAAATAAACTAATCAAGTTATATAAATTTGCTTTTTCCGTATATTTTAAACATTTTAAACATAGTTTTGCAGGATTTGCAGTTGGTAAACCTCATGGGACACATACGGGATACCCGGAGGGCATACACATATAGGCCCCAGAGGAAAACCGCGCCCAAGATCCAGCAAGTTCCCGAAGGGCTTCCCAAATGTATCCTAGTTGCAATCCCAAATGGGCCCTTTACCGTTTGAAAGTACGGGATTTGACTGGGACCCATACGTGATACCCGGTGGGCATAGCCATATGGGCCCCATATAGAAACCGCAACCAAGACCTGGCGGGATACCTTTGGTCTTCCCACACAGGACTCAGTTGACAACCCGTATGGTCCCCGTAATGTCAGTGTTGGCTGAGGTTTGTTTAATAAAGTATAGCAAATGTGTTGTATAACAAAATGTCTTATCATCAAGCCCTTTCGTTAAATAGAGAAAAATATAGTTTTACAAGTTCTAATTTTATAAAAAAGAGTAACACGTACAATGTTAAATCGCGTACAATCTTAATTCAAAACACGTACAATGTTAATTGACCAAGTTCATATTTTTACAGTAGATTTATAAAGTAAGCTTATAAATTCGTGAAAATATTTTTGTTCCAAGAATATTTATAGTCGAAACATGAAAATCTTTGAAAAAATCATGAAATTAAAAATTAAATCATGATTAATAATCACGTAATAAATCATGAAACGGAAAACACAGATAATAGAGTATGGCATTTAACAACTGTAGTAAAAACAAGGTTTTATTTACAGGTGTACATAACTTATAATGATTACTGGTTTACTATAAAAACAACAATATTTGTAAAAAGAAAACTATTTTTATTATTAAAAACCCGGCTGTTGCTACTGGAAACCTAGCTGTTGTTTTTTGAAACCAGTTTGTTTTTTAGCATTAAAATCAAATGTAAAATTTGAAAACTAATTATAAAAAACAAATGTCATTTATTTTTCATATGCAGCTTACCTTCCCGTTAGTGTGTGTCGTTAAAACTATAATTCGGTAGTTTTATTATTAGAACTCACGGCTTCTACGACTAAACAGCAACAACTTAAAAGCAAGTAAATTGATTTCCATTATTTATATTACCTCTTTTTTTACTTTTTACATTTACAATTAACGATATATATTTTTTTTAGTTTAAGTTTATCGAACGACGATTTACGCGATAAAGCAGAAAAAGTTGCTAATTGTTATTAGTGACGGATACAAAACATTTTGGTGGGAAAACGGGAGAGGGATATTGATATCGAAGCTAAAATTAAATTAAAAAAACTAATTGAGAAACACAATATATAATTTTAAATTTCTTTAATTATTTGAAAAAAACTACGCATAATTGAAAATTTGTAAGATATATTTGAGAAACAAAATATATAATTTAGAAATCAAAATATGTATACGAAAAACACAACACGTAGTTAAGAAGTTGTAATATATAATTGAGAATACAAAACTGTCAGTGCGAATGCACAATATAATAAGACTATAGGTTGTCATAAAAAATTTTCTTGGACATGAAATTATCTAAATTATTTCTATCAAATTCAGCATTTGTATGCACCAGTAATAACAATGGAATTAAAAGATCATTGTGCTTTGATCCAATGCCTTGAGGCCAAAAAGACTGTTTACAAGTTAAATCCGTGTCATCATTTATTTCACCAAATATGTTTACATCTGCTTCTGAAACAATCAGATCTATCTCGTCTAATTTCTCGACATAAAATACATACAACCAAACAAGTTTAAAGAAAAAATTATATCATATTTTCACCAAATGACATGAAATGTGTTATTCAATGTGCTGAGCAAATTGATGAATGGTTTTCTCTCAAGCAAACTTTAGGTGTCAAATATAAGACAGCATATTTTTGAGTTTGCAGCGGAATTTCGAAATTCATCGGAAAAGGTAGTTTTAAGCCGAAAGTATTGACCAAATCAAATCAAAGAGCCATAAACATGAAATGAAAACGATTGTCAATTAACATTGGTGGTCTTCAAAACAAAGAAATTAAGACAATTAAATAAACCTCAGCACAGCAACACTTTGCGAGAATTACTTTATTTTATCTCGGCATTTTTTAGTTTTTAAATAAAACGATTTAAAAAACAAAAACTTTAGGAGACGACATTTAAAAAGATTTTTATTACTTATGTTTTTTCCGAAATTTTTTTGATTATAACTTCGGTTTTAACATAGTAGAACAACATTATTTTAAGGTACATAACACAATCAATAACTCAATTTTTTTAAAAGTGGAGATAGAACAAAAAAATTTCAACCTTGCGAATCGCTAACTACCTCAAAGGCAGATTTTTTCAATAAAAAAGTGCACAAGAAGCCTTCTTCATTGAACAATGAAAACAAACAAAAACGAGCTAATTATATTAGGAACTTCAACGAGCATATCACAAATGGTCGTCAGATCAGTCAGGTTGAATGAAGCTTTTACCTTTTTAGTAGAAAAATGCAAGGGCACGCCAGACAAGGAAGAAAGCTATAATGAAAATACATGCATTTGATTGCAGCTATTTTACAAATGCCGTTGTGATAGAATCCTGCAGATAATCATTTAAAGCAGATTCTTGTAACGAGTGAATGTTGGCTTTGTTTTACCAGTGGGTTACATCCGAGAATTTATAAGATAATCTTTTTTTCATAACACAAAATGCTCACGTTTTTTGGAAAGAGCGTTTGAAAATTCACCTGCACAGATATTATTTTTGGGAGCCTACAGTGCAACGTTAAACCCGGTGGAAACAAACTGGTTTAATTTTAAAAGAAAAATTAAAAATTCTACATGAATCTCACCTGTATGGTGGGATGTGGTGCTGGAGTTGTGACAACAACAACCAATGAAATATTTAGAAAGTATTGTTACTGCGGCAAGAGTACAATTATAGGGATGTGGTTGTGCACGAGCGGTAAAAACATAAGACCTGACATTATGCGACAATTTTAAATATGGAAGACGTCCAAGCTGATGTTTAATTGAAGATTGCAGTGATTTTTAACGACTAAAATTTTCAATGTTAAAATAAATTTAGCTTAAATTTCATAATTTTATGTAAATAAGTATTTATAATATATTATTTATCTGAATAACTTTCGATAGGATTTTTCCATTTCCGCCACATCGTCAAATTTTTTTTCATGAGTTTTTTTTTGTTTTATTGAAAATATTTTTATTATTTATTGGAAACCAACCCATTTGGTTGGTTTGGTTGGAGGCGGAATCCAAAATTACAAAGTAATTTTAAGCCTATAAAATAAAAAATAGAGAAATTTATTTTATAAAACTTCTTAATTACAACTATTATGTTCTCAATTATATCTTACAATTCCTTATTTACAACTGTCGTGTTCTCAAATGCAAATTTCGTATTCTTACGTTTCTTAATTATAATGTACATTCTTACAAAAACTGGTTTTTCAATGATTACCTAGAAAATCAATTAGTTTCACAGAAAACCAAAAGGTCTTTATGGCATATCTAAAAAACGACTTGGTTTTTCGCAAGAGAAACGAAAATAAATTGGTTGTTCAACAATTTAAATTTGATAAACGTATGGTTTTTTAGAAAATCACCACTTGCTTTTTGTTTTCCAGAATTTCATCTACATTCTTTAAATTTTATTGGTTGTTTACTTATACCTGCCATTATAGTCATAATCAGGCGCAAAATTTGATTGCTGTCGTTTCTTCGTTCGCTATCTTTCAATCAATCAATCAATATATTTTTCACAAAAGATAAATACCGTTAACAACCCAGTGGGAAAAAAGACATCTTTAGACGAATAAAAGGCGTCCTTTATAAAAAGACATAACAAGTTATGTCTTTTTTTTTTTTTTTTTTAATTTTTGTCAAGCAACCATTTACAATTAAAGATAATTTCCGTAAAATATTTAGAAATATTAAATACAAGTACATTTCATTATTTATAATAGTTACAAGACCGGAGAACCTAAAGAAGATAAAGTCTTTTCATCAGTAACCTTTGATAATAAAAATTGGAAATAATCATATATTGTTAGAAAAAATCCGGTAAAGAATCGTGATTGGCAATAAGTTTGATTATGTTCTTTTTAAATTTTTGAGAGGTATTGGCTTCTTTAAGTTTATCACTCAGACTTGTAAAATGGTTCCATAGCATTGGGCCACGATAGGAAATGGCAAAGCTCGTAAGTTTTGATGAACGGAAAGGTTTTTTAAATCTTCCGGTAGATCGCGTGTTGTATCGGTTTTATGGAAAATATTTTCGAAAACCTTCGGCGTTTTTTTTGACTGATGTTGAAACATAAATTGTGTAATTTTGAAAATATTTAACTCATAAATATCAAGTGCCCTCATGCTTTTTAGAAGAGGTTTAGCATTTGTGAAGCGATTTTGAAAATGAATGATGCGTGCTGCATGGTTCTGTTGTTTAAGGAGACAGTCGAGTTTAGATTTATTTGTACTAACCCAAACAATATTTCCATAAGATAAATAACTATTTATGAACGCAAAATATAGTTGAGTTAGTGTAGATTTGTCTAAGATTCGTCTGGTTTTATATAAGATGCCAATACTTCTTGAGATTTTATTGCTAATATGATTTATATGAGCTCTCCAGGATAAGTTTTCGTCTATTAAAATACCAAGTAATTTATTTGTGAATGAGCGCTCAATATTGATGTTATTTATATATAGCATTGGTAAGGATTTTAGAATAGATTGAAACTTTCGTTTAGAATGGAATAAGGAAAACTTAGTTTTATCAGTGTTTAAAGATAAGCTGTTAGCGAAAAGCCAGTTTGATATTTGTTCTAGTTCATTATTTGCTACTTGAAATAGAGAGATAATATTACTTTGAGAACAGAATAAAGTGGTGTCGTCTGCAAACATAATAGTAGACATAGTATTTGATGCTTTATATAGATCGTTGACATAGATTAAGAACAGAAGCGGACCTAAGAAGGAGCCTTGTGGAACCCCTCATGATATTTTAAGTTTGTTTGTCAGAAATCCATCATTTATAGAAATAAACTGCTTTGAATCAGTTAAGTAACTCGTAAACCATTTATGGTATTCGTGGCTTATTTCATAATATTTTAGTTTTTCTAATTAAATCTGATGGTTAACGGTGTCAAATGCTTTTGACAAGTCTAGGAATATACCTAAGGTGAACTTGTTATGAGAAGATGCTTCACTGATAACTTCAACAAGTTGCATAAGTGCATGTTCCGTTGAGTAATTTGATCGAAAACCATATTGGTTCCAATAAAGAAGATTGTTATCATACAAAAATGCAAATATCCTATTATACATGATACGTTCGAGGATTTTTGAAAATACAGGTAATACCGAATAGGTCGATAATTTGTAACCAGACTTTCATCTCCTGATTTAAATGGGTGTAATAATTGCAACTTTCATTTTATCTGGAAAAACACCTGTTTTAAGCGATTTGTTAAAAATATCTAATAAAACATCTTTAATAAGTTCGTAGCAGTCTTTGATTATGCTTGCTGAAATAGCATCATAGCCTGTTGCTTTATTTTTGTTTAATTTTTTTATTGAATCATCAAGTTCTTTACTAGTGAGTTTTTTAAATGCTAAGCTTTTATCCGACTTTGATAGATAGCTCAAGAAATGTGCAGGAGTGTGATTAATTTTGCTGGCTAAGTTTGGACCAATATTTACGAAAAACTCATTAAATATTGTTGCCACCGATTTTACATCAGAGATCTGTGTGCCGTCTACAGTAATCACGCTTGGTAAGGCTTTGTTGTGTATTTTTTGTTTTCCAAGAATCTCTTTAATAGCATCCCACGTTTTTTTGCAGTTACCTTTTAGTTCTAACAGCTTGTTTTTTATGTATGTAGTTCTGGCAATTTTTTTAGTTCTTTCATATAGACGTTTGTGCTCTAAGTAATTATGCTTATCACGTTCTTTCTTTGAATTAATAAAGCGTATATATAGCTTTTGTTTTCGCTTCGAAGACTTTAAAAGGCTTTTAGTGAACCAAGGATTAAGAAGACCTTTAGTTTTAATACGGATTATTTTATTAGGAAAATGCTTATCGTACAAATTGAGAAATTTATCTAAGAAAAGGTTGTGCTGTTATTAGCACATGTTTCAAGAAAAACAAAGTTCCAATTTACAGTTGATATCTCTAGTTTAAACATATTTTTTGCTCGGGTTGTAAAGATTCTTTTTTTGAAGTACCAGTCGTTTTTTTGTAAATCTTTTGGTTTTTTGAAAATTGCAAAGACTGGAAAATGGTCGGTTATGTCACTTCTGATGATGCCTGATTTAAATGTGGAATGGAAGAGTGTATTTGTGAAAATATTGTCGATTGCAGAACAAGAGTGTTGTGTTATGCTTGTTGATTTATTTATTATAGGCATCATTCCAACTCATTAAAAGCTATCGTAAATTGTTGTACTTTATTATTTTCACCATATTTTAAATAGTCGACGTTATAATCTCCAAGAAATAAAAATGAGTGGTCTTTATTTTTTTTGCATGCTGTTTCAAAATAGTCACTTAAGTGATTTTGAAAGTTATTTAAACATCCGTTTGGTGGTCGGTATGTAGTTGTCACAATAATATTTTTAGATGACTTATTGTAGATTTCTAAAGTGAAAGATTCAAAATCCGGCTCAGAGAACGACAGGTCATATCTAATTTGATAAGTAAATTCATCAAGCACATAGACACATACACCACCGCCTGTTTTTGAAGACTTACGTTCTAAAGTTAAAGTTAAGATTATCTAAAGGACTTTTAGTTCGTCGAAGTTTTTAGTAATACTACGAATATTTAAATGAAATACTGAGAATTGATTAGAAAAATATAATTCACATTTTTTAAGGAAAATAGCGGCTTTATCCAAATCAAAGTAAGAAGTGTTCAGTTTGTTTATGTTGAGAAGTGGATCTTGAATAAATTGAGATTTTATTCGAGTATAGTCAATATTTGTCTTTTTTGGGGGAGATACTTTTGATGACGTTGCTAAATTAGTGGTTGCTAGTGGCTATTTGTGAAAAATTCGAGTAAGATTGTCATTTCTAATACCGTAATGAAATTTAATTTTTTCTTGTTCACTTCTTAACGCATTTTTTTCGTTTCGTTCTATTAATTTATTTTTTAGAATGAATCTTTGAATTGCTGTTAGATCGCGATTTATATACACATTTTCATATTTTTTGATTTTTCTTAATTTAATTGATGCTTTAAGAACCATATTTTTGTTATTAACGTCTTCAAGCTCGATAAGCAAAGGATCGATAGTTCCTTTAGATTTAAGACGGCGAATAGATCTCACTTTTGCTCTATCGCATTCGATAGCACTAAGTAAATTA
>NC_061164.1:13535729-13560729 GCF_022113875.1 Hydra vulgaris | reverse complement strand
GCTTTTTCTGTAAGGGGCAATAAATACAGGCTAGAAAGAAAATAATTTCTTTACCAATCGAGTTTGTAAAAATTGGAATTTGTTACCAAATGAAATCATTGAAGCAACATCGTTGAATGTTTTCAAAGCGCGAATAGATAAACATTTTTCATAACTTGTGTTTTTTAATTTGTGTGGGCTGTCTATAACCCGATGCTTGCATCGCGTTCCACAATTTATTTTATTTTTTAAATATTTATATTTAAACAAATTTGTAATTGTTACAGCAATAAATATTACTACTACTAATACTATTACTAATAGGCTGTTTTTTATGTTCACTCGTTCTTTAGAAGTGGTAACCAGCTAGAAGTCGTAATCTGCTCGTATGAAAGGATTTCTCGACGTGAAATTGTTAATTTTATTCAACAACGCCAAGAAACAGAGCTCGCTTAAGAAACAGAAAAGAAAGAGAAAGATGAAAAAAGATTCTGTTGAACAATACTATTGTTTTATTTATAAATTATTCTCCTATATCTAAATATATAAAAGATGTAGAAAATGCTTCCTCTTTTATATTGACATCTAAAAGAGGTTTTTTTCTCGGCATCGGAAAAAGCTTTTTGTCATACTTTGTATGAAGAGCTATTATCATTTTCATTTGAAAAAAATAGCTTTTCATATAAGAAAAGTAGGAATACTATAGTGTATAGGATACTATAGTATACTAATAAGTATGGCAAAAAAGCTGTTCCGACCCCCCAAAAAAACACTTTTTTAAATTTGCATATTCGACTAAAAAAAGGCGTCTTAAAGGCGCATTTTTTATGTCTTTTCATGACAAGATTAAGATAAAAAAAGACGTCTTTTCAATGTCGAAAAAAGATGTCTTTTAGATTTGCATAATCGATTAAAAAAGACGTCTTTAAGACATCGTAAATAAGACTTTTGAAGACGTCTTTTCGACGTCTTTTTTCCCACTGGAAATATAGTATAAATATATTGCAATCAGTAACGTAGCTAGTGGGTTAGTAGCCCCTCCCCAAAACTTTACGGCCCCAAAATCTTTAAAATTTTTCCACTAGGTATTGCTATATAAAAAAAGCTCTATAAATTTGCAAAAGAACTTAAATTTCCAAATGGGCCCCTTAAAATTGCTGCGTCCCCTTCCCCCATTTAGGTGTGGGGAAGCCTAGCCACAGTTCTGAGAACAATAAAATTTATGTAAAGGGACAATCCAAATTATACAAGACTCATTCAAAGCAGAAACCTTGTAAGAAAACAAACAAACAAAATAACCTAGTTGTATAAATTAATAATAATAAAAAAAAAATACTACTAATAAAAATATAATAGACAAACACAACACATCGACTAAGGAATAAAATTTAAAGTCATTTTTATATAATAATAACAATAATAAAAATAGTAATAGTAAAAGTAATAACAATAATAACAATAATAATAATAAACTTAATTTGAACCATTTTTAAAAAACTTTTTATTCTTTTCTTTTGATGACATATAGGGTAAGGTTGCGTAAGATGAGCAGGATCCTAAGATGGTTTAACCTCTTTTACGGGTAGACTAATGATATTTTCGCAAACTTTTTTGGTTAAGGATATTCATACAAGTTCGAAGGTGTTATTCATTTTAATTTATTGGTTGTTTAGTTAATATTCTTTGATTGTTTTTCTGTTAAAAAAATTTACCATCCCCGTTATAATTTTTTATTATTCAATATTTTGTAATTACGTCAGAACGAAGCAAGATCATCAAAAATTTATTACATTCTCAATATTTTGTGCTTATCTACTACTAATTCCATGGGTTACTTGAGATAATATGATAATACTTAATGAAGTTGCTTAAGATGATACGTTTTAAGTAAAAAGTAATTATCTCAACCATAAAAAAAAAACAATAATAAATTTTTCCATTCTTTAAAAAAGTTAACGATTCTATTTTTAAAAAAAATTTCGCTCTTGAAATACCAAAATAATGCTCCGCGAAGAATAACTTTAAAAAAACGCGCTTTTCTTAATAAAAAGTCATATCTCATCTTGAGCGCTCAAGATGAGATACGACTTTTTATTAAGAAAAGGGCTTTTTTTTTAAAGTTATCTTAGGAAACTGGTTTCTTAAGATGAAATGATTAGGAGTGTTGAAGAAAACGCAATTTTTGGTATAAAGATTTTTTTTAAATGAATTATTTATTTTCCATTGAGAGGTAAGATAAAATTATTATTATTCTTAAAAAAATATATATCTTTTTGTAATCTTTTGGGAACAAAATATATTACACTGAAAACTTACGCAAAAAACACGCTCAACTTACGCAACCTTCCCCTATTTAATGGGAAATAAGTTAAGTATTAAAAATATTGAAATACCTGTATTTTTGGATGTATTTAAACTACAGAGATGATTAAAAAATTTTTAATTAAGTTCGCGATATGGCTTAAAATCCTTAAATATAGTTATACAGGAGTTAAGGGTTGTTAAATATATATCATATCTTACAACATATCAATCAGATATATCAAATACAATACTTTACATTATAGTTTTTTTTCTTTTTTGGAGAGATGTCATTTTCATGTAAAGTCATAGTCAAAAAAAAGACTGTGATAAAATCAAATAAAAGTAATTCCACGTGACGCAACTGTTTGCTGTTGTTTTGCTGTCGTTATTTACAAACTAATTAACTAATAGCCCGATTATCTTTGCTTTTAAACAACGCGTAAATTACGTATTTATAAATGGACGTTAAACGTTCATTTAATAATACCTCTTTGAATAAACTTACAAGACTTGTTGAGATTGACTGCAGCAATGCGTAGGAAACAAACAGTAAAAAAAGTCACTATAGTGACTTTTTTTACTGTTTGTTTCCTACGCATTGCTTAGGAAACTTGCATTTTATTCTTATTTTAACTAGTTAGTAATCTAATTATTAAAGGATTTCCAGGCGTTGAGAGTATATATACTCTCAACGACCAGTTAAGAAACGCGAGGCCGTTGGGAGGCCTGGACATCCTTTAATAATTAGATTACTAACTAGTTAAAATAAGAATAAAATAAGCCAACTTTATTATTCCGGTACATACGCTTCTATATAAAATCTTTTATAAATTTTATATCGTCTTAATATATTTGACTCGTATTAGGCCATTAATTATTGACAATAATAATGCTTAAGTAAATTGTTCAATCAGTTAAAAACTAAATTTAGAATTGAAATAACAATACAAAATGTAAAAATATAGAATGCAATTTACATATATTCGAAATAACATCCTCACCAAGCTTTTGAATGATTTTATTTTTGTTAGACTTCTAAGTTCCACTAACGGTTTTAGGAATTGTTTATAAATTACGTCACGCTCTGAGGGGATGCGGGAAGGGGTTAATAGTTTTGCTACAACTCGTACGATATTTGTTACTAAGGAGAAGGAGAGGGTCTATACAATACATAAAATAATTTATATATTTTATTGAATATATATACATTCAATAAAAAAATTATAAAATAATTTTAATTTCAAACGCCTACAAAAACTTTTAACATGCTTGAGTAAATTTTAATACCTTGATGTTGTTATTTTATATTACATCTTTAATTAAATATTATTAGAACTTCAAAAAAAAAATTCAATTTTCAAATGTAAAAGAGTTGACTTCGATGATATGAATTTCAAACCTTTGAATGATATTAATTTGTTTGGGTTGTTACTGCTGAAAAAAAATGTTTTTTTTTCTTCCTAGATAGTGTATTCTATTTTTCTAGAGTCAGATATTATTTTCTGTTGCCATCATTTCAGTTCTCCTATTTATGTTTTATTGTTTTTAATTTGTTGTTATTTTTTTTTTCAATTTTTTTTTTCAATTTTTCATTTACTTTTTCAACGATATATTTTTTTAAAAGATTCTCATACTCATTTTTCTTCTTCTTTTTTTTTTACATGTCGAAGTCTTAGAATTATTTTATTCTCTACTTTTCGAAAAATTTGAGTTAAAACTTTTAAAAAAGCTTTTCATATGCCGTCTCCTAAAGTTTTTATTTTTTAAATCGTATTATTTAGAACAAAATTATTCAAACCGTAAGATCTGTGTATATAAAAAAAGATAAAACTTTTTTGTAAGTTATTTTTAGAGTATGTCTGATCTACTTAAGTGATATTTATTTTAATATTGACAATTTATGTTAATTTGATTAGTTACTTTGATATTGACCGTTGTTTTTAAAAAACCTCGTCTTCATTTTCTTTCATTTTAAAATACTTTAATTATAATCATTATCTTATTATTAGCTTAGCGTCATTCAAATTGTTTATCCAAGTTTTTGTTCAAGTGACATCATCCTTAACAGTCTGCAAATTACATTAGCTATTTTTATTTTAGTACTGTTAATGTAATTATTAACATTGTTTTTGTTGTATAATAATTTTTAATGTAACAATTGAAAAATAACCATCTTGTTATCATTAAATTATATCTAAAATTCTACTCAACGGCTTTATGCTTTTTTGTTTGTTTGTTTTTTCATTTTTCAGGTGAAAAACCAATTCTTGTTGAACTCTAATTTCATTAACAAAATAAGGCCTATGCGAAAAACATTTGTAAATAAAATTTTATCCCTGCTGATATCACCCTCTGATACTGTTTTCTTTTCTGGTTTAACTTGTTCATGCTTATGGTAAGTATGTTTATGCATGTTAACTAGATAACCATTAACCCTAAAGGGAATGTCTGTGGTTCGAGACCTGCCTCTTCCTGAAATTTTTGTGTTTTTTTACACACGCTTACGGCCGAATCCTAATAAAATAGTAATACCAGAAAAAACTGATCGGAAAATTTGTGTTTTAGTAACATATATTGGTTTTTGAAAATTCTTTTTTAATTTTACTTGCGCCACGGCTGCTCGTGTATGTATCAAATATGATCTTTTATGATTGTTTATTACTAGTTTTTTTTCATAATAATCTCTTTGTTTTTCAGAGTTCCTGAATTTTTTGCAAAAGTTGAGTAAAACTTTGTATTTTGTATCAACTATATTTAATTATTATGTATCAGAATAAATTAGAAATAGAATAAATTAGAAATAATTAATAACACTTTAGTGTTTTTACGCACTTTTTCAAAAGATTTTAGCTAAACTGTTGAGTAAAATTAATCTAAAGACTCAAAAATGGTGTTCTTTAGGTTCACTTTTAGGTGTAGTAAAAAAGTTTTGAAAATTGTATAAAAAAAAGAAAATCTTCTTTAAACATTATAAAAATCTAAAATAAAAAAAAAAATAACAACATCTAAAGCTCCTGTTGACATAATACTCTGACAAAACCATTTCAAATAAAAAAATTTAAATAATTTAAAAATCGCCTTAAATTCTCCGAGGAAAGACAATAATTAAAATAATTATGGTTGTAATAGCAAATGTATTAATTATAATAATAAACATTGGAATCACAGTAATAACAATAGTCAAAAACATTACCAATAATAATAATGATAACAGTAAAAAATATGTAATAATAAAAAAAATGTCGCTTTTTTTACAAACGCGATAACTACATATACAAAGTTAGACAGGTACAAACAGTTAAATATATAGATAAAAGGTCAAAACTAACATTGACATAAAATATTTATTTAAATACAAAACAAGAAAATAGAAATAATAACAATAAGAAAATTTATAACAATAATACCAATGATAACAATAATTATAATAGAAAAAATAATAATAAAAAAATTATAAATAGAAAAATTATATTTAACATCAAAAGAAGTTATACTATAAAAGTAATACTATAAAAACAAAACTGACAAAAAACTTAACAAAAACAATAAAAAAAATGTATAAAATAAAGAAAATGTTTGTGCATACACAAACGTAAATGTACACATATAATTTATATGTATATATTATTATTTTATATATATTAGTATATATATATATGTATATATTATTATTTTATTATGTATATATTATATTTATATGTAAATGTACACATACAATTTATATGCATATATCTTTATTAAAGATATATACATAAACATACATGCACACGAATGCACACACTCATATACATATGCATACAGAAATACACACCTGCGCGCCTACATACACACGCATAAAAATGTATATATAGAAAAACAGTTTAAAAATTTAAAAGTAAACCGACCAACATTGACCCTCCCTTATTTTTTAAATTACGGCTTCAAGTCTAACTTTTTTTTCTAAAATGGTCTATATGTTCTAAGTGTAATATATATATATATATATATGTATATATATACGTGTGTGTGTATATATATACGTGTGTGTGTGTATATATATATATATATATATATATATATATATATATATATATATATATATATATATATATATATATATATATGTATGTATATATATATACTCACACACATAAAGGGCAATTATATATATATATATATTATATATATATATATATATATATATATATATATATATATATATATATATATATATATATATATATATATATATATATATATATATATATATATATATATAATTGCCCTTTATGCTTTGTCCCGCAATTTATTCAAAAAGTTATTATTTCGCAGGGGTATGTTTATTATTTGTTTTTAATGTGAAAAAATTTTTGAAAATAATGAATTCTAAATCATTCTGACATTGAAACATAAAACAAAGAACTTTATAAACTTTTATTTCATATATAAGAACTTTAATGTCTTTGAATAACATTTTTGTATGCACAAAACAATTTTGAAAACATAATAAGCACATCGCGTGTTTCTGCCAATGATAAAGAAGTCGCAATTTACTTTTGCTAATACTTCCCCTAGCAATATTTGCATAGTTGATAAAACTATATATAAAGGAATAGTAAATTTGCATAATTAGAATAATTATGTATAAGTGAATAGTAAACAAATACAGCTGATACAACAAATACAGTTGCAACAAATTGATTTTTATGAAAAGAGCAGGAGATTTTCTGTACAAGTTGTATAATTCCGTGCTCCGTTGAACTATTTATTTTAAAACCAAAATTATTATTGCATAAAACTATTCTTTCTAAAATTTTTGAAAATATAGGAAGGATAGAAATAGGACTTACAAGTAAATAGTAGTTACTAACATTTGTTTTGTCGCCGTTTTTGTATATTGGAATAACTTTTGCAATTATCAATTGTCTGGAAAAAATCCTTTGTCTAAAGATGCTTTGGAATCTTTAAAATAGAATATCCTTTAAGCTTTCGTAACAGCTTATTCCCAACCAGTACAAACACGTGTTTTTAGAATCTAAAATGTTAAGACCTATAGATGTCTAAATTCAGATTACTATGAAACATCCAATTGTATTTATCTTTGAGACGACAAATAATAGCTGTCTCAAGTCGTCTAAAAGGTGACTACTAATAGATGTCTTATATTTATCTGAATTTAGACATCTAATAGTGTTAACATTTTAGATGCTAAAAAAAAACGTCTAAAAGACGTGTTTGTGCCGGCTGAGTTATTCTTTCATAACAGATTATTATAACATTTGTTTGGTCTGCCCCAATTCCTTTATTTTTCTTAAAAGATTGGAATGCTCTTTTAAACTCATTAAGAGAAAAGTTAAATGATAGTTCATCATTATGATATAAACTGTCGTTAAATGAAATTTCAGTAATCGAAACTTTATTTGAAAGAGTAGAACCAATTCTCGTGAAGTACTTATTAAATTTTTCACCGGTTCACTTAGGCTTTTATATTCGTCCATAATCTTTTTTGACAGAGTGGTTTTCAAAAAATTATATGATTGTAATTTAGTAGCTGTTCTTTAAAGAAGTCTAAATTATTTTGGTTAAAAACGCGTTCTCTAAATATTTTATTTTTATTTATTTCATTTGTAGATATTGTGTTCAGGGTTAAAAAAATAATGGTTTGATATATCGGATTTTATAATTCCTTTTTGCAATTCGTTTTAAAAAATATCAGTTGTAATAATACTATTGATAAGTTATTTGTCTTATTGTAATGTTGTGTGGGCTAGTACTAGCCATACAAAACTAAAGAAACTCTACAATAAACAAAAACATGCATGTAGAATAGTATTTGGAGCCGACAGAAATGTTCCTTGCGAACCACTTCTAAGTGTGCTCGGTGCTTTAAATGTATATAAACTCAATTTACACCAAGTTTTATTGTTTATGTTTAAAACAAAAAAGGAATTGGCTCCTAAAATATTTCAATCTTATTTTAATAAAATTAACCATAGGTACTCAACAAAGTTTTCAGAAATCAATTTTGTTGTTCCAAAACATAAATTAAAATTAACTTCCTATTCAATTAAATACCGCGGACCTTATCTGTGGAAGAAATTTCCAGATATTGTTAACAAAAAGCAGACTACATTAGAGCAATTTAAGGATGAATCAAAACGATTATTTTGTTCATGGATCTCAATAAATCCGACTTTAAATGTTTATTTTAAAGTAAACACAATAAAAAAAAATAAAAAAAAACAGATTCAATTATATCAATGATATATGATAATATGAATAAGAAAAGAAAGAAAAAGGAAAAAAAGAAAAAAAAAAAAAAAAAAGAATAAGAAATCCAAGTGATGATGTCACAAGTGATGATGTCATAAGTGATGATGTTACATATTCATTTAGTGTTAATTATGAGATTTTATTTTTTCAATTTCATTTATATTCAGGAATTTTTTTTTTTTTTTTTTTTTTATATTAACTTATTTCTTAAACATTTTAGCAACTGTTAAGCATCTTAACGCTTCTTAATTAATTCTTATCTTTTATTTTTTTTATTATATTAGTTATTTTCTATTTCATTAATTGTTTCTTTTATATATATATTTGTATGTTACGGTTATGTAGAATTTTTAATGGGGCTCGGCGATAAGGCGAAATGTGCCTTCTTCTTGCTCCATCCATCAATTTATATAAAATATATGCAATGTAAACATTTTTTAACGGCGAAATAAATTACACTAAAAAAAAAAAAAAAAAAAGAGTGGTAGACCTGTTAGTTACTCTAGTTGGGCGGTTGATTAGAGGTATTCTCCTGCTATAAAAATTTCATCTTAAAAAAATCATCAATATATGTTAAATAGTTTTTAAAAACTAAATAATCAAAAGAATTGTTCTTTTTTCGTTTTGAAGCTTCCAGTAAAAAAAATTTTTTGGTTGTAAAGTTCTTTTTTATTACTATTTTCCATTTCAAAATTTATTTTTAACTTTTGTTTCTTGTAGGGTTTTTTTTTCTGTTAATTTTTTTCTTCAGTCATTTTATTCGGTTATTTTCTCTTGTTTTTAGTTTGTTTTTTGTTGCTTTTTTTATTCTTATATTTTAAAAATAACTTTTTTTTTTATTCCTTTACACTGTTAAAAAACACCTCCGTCATTTGCGATGTCATTGATGTTTTACAAACGTCACAGTTTGCGATAGTTTCAGATCGTACAAAATCTAAAAAAAGAATTAAGGATTACTTATTATTCACCAAGTAATAAGTTTTAATTATTTGTTTAATTTGATTGCATAACTTCCTTTTTAAACCTATAAATTCTTAGTAACCTTTAAATATTATCATACTTGTCAGCAATAACATTACTCTTGATGCTGCTTGGGTGTGAAGCAACTTTAATTAAATGTGTGTGTTTTATATATAAGATGTCATGAAAAAGTAGGTCTTGCAAACAAACAACTATTAAAGTCCGTTCATTACTTTAATTTAGAAAAGTGAAAACTAAAAAGTGTAAACCTGTAACATTTTACAGCAACTTTAAAGATGAGCATACTACTACTATTGATGGCAATATGTGCAACTTTTTACCCAGAAGGTATTTTTTGATTATATAAATGTGATGCAATGCGTTAGCATCCTTTCAACTTTCGGATGAATCAAATTGTAAATTAATTTCAATTTATTCTCAAAATGAATTCTTCGCCTAAAAACATGGTGGTGCGTTCGTGAAATTTAAAATGCTTTTTTTATTTTTAAAAATTACTTTAACGCTTTAAGTTTTTTAACAAAAATAAAATTTTTTAACTAAAACAAATAAAAAATAGGACACAAACCTATAGTTTACCTTTTTAAAGTTAAATTATATGGGTATGGAAAAATAGTCTGAAGGCCCCTTTTTTTTTTATTTCATTTTATATTTTGGTGTTAAATTAAATTACAGATGATTTTTACATGGTAAATATCAATAAATACAATAATTTAAAGACAGACAGGGACTCAAAGAAGATATGGATGATGCAATATCACCTCAATCTTTTCATTGAGCCCCTTAATAAAATATTGAAAAAAAGAGTTAATTAAAAAGATATAAAAGTAATAAAATAAAAAATATAAAATTTTGTTTGAATCATTTTTTCGTCTTTGCTTTTATAATCAGTTTTTTCTATTTGGTTTTTTCGAATTTTATAGCGCATGCTGCAGAAATCTATTCATTGGAATCTCTTAACTATCCACAATATAGAGTTGGCATCAGAAGTGATGCAACAGCAGCTATTATCATATATGGTATTGAGAAATTTCGCATCGTAAAAGGTTAGACCAAAAGTACTTATCTATTAGTTTTTTAGCTGTCCATAACATAGTTCATTTAACAATGTAGTAAAATAAGTGTTTTCCGTTTTTTTTTTTGTCAATAACCATGTTGTCAGTGATTTTATATAGCTGGTATCTTTTGTTGCATGTTTTTAAAATTTGGTAGCATTTTAGCAGTTTTTTACATTTTAAGTATTAAAACTTTAAATATAACTTGAAATATTGAGACTTAATATAAAACTCGACATATTAAAACTTAATATATAACTTGAAATATTAAAGCTTAATATATAACTTGAAATATTAAAATATAATATTTATTTATTTATTTAATTATAACTGTGTACATGTGCAATGACAATGTACGGAGCCTAGGTGATCTAGGCTTAAACAGCCGATTTATGTTAAAAATAAGTCCAACTTGATTTAAATTGTTTAAGTGTTTTAGAATCTACAATGTTTTGATCTAAGTTATTCCAGCTGTTAATAACACGGTTTGTTAAGAAATAGTACCTCTTTGTATTTTTAGTTAATTGTCTATGAATTGTCTTATATTGTGACCTCTTGTATTTGAAGCTATTAAATCTGGTGGGATTCCAATGTTAAATTCGTATTTGAAGCTATGAAATCTGGTGGGTATTCCAATGTTAAATTTGTATTTGAAGCTATAAAATCTTGTGGGTATTCCAATGTTAAATTATCTATTTTTTTACTATTTTGTAAAGTTGGATTAGGTCATTACGTTCGCGTCTTTTTTTAAGAGTCGTTAATTTAAAGTAGTTTAGTCTACTTTCATAGTTTTTCCCTTAAAATATTGAAACTTAATATATATCTTGAAATATTATTTTTTCATAGTTTTTCCCTTGAAATATTGAAACTTAATATAAAAATTGAAATATTGAAAATTAATGTATAACTTGAAATATTAATTTAACTATAGTTTTTAGGTTTGATTATTTTTTATTTCTTCACGATATCTTTTACTTGTAACTTTTATTTTATTTTTGACTGTCTCTTAAATATTGTAATAAATATTGTGATAAAAAACAAAAAAAAATTAAAATAACGGGAGGCTGCATAAGTGCGAATTGGCATAAGTGCGAATTGACATAAGCGCGCCAAATAAATTTGCAAATATTGGCATAAGTGCAAATTGGCATAAGTGCGAACTGGCATAAGTGCAAACTGGTATAAGTGCGAAGCAATTACAAAAACTGGCATAAGTGCGAACTGGCATAAGTGCAAATTGGCATAAGTACGTCGAATAAAAAAGTGCAAGTTAGTATTTCGCACTTATGCCAATTCGCACTTATACCAGTTCGCACTTATGCCAATGTTTGCAAATTTATTTGGCGCACTTATGCCAATTTGCAGTTATGCCAGTTCGAGTTTTTGTAACTGCTTCGCACTCATGCCAATTCGCACTTATGCCAGTTCGCATTTGTGCCAGTTTTTGTAACTGCTTCGCACTTATGCCAATTCACACTTATGCCAATGTTTGCAAAATATTTTGGCGTACTTATGCCAATTTGTACATATGCCAGTTTGCACTTATGCCAGTTTTTGCAACGCTTTGCACTTATGCCAGTTCGCACATATGCCGATACGCGCTTATGCCAGTTCGCGCTTACGCCATTTGCACTTATGCCAATTTGCACTTATGAAATTTGCGCTTATTTAGTCGTCCCTTATAATAATAGTTTTTACTATTTTATTTTGGTTATAAATTAGTAACTAATCTTAACATACTTGCCAATACTTGTATATAATTTTTTACCCTAAGGTAGAAATTTCTTTTTTTTTTATATATATATTTACATTATATACAAGTATTTGCAAGTATGTTAAGATTAGTTACTGATTTGTAATCAAAATAAAATTGTAAAAATTATTATTATAATTTTTTTAAGTGTGTATGTTTACCTTTAAATGATTTTAAACGCTTGCTGACGAAATCACTACCCCGCGTAGTAATAAGGCAAATATTGTCTTATTTTAGTCCGTGCCATGTAGATTTTACTTATATAACACGAAATTGCATTCTTTTTTACTTACGAAATAAATAAATAAGTTTAAAATTTATTTAAAAAAATATATTTCTTTGTTCCTTATGGTGAGGGCTTCGTCACATATTGCATATTTGTAACTAACATTATTTTACTATAAATTATGTATGTAACTTTTACCTTTTTTTTTTTTTGTTATTTGTGAATATATAAAGTGTAATTATAGCAATTAACGGGCAAGCCAATGCAATATCTCTTCAGTCGGTGAAAGAAAACAATAAGTACCTTCGTCATCAAAACTTTATTTTCAAGTTGCATTCAGCAGATTTTAATTCTGAACTCTATAAAAACGATGCTTCTTTCATCATTCGTGAAAATAAATATTACCCGCGCTACATTTCCTTTGAATCAACAAACTACCCAGGTTATTTTCTTAGACATCAAGATTTTACCGTAAAGTTGAATAAAGAAGAGCCAAATGTCGAGCTCTATCGAAAAGATGCAAGTTTTAGACTTGTTCAGTTGGGAATTTGTAAGTCAATAATTTGTTTGTAAAAAACTGTTTTTAAAAAGGAATTTTTAATTTTAAAACAGAATTTGGCTTTTTTTTTTTTTTTTTTTTTTTTTGAAGACTTAGTTTCTTTATTTTATATTTTCTGAAAACAATTAAATTTTTGATTTTTTTTACTAACATTTTAACAGCTCTCATTGGAACGCGATACTCGTTCCGATCCAACAATTACCCATCGTATTGCATAGGCATAAGAGAAGATGATACTGCAGCTATTCTTTTAAATAACTGGCATGAATTTAGAATTGTTAAGGGTATGGCATGTGAAAATTGCAATAAACATTTATTTTTATTATAAACATGTTTCATAAATACATTTTTCTTATATTTTTTTAAATATTTGTTTTTTGAGTTTTTGTTTAGCACTTAACGGACGAATCGACTCAGTTTCTCTTCAGTCTACACAACAAAGCAACAAGTACCTTCGTCATCAAAATTATATTCTTAAGCTACATCCAGTTGATATTCATTCTGATCTCTATAAGAACGATGCTTCATTTATTATTCGTCAAAACTATTATTATCCCGGCTACATTTCATTTGAGTCTACGAACTACCCTGGTTATTTTCTAAGACATCAAGACTATACTGTAAAGTTGCAAGTCGAAGAACCTTTTTATGAACTTTACAGAAGAGATGCAAGTTTTAAATTAAACACTTTTGTGTAAATGTTTTATTGTTCTTCTCTTATTTATGAGTGTAAAGCTTTGTTGACATGTTATGTTCATGAGCAAGTAAATTTAAAATGTTTTATGCAATGTCGGGAGCTTGAAATTTATGGTTTAATAAATTTGGATTTTATATTTTGCATTTGATTGTTGTTTATTCCTGTTATTATTCTTATATACTTTGAAAATAAAAGCAAATAGATTTGTCTTTCCTTTCTCCAATTCATGTCTCTAATAAAAATTTGCATTATCAAGTGCAAGTAATAAATAGATGTTTTTGTTTACTGACATTCTATTTTGGAAGTAAAAATAAAAGAACAGATTTTGACTTAAACTTCCTTTAAGCCCATCCGGTAAAACTACATTTTACAATGTTTTAAATACGTGGTTTTTAAGTATAAAATATTTTAATTATGTAAAACTGTATATAATGCTTGCTATAAAAAAGTGCATTGAAACTTTATACTTTGAATCTTAGTAAAATAGCGTTTTTAAAGGTTTTTCTGACGGTTTTACTATCTCAATGGCATTTTTTTTTAATTTCAAGCTCCAAATCCATTGTCTAGTTTAAATGTGCGTTTAAAATGCTGAAACCCAGAAAAGCAGTTGATGGCAATGATGACAATGTTATAGTTATTAAATTATATGAAGTTATAAAAGTTGCGGTTTAAAATAATTCTTCTTGTTCTATCAAGCAAAAACTTTTTTCCCCTAAACATCAACAGTAAAATATAAAATTTTAGTCAAAAGGGTTTTAAAAATAATAATTTTACTGAATACACATTACTTCATCTGACTAAAACACTGAAGATTTGTAGCAAAAACATTGCAGATTCGTTTGAGAAATTACAATTTTCTCCTTAAGTTTTCATTGATCAATCAAAATTCTTTGATACGATAAATGAAAAAACTAAATATTATGCAGTTAGTGAAAATTTTCTAAGCAGTCGTAAACAGTTTGTGAAAGTTGATGTATCCTTCTCTATAAATTTGCATGATGTAACATTTGATGTTTCTCAAGGTTCTATTCTAGGACCAGTTAGGATTTAAAAGATTTTTTTTTTTCTCATGCATATTAATGCCTTAAATTTATAGACTGCTGATTTGCTGATAACAAAAACACTTTTTCATGACATGAATATAATGCTATTTAAAAATTTAAAATGGTTAAAGTCGAATCATCAATCTTTAATATATTTTATAATATTACAACAGAAATTTTATTATTTTAATTTTGAATTACGTTTAGTTTATAACCTAAAACGGAAAATTCTGTCATTTATATTACCTTATTTTAATTATTTCTTTTCTTTTTTTAAATTATTTAAAAATTACAATTTACAAAAAATTAAAAATTTTTTGTAAATTGTAAACATTTTTAAATAACGAAATAATCTAAAATAAATAACTATTTCATTTAAAGGCGTAAAATTCTTTTTCTAAATGATATATTAAATTTATTTTGACGATATTCTCATTAAACATTCAAAGATTATACATTTGGTGTTTTTGTTAATGGAAATACTCACCTGGAAAACTAATATAAAAAATTAAGCAACAAAGTTTCATAAAATATCGAATTATTATACAAAACGTAAAATTTTGTAAATGGACATGTATTACTTCAACTTTATTATTCACTCATCGAATGCCATATAAGCTATGCAATTATCGCATGGATTAGTGCTAAAAAAAGTCAATTAGATTCTCTTTATCAGCATTTAGAACGTCTTTAAAAATTGTTATACTCATGCAAAATCTCTTTAATGCAAGTTAAATGTTTTTAGTATATATCAACTAAATATTTTTAATGTAATTTGCTTAGTATTTAAATGTAAGATCAACTTAACCAAGTTTATGCGAATAATGTTGATGACTAAGATCGATTTTTAGAAAATGCTATAGAGGTTTTTAGAAAATGCTATAGGGGTTATAACCCCTATAGCATTTTCTAAAAATGCTATAGGGGTTATAACCCTATTTTTTTAAAATTTATATGCAATAAAGCCCAAAATTAAATATGATATTAGAAATGACATTTTAAAACATTGATCTTATTCATCGACATTATTAAGATACATATTTTAGATGTTCTTTTATATCTTGGAACTTTTTTTGAGATTCAAAGATCTTTAAAAAATTTAATTTTTCCCAATTAATTTTTAGTTAATGTTGAACAGTGATTTAATTTTTGAACTACTTGGTTATATTTATATCGTTAAACAGTGTTTTTTTTATTATTATTTGGTTGTATTTTTATTATACTGTGTTAAACGGTTTTAGGTGATAGGAAAAAACTTCGAACTTTGAATCATATTAAAAATATTCTTAACTGAACTATAGGATATAGCAAATTGAATAAACAATGAATTTTTGTGAACAAATCGTCAACTTTACAAATTTATACACCCGATTTTTCATTACAAACCAACTCGACCTACTCGTGAACAAAGATGAAATATTTTCAGCAACAGCCATTTTACTAAAGCTAGGGATAAAGTTAAATCGATAACTTCTCTCCTTATGTATTAAATGAATGCCGTCAAAGCTTTTTCACTAAGTCTAATCATGGACGTATAAAAGATGGACGTGCAACCTTTTGTTTTACATCAGAGAAACCGCCAAAATCAGCGAACCATGCGTTTTTTTTTTTTTTTTTTTTTTTTTTTTTTTTTTTTTTTTTGTCTTTTATCAAAGCTTTACAAATACGTGATCATAAATATAAACTAGTTTGTTTACATTGTATAAAAAAAATACCGTACATATAATAAGAAAACTTTTTTTAATACAAATAATAATATATATAAAAAAGTAACACTGTTAAAAGACGCGGGAAACTTGCAGAAGACCATTTTGGTCTTGTCATCAAGAAACCGCTTTTAGTTGCGATATTTTGTATACTTAATTTATTAAGAAATTTCAGTTTGTCAAAGTCTCATGGTGGCATAAGAGTCACACATAAAAAGCTACTAGATAAACAAAAACAAAAAACGGAAAAGAGCTGTATTTGATACACATAAATATATAGTTACATGGTTTGTTATACTTAGTATATTGACATGTACGAAATATAAATAAAATCTAACATTTACTTTGCTTTAAAGTGGATTTTTTAGGGGTTTTTAGTTATTTGTTTTAATATACGTTTGTAAAATTGTTTAAGTTTAGAACAAGTTTTTTTAAAAGTGTTTTCAGAGAACTATGGTTAAGTAGTTTTGTAATTATAGTATTTTTAGCTATTAGTTTGTTGTAGAGGTAAGGGCCGCGATAGGAGATGGAGAAACATGATAGTTTTGTTTTTTTATATGGTACTTTAAAGTTTCCTATTCCTCGAGTTTCATATTTATTTCTATTGCATTTAAAAAATTCTTCTGAAAAATGTAATGGGACAAGTCCGAGTTTATATTTGAGCATGAATATCAAATTTTGGTAAATGTTAATGTTGTAGACATTTAGTGCATTTAGAAGCTTTAGCAAAGGTTCGGCATGAGTAAATTTATCTTTATTAAACACTATTCTTGCAGCATGTTTTTGATGTCGATAAAGTGCCACTAGGTTGGATCTATGGGTACTTGCCCATGCTATATTACCATACGTATAATAGGTTTGAATGAAGGAGAAATAAAGTAGCTTTAAATTTTTTTGGGGTAGCATCGGTCTAGCTTTGTAAAGCATGCAAATGTTGTTTCTTATTTTGGTATTTAATAAGTTTATGTGAGCTTTCCATGAAATATTCTCATCGATAAGTATTCCTAAAAATTTTGTTGCTTTGGTTCTTTCGATAAATTTATTTTCTATTTTTAGAGACGGTAATGGAATTGGTATAGATTTTTTCCTTTGATTGGTGTGAAATAGAATGTAGTTGGTTTTTTCTGTATTCAATGATAATTTGTTTGATTTAAACCAAGTATTAAGTTTTTCAAGTTCAATACCTGCAGTTTCGAAGAGTTCTGCGATAGAAGTAGATGAATAAAATAAGTTTGTATCATCTGCAAACATTATGGCATCAAGTTTTTTTGAGACTTTTGGAAGATCATTGATGTATAGCAAGAAGAGTAGGGGAGCTAGAATGGAACCTTGGGGAACTCCGCATTTTATTTTAAGTAATTTTGAATGGGTATTTTTATCCATAATAACACATTGCTGTCTGTTTATAAGAAAGCTTTCAAACCAATGTAAAGCAACATTTTTAATGCCATATTTTTCCATTTTTTTAAGTAGTATAGCATGATCAACAGTATCGAATGCTTTCGATAGATCAATAAAGATTCCTAGAACAAATTTGTTATTATCAAAAGAGTCATTTATTTTATTTACAAGATCTATAATCGCATGTTCGGTTGAATGTTGTTTTTGAAATCCGAATTGTTTTTTATTCAAAGTATTGTTAATAGTTAGGTATTTATATAGTTTATTGTAAACTATTCGTTCTAGAAGTTTAGAAAAGACAGATAGGATTGAGATGGGTCTGTAGTTATTAAGTGAGCATTGCTCTCCGGATTTAAATATTGGTACAACTTTTGCAATTTTTAATTTGTCTGGAACAGTTCCTGTTGTAATTGAAGATTTAAAAATTTCGAATATGGGTTTGCGTATCACCGGGAAGACACTTATTACTACGTTGCTAGAAATCTCATCAATCCCTGGTGCTTTGTTAATTTTTAGAGAATTTTTTGCAGCTTCGAGTTCATCATAGTCTAGTCCATTGAATTTTAGTTCGCTTTGTTGATTTGTAAGATAGGTTTCAAAATAGGTATTTGGGCATTGAATTTTGGACGCCATGTTGGGGCCGATATTTGCAAAGAAACTGTTGAAATGTTCGGCTATAGAACTTTTATCGTTGTATTCTTTTTCATCCACAACAATTCTATCAGGTAAGGTATTTGTTTTGGTATTTTTTTTCCCGATTGTTTCTTTCATGATGTTCCATGATTTTTTAATATCGCCATTGGTATTTTGAAGTAGTTTTGAGTAGTATATTTTTTTAGAGTTTTTCCTTATTTTTTCAAAGAGATTTTTGTATTGCTTGTAGATAGATAAGTTGACTTCATTTCTGTTTTTTAAATATTTTATGTAGAGTTTTTGTTTTGTTTTAGAGGATTTTTTAATTCCACTAGTAATCCATGGACAGTTCAAATATTTTTCTTTAACTATTTTTTCTTCGATCGGGAAATAACTATTATAATGATTAAAAAAAATATCGATGAATGTATTATATGCGGAGTTTGTGTCCTCAAGGTTGCATTTTTTATATACTTCATCCCAATTCACTATTGATAGTGTGTCTTTAAATTTTTGAATAGAAATTTTATTAGTTTTTCTTATATAAATTTTGGTTTTAGAATTGTTGTTTATTCTTGTATCTTGATTTATAGAAAAGTAAATTGGGAAGTGATCCGAAATATAGGTTTTAACTATACCTGTTTTTAAAGAGGAATCTTGAAATGCATTTGTCAAGATGTTATCTATTGCGGAAATTGAATTCGGGGTTATTCGCGTAGGTTTGTTGATAATCGGAAAGATACAATGTTGAAACATGTTGTCAAAAAAAAGTTTGGTGGTCGCATTCTTTTTGTATTTTAAACAATCTATATTTAAATCACCTATGCAGAATAGTTTTTTTTGTTCTCTATTAATTTTAAGAAAGATATCTTTCAAGTAGCTTGAAAATTTTTTTATATCTCCTTCAGGTGGTCTATAGCAGGTAGAAACTAAGATATTTTTAGTTTTGGAGTTAGTGATTTCTATTGTAAGTACCTCACAACTGGAATCAGAAATCGAAAGGTCTTTTCTTGCTTTTATTGCTTGGTCATTCCGAATATATGTTGCAATCCCTCCCCCCCCTTTTGTTTTCACGATCTGATCAAAATATTCCGTCATTAGCAAAAAAGTATTAAAAATGGCTGCCAATCAAAGATTTTTAGTAAGGATTTAATAGACGATTCTGTAAAGTGATTTTTGTAAAAAATTAATCGTTTACGTGCTTGCAAATAATTGTTTAAATCAAACATAAATAAATGATATTTATTACAAATACAAAGATATAATAACAGATTTTTTATAATACTTAGACAAATACTTCATGTTTTCAAGTAATCGTCAACAATAAAATTAACACATAGACAGAGCTTTTTAAAAAAGATTTATGGATTGAATATTTTAGTCAAGTTTTATATTTTATATTTTAGTTAGTATTCTTACCATTCAGAGTCTAAATTCTTTGGTCATTTTGTTTCAACTTTAATATATTTTTTCGTTTTCTCCGACATGCCGCTTTTTTTTTGTCTTCTTTTATTATACGTTATGTTAATAAATAAAAAAAAACTCCGGTTTGAAGTTAATTTAATCATCCTAACGTAAAACAAACTGTTAAATTTAATTATATTAATACTAATTTTATTATTAACTTTTATAACAAACAGTTTGCTTTCAAAACTAGGTTACAATTAAACAAATTACCTTAGTGTATTTAGATAAAAAGATTGTTTTAACAAGGTCATTATTAAAAGATGTAATTTTTTATTACTTCTTAACAACTAAAATAACTTCGATGATAACATCGTAATTGCATATTTGCTGTTTGCTTTAAAAATTAGTTTTCTATTATAAAATCACAAAGAACTACATTTTACATACTTTTAATACACAACTTTTACATAAAATTGTGAACGTTTACGAAAAATGTTAATGTTATAACAACTAAAGTACTGCTTCTGAATTTTAACAACAATGTTATAAAAAACCATAATTTAGACCAACTAAACAAGTTCAATAAATCGTTAAAAAATCAACGTATAGAATCATAACAGTTTTCTTTTGTTTGAAACAATAGACTTGTAACAATACAGACGCCTAATTATTGAGCATAGTTCGCAAAAACAACAATAAGTTGCACTTCCATCTCTTGTAGGTCCATGGTCTAATCTATAAAAATCACTTAAAAGTTTTTTATCACAAATATCTTAGCTCAGCAATTAACTTACAATTTCAAAAAAAAATAGCAAAACCATTTTTTTGAATGACCTTTTTTTTCATCTTCATTATCAATATCAAAAATAGTTCAGTTATTTGAGATGACATAATAGAACATTTACTTGCTCATTGACGAACATTTTTGGAGTAAACATGGGTTTCTTAATTTAAAATCTAGCGTCACAAACATTCCAAAGACAAAAAATTTAATCATTGAAGCTTTAAAAGATTCTTTTCAAAAACAATGTACCTATACTTTGTCAAAGCACTCAAAAGTAGTTGTCAGTGGTCCAACAAAGACCACCGACTACTACTCCTTCAAAAACCACCGGCTACTACTCCTAAATATCAAAACACACGACTTTGATGATTGTTGAATGGCCTGGAAACTTCTTATCAAATAGAAAACAATGCGTAATATTGAGTAAAAATAAATAAGACTGGCTCGAAAATTTAAGTGGTGTCCTTTAATGCTCTGTATTATCATTTTTACTCTTCATAATCTATATAATCGATATAATCGATATAATCGATATAATCGATATAATCGATATAATCGATATTCCTGAACTAGCGGTTTAAGCTAGTTCAGGCATATAAATTTTTTCTTGTTGAAATGAATTAACTGTCGTCTGTAAATTATTTATCGAATATTGTAAACTAATGTTAATATAAAAAAATTGCAAACACAAAGATATAGTTCAAAACAACGTCAATAAACTAGTAGTATTCTACTCGAAAGTATTGAAAGTGTTTATTTTAAACCACTATTTTATATGAAAACCATTTTTGACGGAACGTAAAAAATATAAATGGATATACCCATATATATTGTATATATTATATTATTAATCAATATATTGATTAATAATACAAGATTTATTTATTATTATGTTAAAATAATTAATCTTTATCATTTACCTTTGTTGTGTTGCTGCATATTTGTAAATAAGTAAAACTCTCAGATAACATTTGAACTTACACTTATAAACAGGCTTTTGAACTTTTTTTTTATCAATTCACTCCAAACAAGTTGGGAGGAAATCTCAGCAGTTAGAGCATGACTAACTTTGTTTACAAAATGCTTTTGGAATCAAGAAAAAAGACATCATTTGAAGAACCAGCCCAAATCAACAATAGTGTTTTATACAAGAACAAAAAAGAAATTTATAGAAGTAGAAAAGGGAATCAAGAGTAAGAATATGGTGAGCACAATAAAGAGAGGCAAATTGCTGGTGAATTTTATTCCTAACAAAACTCAGTTTTTTGCTACTAATAATAATCATTTACTTTAGAATGCACCTTAGCAGATACTAACTTTGCAATGGAAAGTAAGATTTTGATGAGAAGCCAATACTAAAAGATAATCTGCAAAGCATAAAGTAGAATACTCAGTAAGAGTGTTATTCATCAATATGGAAATATCACCAACATTGCTATATTGTAATAATTATCAACAGTAAACAACTAAGTTTTGTTTGGATTTAATATGCCAGCCAAGTTGCTACATAACAGTACATTTCAAGCCCCAAGTTGCTACTGTAAGAGTACATTTCAAGTTCCTACTTTTGTTGCTACTGAAACAAGATTAACTGCCTGTTCTAAGCAATCAAAAAGTGATGATTTTTCGTCTAGACTGGTGTAAGCAAATAAAGTTGTCAGCGGTGTTGTTAGCAAATAAGCCCACTCTAGATGTAAGATTTTCAGTAAGATCATTATTATAAAATAGAAAAAATACAGGACTAAGGTTGGAGTCTTGTGGCTTTCGAGAGATTACTTGAGTAATGTCAGGATGTTTTAGTTATAAACTTGTCAAGCTCGTCATCAAAAGTATAAGTAAATTAAAAACTTTCCTTTATACCTGTATACATGTGTATAAGTAAACTGACCATTTAGATAGTTGTTAGGATTCTTTTTGTAACAATACTAATATAATGATAATAGAAAAAGTAAAGAAAAAAATGGTTAAAAGTTAAATGTTATAATTTAATAATATAATGTTGGTAATACTCTTGTAACGTCACTTTAACATTGTTTAATATAATTTATTTGTTAACTTATATATTATAATTCTCAACTGAGATTTCTCAAGTTAAATTCAAGTTGAAGTTATTAACTCAGTGGGTACAATGTCGTCCGGGGGACATATTTCAGACAACGCATTCCCTCTCTGGAAAGATTAGATATAAGATATTTTTTATCTATTATAAGCAAAAGTTAAATTTCAAGAAAATTTATTTTCAATATACATATGTAGGTTGATTAAGGTTATTATGTAGAATTGTATTCATTAATATTTCTTTTTTCTTTTTTCAGAAAATATTTGAGTATACAAAAATATTTTGAAAAATCTGGTAATCTACGGGTCAAGGTAATAAACAAATCAAGGTAACAAACCAATGAAGGCTTTCAATATTTTTGTCATTTTTGGGCAATTTCGTTGTAATAGTTTATGATAAATCTCGCGTTGGCTATAGGTGGAAAACATCACCATTACTAACAATATGTAAAAGATCAAAAATGTCTCATTCCCAAATTGAATAAAGTAGCGGATACCAGATAAATATAAAATTATCTGACGATTTGACGATTACTTTTGACGATTATTTGACGATTATTTTTGAATTACTATTTAAGTAATAGATTTTTTTTAAACTATCATAAAAACATTCAGACTTTTATTTATTTGTATTAAAACATTAGTGCCCAGCGGGCATTTTGACGTCCTAAGAACGTCCGTAAGACGTCTTAAGTCTCGTCCGTAAGACATCCTTAGTTGGTCTCAAATGAAAGGCTTGAGGACGTCCATTCCGGACGTCCAAAAGACGTTTTTTAAAGACGTCCTAGAGACGTTTTTTGCAGACGTTCTAGAGACGTCTCTGGCTGGTCTCATATGAATGACTTAAGGACGTCTTTTTCAGACGTCCTAGAGACGTTTGAATTTTACCAAGACATTCTTTTAAAAGTTATATAAAAATGCAATGATTTACAACACACACCTTAGATTTGCCTTAATCTAGGCAAGGGAAGTTATAAAAGGAAATCAAAGTAAATAAAGTGTAATTTGATATATTTAAAATAAATTAATAACTTTATAAAAATTAAGAATAATTTTTCAAACAAAAAAATTAAAATTTTCAAATTAAAAACTAATAGGTACTGTAGAATATAATCGATAGCGCATTATAAATAGAAGAAAATTGCTTAAAAATGGAAAAAAAATACAACAGTTAATTAAGCCAACATTGATCGAAATCCATATTAGTCGATGTTTTCTTTATTCGGTCAGAAGAATGCCTAACTACTCTCCCAATAAGTTGGATAGCATCCATTTTGGTTAAGTTTTTATTTGACTTTAAAGCAGCTTCTAATAAAAACAACAAAACATGTTTCAATAAAATCATAAAATAAAATATATATGTTATATATACACTTGAATACATGTCATGTTCTAAAGCCTAAAAAATTTTTTTTTTTTAAAACATCATTTTTAATTTTTAATTAATCAAACACAATAAGCTAATAAGAATACCAGTGACAGCGTTACATAGACTTGTCAACTCTTTAAACTTTTTTTCTTCTTTAGACAATTCATGCTGTATTCTGACAAAATAGT
Organism: Hydra vulgaris; assembly: GCF_022113875.1. Taxonomy (NCBI): domain Eukaryota; kingdom Metazoa; phylum Cnidaria; class Hydrozoa; order Anthoathecata; family Hydridae; genus Hydra; species Hydra vulgaris. The sequence continues at coordinate 13,536,337 of NC_061164.1, read as the reverse complement.
GTCTGTTGGCAGTCTACATATATAAAAAAGAAGATAAATGCTCTACTGTCAATCATAAATGTTAAAACTCAAACTTTTGCTAATTACTTACAAGAGCAAAATATTTTTAATTGTATCAGCTAGATTTTTATCGCCAATTAATGATAACTGTTTTATCTAAAAAGAAACGATGTATAAGAAACATTGAAAATGTTTATGACAATTTAAAATAAATATTGTAATAATATATATCATACAAACTTTAAAGATGAAACTCATGTATACAAAAGTGATGTATTGGATATCTCCATTTGCAAATTTTTTTTTTTCAAAACATTAAGTTTATCTGAACTTTTACGTTGTTTAAAACCTTCTTCTGGATTATTAGAGAACAGTGCAGTTCTATCTACTAAAATTTTTTTATTTCAGCAAGTTAGAATATAAATTTTTTCTGAAACTTTGAAAAATAAAATATATAAGTAAAGCCATATAAATAGTATATAAAGTAGTAAATAGTAATTCCTATATATGGTTGAGAAGAGGTAGATTTAAACTAAATAATGCAAAAAATCTCAAGTTTCATGCTTAACCTTATAAGAATATATATGTGTATATATATATATATATAT
>NC_061164.1:13518229-13533229 GCF_022113875.1 Hydra vulgaris | reverse complement strand
ACAAATTATATACAATTTATTTATCCATTTACCTATTTCTACAGCCAAGATATTACAAATCTTTGCATATATATATATATATATATATATATATATATATATATATATATATATATATATATATATATATATATATATATATATAAATTAATATGTATATATTAATTTATATATAACACAGACACACAAAAATATCAATACTATTCTATAAAACACAAAGTGAAAAGTCTTGGTGCAATTTTGATGTCTTTTGTTAAAATTCCCTTATTATACTTGTAACTTAGTTACTCTTTTTTTTAAATATTGTATCAATTATAGTTTATAGATCATAGAGTATAGAATATAGAAAATTAAAAAATATCTTTAAACGATAAATAACTAAACAAAATAATAGTCTTAAAATAATCAACCAAAACAAGTAGACATATTTATATAACCGAGTTTGCGCATAATATTGTATGCGCTAAGTTGATAGTATTAATTTTTTTACTTATTTTTAAGGTAATTAGGACGTCTTATATAGGTCTTAGCGACGTCAATAGGACGTCTAAATATTCAAGTCCTGATATCGTCTTTATATTAACGTCACAAGGACGTCCTAACAAAGACGTCTTTACCAGACGTCTTTAGGACGTCCTAATTTGGTCTGAGACGTCGCGACCTAGTTAAGACGTCCGTAAGACGTTTGATTCACGTCTGTGCCCGCTGGGTGGCACTTTAGATCTATTAATATGTGGTATTTTTTACCGACATCTCATGTGGGATTTACCAACATCTCATGTGGGATTTACCGACATCTCATGTGGGATTTTCCGACATCTCATGTATATAAAAACAATATGGAACAAAAAAATGATCCCAACATGTGTTACATGCGGAAAAAAATACCCGTATTCCATATGGAGTCTACCTTATATAACCTATATGTGATTTACCACCTATATCCCATGTGGGATATTTCAATTTAAAATTCTACTAAAACTATGGTTTTTAGTACGGATCATACAACAATTTAAGCCAAAAATAAAAAAATAAATTAAAATTACGAATTTTAATTATTACTATTCTTAGCATATTTGTTGTGGAGTTTTAGACTATCTGACTAATATCAGTTTCAATAAAATCAGTAGTAATTATATAAAATAAGAAGTTCATTCTAAACGACTGTTTTAATGATAATGTCTATTTTAAAGATAATGTTAATCTGCATTAGGGATGGCACTTTTATTTATTTTGATGTAAAAATGCGATTTACTTTTAAGCGTAAATTACTTACATAACTTATACTAAAATATATAATTTACTTACATTTAAAAGTAATTTTTTTTTATTACATAAATTATATTACGAGTAAAACTTAATAACATAAATTTAATTACTTAAATTTGTAACTGTTACTTGAAAAAGTAATTTATTTTTACTTGTAAAAATAAATTACTTTAAAAGTCGTTTACTTTTACATGAAAAAGTAATTTACTTTGAAAAGTAATTTCGATTTTACTTACTCGCGAAACTTACGATGAAAAATAATTTTCTTTGTATATGTAAAAAACTTCTTTTATGTTTGAAAAATGTAATACTTACTTTTAAAAGTAAAATAAATGTACATCATAAAAATGAATTACTTACATGTGTAAAAGTAACTAATTATCAAAGGCAACTTACATAAAAGTAAGTTGAAAAAAAAAAGATTTACTATTAAAAATAAAAGTAAAGTTTTTCTTTCAAATACTTATTTTACTTAGTAAGTAAGGAAAATGTAAATTACATTATTTACTTCTTCAAAAAACAAAGCCATTTTACAACATTTTTTTAAGGTAGGTAATTTATTAAAAAGCATTGGTTGATTGGTACATCTCGGTTATACTACTCGGAATTATTCAGATGTATGTGGGCCGTTTTTGGCGGGGGCATTATAAATTATACAAGTAGGGGCTAATAAGTTATTAGGATGGATTTGTAAAAATAGGACAGCGACGGCTAGGGCCCTTGAGCTATAAGGAGCAAAATTATTTTTTCGTATAGACCGAAAGTAGATTATTGGTCCTAATGAAACATTTAAATGTGGTCAGCGGGAAGGTATAGTTTTATTTTTTTTGTTACTTTTTAATTTGTTTTTTAAGTGCCCCCAAGAAATCTGTACGGTACAGAACCCCGCGTAAAAGCATTTAATATCGCGCCTCTTTTCTAACCTATGTCGCAAAACTCACCCTTTTCGTAGTAAACCTTTGACCTTTATGATCAAATATTTATTATGTATTATTTATTTGGTATCCGAAGGGGAGGGGGGGGGGAGATAAACGAAATGCTATAAAACGATATCCGTTAAGGGCAAGGAAAGCCGGTTAACCATAAAATAAAACTGGCCACCAAAGCAACTTTTCAGTTGCTTTGGTGGCCAAGCCGCCCAAGTAAAATTCTAAGATATTCAATTAAAATAGTGTCTTTAAAATAATTTGATATTTTTTTAAGGATTTCCTTTAAAACTTAACGTGAAGATGGGCAGTAGACTGTCCACCATCAGTAGCTTATGTGGCTACAATGATGTCTTTTCGGTAGTTTATGTTGCTTCAATGATGCTTCTATTACTCTATTCAAGACTAAGGTTTTATGAATAGTTCTTTAAAAAAAGTTAGTTTTCATTTGGGTAAGAGTTGTTGTTAATAGTTACCACGCTGACTTTAAGATCTTAAAGAAGGATAATGACGATAGACGATTTAAAATAAATAGATTAAAAATTAGGTTTTCACCCTTTTGAAACTAATTTAAACCTAAAAAAAAAATTAGACTTTTAAAAACCGCAACAGCTTCTTATAGGCTACTAAATGAACTAAACTATAGTTTATTTTACCTTATCTTTTTTAAAACTTTTTTAGTCTTTTTGCGTTTCCGTTGTATTTTTATAACAACTTTAGAATCACTAGATTTATTTTAATATTTTTGATGTATATATCAACGTTTCTTGTTTATAAGTATTTAATTACTTAATTTTAATTATTTAATTACTAGTCATATTATTTTTCAGAGCCTTTAAACATTCGATCCCACTGAAAATTGATGCGTCTCTCGTGAAGCAAATTTAATTATAATCTAGTTAGCGGAAAAATCTAGCAACTGTAACGGAGGCATTCTATAAAATTATCAATAATGGCTTCTGATATTATAACATAAAAGACACTACATGTGTCAGATTAAATTTCTTCAAACATACATATTTATCATATTTTGGCATACTGTAGTAAGCCAAAAATATAAGCTCAAAGAATAGTTTTAGCCAATCGGATTAAGATTATTTGTTACCCGGTGATTAATTTTAAAGCAGTTTTCTTTTTTGAGTGCTACAACATCTAAAGTAATTTAAGAATTAAAAAAAAACGGTTCTTTTGAATATTTAATGGCCGCTGCCTAAACCTACCCTCCACCACATAGTCTAGTACTGCCCAATATAGTCATGGACCGGGAGTAAGAATGGTTTTAATCGGCAGCATTTTGATGCCTATAAATCAAATACTGATACATCAAAATTTACAAAGGAAAAAAAGGCAAAACCACTCACAAAAAAAGTCGCCAAAAACTAAATGTTAGTTATTTTGATGAAATCATACACACATCCCAGCCGGCAAATAACGTTGAATTAACGTTGAAATATCGTTGAAACCTAACGTTGAATTTACGTTGATTTAACGTTTAGAATAAAAGTTTTTTTCAACGTTAAATCAACGTTAGGTTCAAACGTTATATTAACGTTGATTCGACGCGAAAAAACGTTACAATAACGTTAAATTTACGTTGATATAACGTTTAAAATAATAGTTTTTTTAACGTTGATTTATCAACGTTAAATCAACGTTAGGTTCAAACATTATATCAACGTTGATTCGACGCAAAAAAACGTTACAATAACGTTGAATTTACGTAAATACAACGTTTAAAATGAAAGTTTTTTTAACGTTGATTTATCAATGTTAAAACGACTGTAAAACACTTTTTCACCATAAAAACGTCAAAATGCATATATGTATGTAAACGTGCTATGTGCGTCAAAATGTGATCACCATCAAAACGTACTATGCATGTACATTAGTGTTGCTGTACATTATCAAGGTATATTATGGATATTAAATCTATTCATAGTCTATACTTAGACTTTTTAGAACTTTTTCAGTTTAGTTCAGTTAAAATAGCTAGGTATAATTAAAGGAAGAGATAAAACTTGTTTTATTGAAAAATATATTTAAATATTACATATATTTAGATATAATTGAATAAAATCTACACAAATTTCTTCTCTTTTCTACCACCTTTTTGAAATCAAGCGTAATTTAGAAAATCAAACAATGTTCCATTAACCGAGGTTTCTTTTGACCCATTGAATACAGTAGAAGAAGCTGTAAATAAAAAAAATATATAAAAAAAAAATCAAACAGGTAAGATTTAAAAAATGTATAATGAATGGAAAAGTGTTACAGCTTATGATGGTATATCTTTTTCAATGCCATATAGATTAGTGTTCTTAAAAAATATTTTTCCACCTTTGCCCTTCATATCCGTGGAGGCCATATAACTATAGAGGGCATATAGTTGGTTATGAATAACTTTTTCAAATATTTAATTTAAATAAAACAACTATTTTTCAAAATAAAGTAATAATCAAAATATAAAACATTTCTAGCATTGAAAAATAATTTTAGGGGTGGCCATATAAAATTTTTATAAGAAATTTTATGTGGCCATTTATTAATGGTTTAACGTCCATGTTTATACACTTATGGAGCTGGGACAGGGATCAAATAATGTCATTTTTTATGTTAAATAGCATGCATTTGCTAAAGCAATTTTTTACAATTCCATGCACTTTAAGGCGTTAACCAGTTTTGCAGACCAAGAATGGGTTTTTTTGAACATTATACTTCCATCAAAAATTAAAAAAAGAGGAGTTAATGAGGAGCTTTGATCAAATTTTTACCTTTTTAGAGGATAATAGAGAATTTTAGAAGTGGTTTTTTAAAAAAGAAGACTTTAGAGGATTTTAGAGGAGCTGCGGACACCCTGATTATAAATGAGATAAGAGTCCAATACTGTTTTTGATTATCTCAGCATAATTTTGTGTATTCTATCTTTAGAAGACGTTCCACCAATTAACTGTAATTGATTTATCTGTAAAAAACATAAAGTAAATCTAATATTATGCTTGCGGAGATTATTTTGTTATATTGTGGAGAACCATCTAAACCACACAAGTGGAAAATTTGCATCCAAGTTTCCACTTGTGTGCAAATCTTGCATCCACTTGTCAACATTCTTATTATCACATTTTTCTTTTGTAGTTGTGAATTTAAAATTTTCACAATACTTTTTGCTTTCTTTTGGAATTAAAATAGTTGTACAAATAGTTATATATTTTGTATCAACAGAATAACTCTTCTTACCACATTATTTAAAAAATAATAATTGTAATATATAGATGTAATACCTGAAGAGAATTTAGTTTTTAATTGTATAAACTTAAGCCAATTCTTCTCTGCATTTTAGTGTAGTCAATGCTTTGGTACCTGGGAGCCGACAAACAGTTTTATCACTAATCCAATTAGATGGAACTACTTCTTTCTGAAAATCTTTATTCCAAACAGCTCCTTTCCACATATTCGATTTTGAAAAAATTACATGAACTAATAATAAAATGAAGAAACCATAATATAAGTGTACTAACAGGCCTAATTAAACTAACTTAGACATTATTTGCAAAGATAAGATTTTCTTTATTTTATAAATTTATTATATTTTAAACTCATTTTTATTAATTTATTTATTACTCTATTATTCAGCAGAGTTCAGAATTTATTATGTTCAAATAACTTAAGGCTCAATAACAAAGAAAAATAATGAAAGAATCCTAGCTCCTTTCCACATATTCGATTTTGAAAAAATTACATGAACTAATAATAAAATGAAGAAACCATAATATAAGTGTACTAACAGGCCTAATTAAATTAACTTAGACATTATTTGCAAAAATAAGATTTTCTTTATTTTATAAATTTATTATATTTTAAACTCATTTTTATTAATTTATTTATTACTCTATTATTCAGCAGAGTTCAGAATTTATTATGTTCAAATAACTTAAGGCTCAATAACAAAGAAAAATAATGAAAGAATCCTAGGTAAAATCCTAGGTAAAAAATAATGAAAGAATCCTTATTAAAACATAAACATCTACATAAGATAATTATGGAATATTGAACAAACATAGAAAAACAAAAATACTCATTATTAATATAAAATATAATAGTATAATATAAGGTATATTATAATATATGACACAATAATATCTACTTTTAATTGAAATATAAAAGCAACAAAAATTAAAAAAGAAAATATTTTAATAAATAATAAATTATCATTCAAAAAATTTTAGAGACCAAAAAATAACTTGTAACTTATTTTTTACTCGTCTTCTAATAAAAATTAACTTATTTTTTACTCATCTTCATCTAATAAACATTAATATTAATACCAATTTTAAACATTAGAATTTTTTTTTATTAAAAAATAAAAATATTACATCAGTTACTTTTTGGACTTTTCTTATTTTACTCAAAGCGTCAACTCAATCCTAGGCTTTTTTCATAATTGAGTTTTAATTTGTAATGTTGAATTAACACTGGAAAAAAAAAAAAATTAGCAGACAAAAAGAAAATATTTCTTTATTGAAATATATGTAAATATTTCAATAAAGAAATTTTAGATTGATTTTTATAAATATATATTTATATCAATCAATCTCAATTTTTTTCTTTTCCGCCACCTTTTCGAAATGTAGCGCATAAGAAGTTAGACAAAATGCCATCAATTAAAGTTTCAGTCACTCCATCGTATTTAATAGAAAAAGCTGTTAATAAAAAAGAATTAAAAAAAAAACACAAGTAGAAATTTTTGAATATATAAAAAATGAGAATAAAAAAGTTTTGCATATCTTATAAAGTTATACCTTTCACTACACCATATAAATTAGTGCTCTTAAAGCATATTTCCACTTTTCCCCTTCATATTCATGGAGGTCACAAAATTGTTGGAAAATATTCTAAATTTTAATAGATAAGAGAACTGATATTAATTATGTGAGAACTAATATTATTATTTTTTTTTAATTTAAATTGAACTCATTATCAAACTATGTTTTTGCTAAATGATTTAATCCTTAAAAACATGTTCAGACGATTTTCCTGAAATGCTATTTCAGGAAAATCGTCTCAACATGTTTTTGATCTCCTAAAATTTCTATATGGTATAAGTTCAGTATTTACATTTTTTTGTTATTATAAATCTCTAAAAATTTTTATAAATCTCTTAAACTTAAACCGTTGAAATAATGTTTACGTTTTTACTTCCATTTTCTGCGTACGCATAAATTTTATATCGGAACTATGAAAAGGTGTATTGTATTTTTTGTCAACAATGATTTAACGTTGAAATAACGTTAATTAATTAACGTTTAAACTGTAACGTTGATTTAACGTTGTGACATAGTTGAACAACGTTGAAACAACGCTTTTTTTCAACAATGATTTAACGTTGAAATAACGTTAATTAATTAACGTTTAAACTGTAACGTTGATTTAACGTTGTGACATAGTTGAACAACGTTGAAACAACGCTTCAACCGAATTTCAACGTTGAAACAACGTAATAATGCCGGCTGGGATATATTTACTAAAAACTAAAAAAGTTTTACACCAATAAATTAAATATAAGTAATTCGCATTCTATATTTTAATATTTATGTTGTATTATTTTCTTTGTTATTTCTATGTTTATTCTTGTTTTTTTTTTATGTTTGTTTGTTTGTTTTTTGTTTGTTTTACTTTATCCAACTCATTAATAAAGCAAAACAGGCCGTTGAGCACTTTCTTTTCTGTTTATTTTCTACGCTTTACCGCTGTCATTCTTAACAAACACCCACGTTTTGTTTAATTAATAGTGTATTCAAGGTTAGACAATAAATAATAAATTCGGATTGTATTACTTTAGTCTATTAAAATAAATTCTATTATGAAAGTAAGCGTGTTGGCCATCCGATGATCGCCCCTTTCTAAACACGCAGTTATGCACATCGTAAATTTCTTTAACGTTGATTTCCTAAGCATTGTGGCTGTTAATGTCATTGTTTATCTCATTTTTTCTGTTGTTGTTTTCAATGTCATTCTTAATAAACTTCTTAAACAAAGTTTAATCTAAAGAATAACTTTTTTTGTTATTGTTTTGATAATTTAATGTAATCTTGTTAATCTGTAATCCAGATGTAATCTTGTATCTAAAATCTTTTTTAGATTTTTTCTAATTACATCAAAAATATATAAAACCGTGTGTTCAATTTTGTTAAATTATGGTCATGATTTTCTTTCGAATATAAGTCGCAAATGTTCCACATTTGAACATTTTATGTTATAATAATAATATATAATACTGTTGAGATTTAACGTTATTTGATGTTAAATCTTTTACAGACATAACAAGAAAGTTAAAGATAGTCAATTAAGCCTAGGTTAGCTTTAAATAAGTTGAGATTTTTAACTTCTACTGTTTCAATTGTTCCAGAACTTGACTGTGCGATTTGTAAAATAATCTTCACGATTTCGATTTAAATATTTCTTATTGGTGAATAAATCATGTTTATTACCTCGAATGCTTGAACACGGACCAGAAGAATTTAAAGAGTACGAATGTTGAGGGGGTATTTTCCAAGTTATTTTCTCTATATCATATTAACATTTGTACATTTGTATGAGATCTCTTCGTATTCTTCGTTATTTTAAAGATGTTAATTTCATTTTTTCTAGTCTTCCACTATATGACAGATGACGTAGCTCAGGTACAGATTTCGTTACTCGTTTTTGCGTTTTTTCTAATATATTTATATCTTTTTCAAGATAAGGACTACATACCTGCATTGCAAATTCTAAATGTGGCCGTATATAACTACAATACAACAATTATATTAGTTCACTATTTTTATACTTAAATAATATGCATATTATACCAAATTTATAGTTTGCAATAGATGATGCAATTTTGACTTGTGGTTCCCATTTTAAGTTATTCGAAATTAATACGCCTAGATCCTTTTCCAATTTAGTTTTACTTAATTCTTGCTTTATATTATTGTTAGTCATGAAATATTTATAATTTTTACTTTTGTTACCAGTATGCATGATTTTACATTTTTCAAAATTGAATTGCATTTTCCAGTTTATTACCCATTTTCCTAACATAGAAATGTTGTGTCATTTTAGATTTTTTTAAATTATATTTTTAACTGTTAACTTTTAATTATTCAATTTTTGTCAATTTTATGTTAATTCTTAATTGTTTTTAGATCAGTATAAATATTTAGATAAAAATAACAACATATGAAACATTGATTAGATTCTTTAACTGTTTTTAAATTTGTTTACCATAATAAACAGTGACGGATCAAAACAAAATTGTATTAAATAAATTTTTTTAATTGATTTTTAATTTTAATGTAGAGTTTTTTTATGTTTAAAATACACTGATATATGCGAAAAAACTAATTGAGTTTTTTAAATATTAATTTGTTATATTTCTTTCAATTTCAAAAAAAAAAAACTTGAATTAAATTTCGATTTTTGAGTTACAGGATTATTCATTCATTCTTGCGCGTTTATATGAATATTTATTGTTTATATAACTTTATATAAACAATAAATAGGCTTTTATGTTTTTATATAGGAATATTTAAAATATAAATTAGGTTGTTGCCACTGCTATTTATTTAAAAATCTGTTGCCAAGCCAGCACTGGTTTTATGCAACTACGCATATGATTGTAAAAAGGAAGTAAATTAAACTCTGTAGTATCTATAATATTTTTAAGTTTCCTGATCTGATTGTCTCATCCGCATTTCGAGGTCTTTCTCCCTGTTTGTAAGTATGCTTTAAAGAAGAAAATTCTTTCATTGGATTAACCTGTGGTAAGTATGCTGGCAGATACTTAACACCTATGCCATGAGAGGCTAGTGTTTGCCTAACAGAAAGACTCCAGTGGAATTTAAAACTGTCCATAACAAGCATTGGCGCTTCTACATCTGCATTCATTACTACAATATTGGCACTAGCATACAATAGCAATTGTATGCTAGTGCCAATATTGTAGTAATGAAAGTACATTTTGTACTTTCATTACTACAATATTGGCACTAGCATACAATTGCTAGTGCCAATATTGTAGTAATGAAAGTACAAAATGAATCTTTATTCCAGCCTCCAGCTTTTATTTCCAAAGTCAGCACTCCCATTGTTGAAACAGCCCAAATCAAACTAACATTCTTGCCACGATTTAACGACTGTAAAATTGTTGGGGCACTTCTTAGCAAATAACCATATGTGCTGTTGGTGGGCACATTAATTCCAGTTTCATAAAAATAAATAAGTTTTTCATTCGAAGTTTCTTTAATTTTGCATGCAAATGCATTGCGTGCATCAATAGTTCGTGTTGATTTTCGTTTATCTGACACAACACACTTTCTTGATAAATCCGAGCGTTTGAGTTTTCTTGAAATTGTAGGTTTAGATATGTTGAAACTTGCTGCAGAAAGATTTCTTTTATTTCTTTTTGCGTAAAAAATTGTTTTTTTGTACGCATAATTCAATATCAATTACCTCGTTTCAGAAAACGACTTGAATGTAGTCAATGCAGGATTAAGGGAAACTGGGTCCCTAGGCACTAAAATGTTTGGAGACCCTATTTTTGCATAATAAAAGTTATTTTTGTAGGATTATTGAGTAATAAAGAACTAAACATTCATTAATGTAAATATTTACCAATGCACATAAGTCTTTTCTTTATAAATATAAAATAACTATGCGATAAATACAGGGCCGACGACACCGAGGGGGCGTGAGTAGCACGCCACTTTTTTTCTAAAGGCTTTTTTTTTTAATTTCAATATACGCGCTCCGCATATTAGTTTGTAATAAAAACTGTTAAAAAAATGCGAAGAGCAATTTGGACGTTTGGAAAAACAAATGCAAGGTTGAACCAAAGTTTTATATAGTTCAGAATAAGAGAACTGAGTTTTTGATGCAAATTTTAATTTGACGTAGCTGTGATATTGCCTCAATTCTGTATAAAAATCTTATAAGACGCTAGAATAAAAATCAACCAAATAAGAAACCATCTGTAATTAGTCATTTTCCGAAAGTTCAAAGTTAGCCAAAAAAAAAAAATATCTCCTCAACCTCTAAGTAAACTTCGCCTTGCTCATTAATCTCTCTCTTAAGCCTATCAATAACTAATATAAACACGATAAGAAAATTATCTCGGTAATATAAACACGATAAGAAAATTATCTCGGTAATATAAACACGATAAGAAAATTATCTCGGTAATATAAACACGATAAGAAAATTATCTCGGTAATATCATGTACGGGGCATGAAGTTCTTTAGAAGTTCTTCTTTTTAGGCAAATCTGCGTTGTAATATTCGCATAATCAATACCTGGCAAGATTGATTTTGCTTTGTTTTCAAATTGATGAATTTGAAATAATGATGAGAACATCAATGCGCATGTATGAACTTGCACGTAGTAGTCTAACACCATTTTCAATATTTTGAAATTATTTTACACTGAAAAATTATTTAATTATTTACACTGAAAGTCTTCTCGAAACTATTAAAAATCAAGGTATTGTTGGCACATCTATAAACGGTAACTTTACTGGAGTGGTAGCCTATGCGGATGATATAATACTTTTAAGCTCTACCTTATCTGGTCTCAAAAAGCTTATAAAAACATGCAATATTTACAGTAATCTAAATTGTATTAAACTGAATGCCGAAAAGACTGAGTTCTTGATCTCAGGTAAAGCCCAAATACAAACTAATACAATAACAATTTCTGGTAATAAAAAAAATCTTCAGAATAAACTTAGACATCTGGGATTCACATGGGATACTAAACATTCAGTTTTTGCATCACTCGGTTATTCAAATGTTGATGAAAAAATATCAAACTTTAGAGCTGTTGTTCAAACTCTTATTCAATCTGGAATCCGGTTTGCCCACCCCAGTTCTATTTCCTATATATATAAATCATTGGCAGTCCCCACCTTAACTTATGGTATGGAGCTATGTGAAAATAATCCTGGTCTGATGAAAAAGCTAGATATAATTGGAAGGAGTGCGCTAAAATCGTTTTTAAATGTTTCAAAACATAGTAAAAACTATATGAATTCGTTATTTAAAATCCAGGAAATTTCAAAAAGTGTTCAACAAAATAAGTTAAACTTGTTCCTTCGACTTCTTAATAACAAAACAACTGCAGACATTATCTTTTCACAACTGCAACACCCGTTATTTCAACATTCGTTTGTTAGTGATATTCAGGAACTATGCCATCTTCAGATATTAAATTTTCAAAACCTAACTCAAAATAAAAAGAAGGTAAAAATACCACTTTCTAAAAGTAAAATTCCTTCCGAAGTTGAACGAAACTTGAAGTATGCAATAGAGTGCTGGAATGCAAAAGAGCAAAGAGGAGTTTTCAAGCAAATTCTAGAAGAAAACGTTTTTAAGCAAAGTCATCCGAAATAACTTTCTTATTTTTTTCTTTTTACCTTGTAAATTGGGTGTTAAATATATAAAATAATAATAATAATTTTTTTAATAGTATTACGTGATTTTTGGGTGTTTTTATATCCTCGTGCAACTAACCCAGCTCGTAAATGATATACCTTTTTTTTTTTGTCATACGTTTTTAAGGTAACGTGATGTTTGTTTACAAATAATCATTTGCGTCAATTTTAAAATTAAAAAGTAAAAATGAATAATTATTTGCGTCAATTTTAAAATTAAAAAATTCCGGTTTATAAAAAATTGTTTGATAACATTTAACTTTAACTATCGCGTATTAAAAGTTTAACAATATTGCGTTTTTACGATATAAATACTTCAAGACAAAACTTGTCTTGAAGTTTTTTAAGGCGAATGTTTTTTTTTGTTAGTTAACTATAAATTGTTTATGACATTTATTTTGTAAAACACGCAATATTATCAAACTTTTAGTATGCGTATAGTTAAAGCACGAGCAACTGAATAAACGGGAATTTTATAAGTGCGAACTGGCACGGAGTAAGTGCAAACTCGCGTAAGTGCAAATTTGCATTGCACCTATGTTAGTTCACACTTATGCCAAATCGCACTTATGCAAATGTTTACAAACTCGTTTGGCGCAGTTATGCCACTTCACACCTCCAGAAGAATTTTCAAACATTAGGATAAGTGCGGTTTGGCATAAGGAATAATATAGTATTGAGTAATGCCCCCAAAAAAAAAAAACTAAAAGCAAGTTAAAGTTGTTTGTATTATTTACAAGATAAATTAGATTTGTTCAAAACTAAATATATTTTTTTTAAAATATGTGTAAATTTTTATGAATCATTTGCAATGAATTCGCTTGATCGTAATGTCAATCTTATTGTGGTTGAAATGTCATTAAAGCAGCATTTAGAGTATGTTAGAAATTCTGACAGGGTTTACGGTATGAAAAACGAAAAACTTTTAAATCAGGTTCTTGCAATTATAGTTAGGGGCTTGGCAAATAAATGGGAACAACTATTAGCTTATTTTCACAATAATTTAACAGTATCAACAGTTGACTTAGCTTCTTTATTCCTTGAAACCATTTCTAGGGTTTACAATAAATGTATAAAACTGGTTTACTCATTAGATGTGTAAAACTGGTTTACACATTAGATGTATAAAACTGGTTTACACATTAGATGTGTAAAACTGGTTTACTCATTAGATGTGTAAAACTAGTTTACACATTAGATGTGTAAAACTGGTTTACACATTAGATGTGAAGTTTGTGATCAAGGATCTACTAATATAGCTTCTTTACGTTTGCTTGGGTTTTCCAAAAAATTACCATACTTTCCTAACTCTTCCAATGATAAAAAAATTCATGTTATTTTTGATCCTCCACATTTAGTAAAAAGCCAGAAAACAATTTACATCATAAAAAACAATTTACGAAGACATAACATTAACATTAATAGTAAAATTGTTTCTTGGCAACACATCCAGTCTCAGATAGACACATAGACCCTGGTCCTCTTTTATCAATGAAAGTCGAACTTGCCACTTGACTTGACCGCGATGAAGGTCAAACTTGCCACTACGCAAGTTTTTAGTTATCAAATTGCTTCTGCATTATACTGCTGCTCTATTACTAATTTACTTATTTTGATTGTATTACCAACAGCAAGATTTGTTGTGCGCATGGATACTTTATTCGATATATTGAATTTGTATAAATTGTATGCAGATAAATCAGCTCGTTGTGCTTTTTAAAAGTATTTCTCAGTTGAAAAAGTTAAAGTATTGGATGAAATGAAAATTTTGTTAAGTTAGAAGTCAAGCATTTATATCATGTCATTGGTGTTTAAGTGTCACAATTAACAATGTTCTAACCTTAAGTAGAGAGCTAATTTCTGAAAGTTTTCAGTTTGTTTGTATTTCTCGTTTTAATCAGGACTGCATTGAAATTTCTTTTTCCATTATTTAAAGCATAAGCAAAAGTGGTTGGAATGACCGTCCAAATGTTAGGCAATTTAAAGCTGCTTATAGAAACACTTTATTACTTTAATCTGTAGAAAAAAAAGTAAGTTCAATAGCAACTGTATAAAGGACTCAACCCAGCGGGCACAGACGTGAATCAAACGTCTTACGGACGTCTTAACTAGGTCGCGACGTCTCAGACCAAATTAGGACGTCCTAAAGACGTCTGGTAAAGACGTCTTTGTTAGGACGTCCTTGTGACGTTAATATAAAGACGATATCAGGACTTGAATATTTAGACGTCCTATTGACGTCGCTAAGACCTACATAAGACGTCCTAATTACCTTAAAAATAAGTAAAAAAATTAATACTATCAACTTAGCGCATACAATATTATGCGCAAACTCGGTTATA
>NC_061164.1:13480729-13513229 GCF_022113875.1 Hydra vulgaris | reverse complement strand
GTTTGGAAAAAAACATTGTTTCTTTCTAAATAAATGTTTTTTAAGTTTTCATTTTTAAAAGGATTTTTTTGCTGTATAACATAAGCTATTTACTTAAATAACTTATACGTAAAAAAAGGTTTTTAGGACCAACATTGAAAACAATAAAACGTTTCATTTAGCTTAATAAAAACCTATGAAAAATTTTTTTTAAAAAAATGTCAGATCACCATTTCATATCGACATTTAAAAAACCAATAAAAAACGTTTTCGTTAGACCCTTAAAACCGTTCAATAAAAAAACGTCCGGTCATCATTTTATACAGGCGTTTAAAAAACTAATAAAAAAAGTTTTTACGTGACCGTTAAAAAAAGTTCGGTAGCTTTTTAGTACAAAAATACTTTAATTAGTGGTTGTAGCACTGGGTAGATATTATAAACATGTAGAAAAATTTTTGGTTGGCTATTTACATAATTGCTATTAATGGTCCACTATGTAACCGACGAACAAAACTCCAATGAACCGCTCAAAAATGCCTATATATGTCCACTGCAAATCCACTAAAACATTATTTATGATGTATATGCAAAGTATAAAAGAGTATAAAAGACTTAAGTATACTACACCGGACCAACACCAGAGTATAAAAGGCTTAAGTAATAGAAGTCATGCAAATGTCAAACTTATGATACAAATATAGAAGAAAGTGGTCTAAAACGGATTGTTTTTCAGTTGCATCTATAATCTTTGTATAATCAACTAGATGCAGCTAAACGCATAATAAAAAAACATATTTTTTAGAAAATTCAATTTATTCTCTTCAACCTATCATCAAAAAATTAAGTGTAATTATACCTTACGTTAAAAAACAACCGTTAAAAAGAGAGATGCAAGGAATGTATATATATTGAATGTGACTGTTTTTCGTGTTACTGAGCAATAGAAATTAATATAGCAACATAATTAAAAACAGTCCTCGAGTTTTTCTGGTTGTACGCCTTTTTATTTTTTTAATTTTTTTTTTTGTAACTTTTTTCACTTTAGTGCTAATCAATATTTTGCTGAAAGTATTTTTTGAAAAATTATTAATTTTTTTTTTACACTTTATTATTATTATTTTGCAATGTAATTAATTGTCGATTTTTTTATTAGTAATGCACAGATTTCAAGATAACATATTAAAATTTTTAGAAATTATTATAACATGCAACAAAATGAATTGTTTTTAGTCGTTACAATAAAAAAGATTTCCCTAATCAAAAATTTATCGAAAAAGTAAAAAATTATTATTTTTTTTTTTGTGGAAAAACCTGGTAAAATCTAACTGGTGAATTATTTAATCGGTGAAATCTAATCAAAGGGATGTCATCAAATAATAACTGGTGAAATCTAATCAAAGGGATGTCATCAAATAATTATATTTATAATATTAATTTAAAAAGTAATGATAATATCAATAATAACTTTATTGATAGAAAATACAAAAATTGAAAAATACAGATTCTTAAGGGTAGTTTTATCAACATAATGACGAATTATTGAAAGCATGCTATTAACTCAATTAAGTTTTTTACAGTGTGCATCTATATGAAAAATTCCATGAGAGTTTCGAATCTATAAAAATACTAAGATATTTAACAACGCGTGTTGGATATAAACGTCTATTATTAATTTTAATTTTTGATATATGATTGTTGTATAAAAGTTGTTGTCTGGAAGATCAAAAAAAAATTAGTTTGGTTTTTTCCAAGTTTAGAGAAATTAAGTTTGCATTTAGACAATGATCTAAACCTTTTAGGTCTAAGTTTATATTCTTACACAAGAAATTATAAGACATTAATATGCAAGATATTAGTATCATCAGCAAAAAATGGATTAATGAGAAGTAGATAGGGTTATTCAGATCATGAACATAAATCGAAAACAATAGAGGGCCAAGAACAGAACCCTGGGGAACGCCACAAACTATGTGTTTGTTATTTGATTTTTCGGTTATAGGATGTTAAATAGCGGAAGGAGATATTAAATAGCTTAGAGAGAATATGAGAAAATTCAGAATTAAAATCAATAAGAAAGTTTGTGGGGAAGCTGTTAGTTATTGATTTGCTAGGTTTCAATTTAGATATAAGTGATGAGATTTCAGAATGGTTTGTTGGAGATATTAGTAAACTATGAAGTTTTGAATGCATAAGATAAATTTTATAGCTAATTAGAGATGAGAATATATACTTAGCAAACATGCCATAGCGGGTTTTCAGTGGACCTATATACACATTTTGAGCGGACCGCTGTAGTTTTGCTCATCGGTTACTTAGTAGACCATTATTGGTAGCCGCCAAAAGTGGCTGTGTAGCCACTATTAAAATGTTGGAAAGTTATCGGTATATAAAAATGCATAGTTGAACTCAAGAAGATTGTAAAGGCGGAGTTAAAAGAACGCAATATTAGAAAGAGAGTACAGCTATTGATATTCAATACGATTTAGATTGCGATAGAATAGTGTTTTGCCTAAAAAGATTTAGAAATTCATAAACGACTTTCGTGTGAGGTGATGATGAATTTGAGTTATGCATCAAAACATTATTCTTTTCGAAGATTGGTTAAAGTGGTTCTTGGTGACATTGTGGTCTTTTTCAAGTTTCCGCGTTCTTTCTTCTTTACTCACAATGATATCTCATTTTTATCTTTTCTTTGAATTTTTATGTAAAAATTATATAAGAATGCACCGCGTCCCTCAACAGGTTATAAAAACTCAATACAGTTATTGCAGCTGTAGATTACATTTATTTTAAATGTTACAACAACAACAAAAACTTGCTTTATAGTGCAAAAGTAATCAAATGCTCGATATAAATGGTTAACCTGCAGGTCAATGTTTTTAATCCTTTATTAATTAACCCATTATTAGCTTGTTTAACTTTTAAACAAATTCTTTATAGTTTTGTGAATTTTAAAGATAAAAATAGAGTGACTGTATTATACAGTTGTATAACAATTTATTATAGTCATTTTAAAATTGACTTATTGTATATTATTTGCTAATAATCAAATAACTTGCATAATCAGTTCAGAAGTATTTAACATAAGTTGTTAATTAATAACATATAATCAGCAAAAACGCTTTTCTTCAAAAGACTTTCTTTTAAAAAAAAAAAGAAATAAACATTATAAAAATACCTTGGCGATAGTTTGTTCATAAATCATTATCGACAGACTTTGGCATTAGAGTTAGTTAAAACAAAAAAACCATAACTTAATGGAGGTATGTACAATGGAAAATTAGAGTTGATTGGGTTTAAAACAGGTAAGGTTGTTTCATTATTCATCTTTAAAACGTGACCATTAAGAGAAACTATTTTGTCTTTTATTTTTCCATTAGATGGTGTAAGTAAGTATTGATCAACAGAAATTGTGTTGTTTTTGAAATTAATAGTTGCATTTTCTTTAACATTGATGTTAATGACTATTAAAACTACTGAACCAGATTTGTAAACGCCATTTTCAGTGTTTGTGCAATGCGCGTACATTCTTATATCTCTACCATGCTCTAAAAACCCAGTTAAATTTAATACTTTTTGCCCAACTAGTCTCTTATAAAGTAACGAGCTCCAATAGTCTGGTGTAGGGTTGAAGTTGGCGTCTACTAATGAATATTTTCCACCTTTAAATGATTGCCTTAAAACCACATTTATTCCCATTTGAGCAGCTAACCCTAGCTTATC
This sequence comes from Hydra vulgaris, assembly GCF_022113875.1. Lineage (NCBI taxonomy): Eukaryota > Metazoa > Cnidaria > Hydrozoa > Anthoathecata > Hydridae > Hydra > Hydra vulgaris. Next base: position 13,509,527 of record NC_061164.1, on the reverse strand, counting down.
TAGCCAAAGAAATCCCGCAGCAAAACTGTTTCCAGCACTTTCGCTTCCTCCACCGAAGGTGCTTGATGTTTCTCCAATCCAAACCTGAGGAATTCTGAACCAATGGCTTAGAGAACTTTTTACAATCGAAACTGCTTCTAATCCGTAGTCAATAAAACTGTCAAGATATTTTATTTTTGTAAAGTTTTCTGGATTTATGTCATCACTTGATGAATAATAATGATGAAAAGTTACTCCATCTAAAATACCTTCCTCAATGGATTTTAAAAAGGTTTGAAAAAGGTTATAGCGATTTAACGTTGCAACATCAGGGCCATAAAGTTTTATCTGCTTTTGTTTAAAAACTTCATTCATAATTTTTCGTAACACTATAAAATCAGCAGCATACTGTTCTGCTTTCAGAGTAAAATTCAAATGATCTGGAAATAAATCAAACTCGTTTCCAAGTTCAAAGTTCACATTATAGTTCATATGAACAATATATTCAAACAGTTTTTTTGTATTTGAAGAATCCCAGTTACCATTTGGATAGCGATTTAAAACATTTAGCCCGAATATTAGTCTCCAATTGGTTTCATTTACGAAATTCATGAGAAGATCAATCTCTGTTTTATCATAGTAAACTTCATTAGGTTTAAAGTTTATAAAATCTTCAGCTGTACCTCCAAATCGTAAATAAAACTCTCCCGCAGAAGAAAGTGCATTAGCTAAAAAAAGTAACTTTTTTGATTTAAGGTCAGCTAAGTGCGTTTTATTTTTAAAATAGCCAGCACCAAATGTTAAAGAAAGATATTCTTTTTCTACTTGGCAAACAATCTTTTCAAAATTTATATCCAAAAATACCTCTAAAGCATAAACATGCTGAATCAAAAAAATGTTCCAAAACTGCATTTCTAAAACATAAAGTAAATAGGTATTATATAACCTATATATATATATATATATATATATATATATATATATATATATATATATATATATATATATATATATATATATATATATATATATATATATATATATATATATATATGTATATATATATATATATATATATATATATATATATATATATATATAAACGCATCCAAAATTTTATATATATATTTAGCATCCAAAAAGCAAAATATAGAATAACGTATTTTAACGAAACCTTACGTTTGTTTGCTGCGCACAGCTGGATTTATTTATCTTTTTATTTTGTTTTATTTTGTGTTTTTTTCTTGAACATTTCAGTAAATTTGTTATCCAATAAAATTGTTAAGATAAAAATAATGGTACACAATAAAAGTTGATTCAAATATTAAACAACTTTTTTTCATTTTATAAAAAGAAGCAAAGACTTGCAAAAAACGACTACAGTTGTCTTCATTAAGGGCCGCCAAGAGCAGTCACGCCGCCTTGAACAGCAACTTTGGTTGGCGTCCTTATTTATCAAAATTTCCTCATATTATAAACAAAGGACCTTTTTTTTTAAAGTAACTTTCTTTTCACTTAGCGCCCTTGGATATCTGCAGCCCGGGACAAACTGTATTTTTCGCCACTCCCCTTCTCTCTCGGTGGTACTGTCCCTCCAATCCCCTTCTCTCTCGGTGGCACTGTCTTCAACAATATCGTTATGACTATTATGACTATTAGTAAAAACTTTTCAGCGTCACCAACAATATGTTACCTAAAAATAAATAAATCATATCATTTGCTGTAAAAAAATAAAACATTTCATACAGATATTTTTAACTAAAATTTTTAAATTAAAAGTTTGAATATAAATTCGTGTCTTTTTTAAAATTGACGGGTTAAATTACCAGAATTATGTTATCAAACCACGTTTCAGACATGCAAATCAAGTTAAAAATACGAAGAGATTTTTTCATATTTATAACAGAAAATTTCTGGTTTTATTTTTATATATGCTGAATGCTGAATTTATTGGAATAAAGAAACTTTTTATATCATTGGTATTATAATAAAGCATTGTTGTAATGCGCATGCTCCGATAAAATAATTTAGATCTGAATCCTATTTGTGATTTAAGTAAAAAACGACAACTTTAAAAAAATAACCAAAGAGTTTAAATTAAAAATGCTGGAGTTATACAAATCATTTTGATCTTTATTATCTATAAACCTTAATAAATAACAAAACTTCTTTTTAAAATCACGCATAATTAGTTGGTGTAGTGCAAATAAAAGTGAACTGGAACCTTTTTACGTCAGCAGAAGCATGTTGCTCGTCTTATTAATTTATTAAGACAGATTTACTCGTGCCAGGCCACTTTTATTTGAGATGAAAAGTTTTAATATACATCAGCTTCATGTTTTTATTACTCTTTGTTTTATTTACAAATGTAAAATAAATTCCTCCCCAGTTTCTTTGCTTAGTTTATATACCTTGAGAGATAAAAATAAATACAATTTGAAAAATGACAATTTAATTTGGCAACAATTTTATGGATCTAGGAAAAAATCCTCCGGGAAAAAATCCCCCTGAAAAAATCCCCAGAGAAAAAATTCCCTTGAGAAACCCCCCCCCCCAAAAAAAAAAAAAAAAACAACAACTTTTTTTTACATAAAAATTATCAATATGTAGTTATTTTTATTTATTTTAAATATTTATATAAAATATTTCATTTTTCATCAAAATGTCAAATTATGCGCAATTCCTCGAAGGTAGCGAACATGAAACCCTAACCCTAACCCTGATGAACTGCAAACAGGCAAAATGTGAAATTTTTTGCGAACCATCGTAGTTAATTTAGCACTATATTTTAAGGACTTTTAAGGGAAAAAAATTATTAAAAAAAAATAAACAAAGCCTTTATTTATTTTTCCCTTTATTAAAAGGAAATTATGTGAAACAAAACGAATACAATACGAATATATATATATATATATATATATATATATATATATATATATATATATATATATATATATATATATATATATATATAAATTATTTGATAGACTGCCTGCCCAAACCAAAACCTCAGTCGATGTAGCAGCAATCCGTTGCGAGTCAGGTATTTTTTAGTCGATGTAGCAGCACTCCGTTGCGAGTCAGGCTATAAGATAGTCGATATAGCTACACTCCGCGCATGTTTTACAATTAAAAAATAAAGTTTTTATTTTAAATAAAGCTTTAAAATAGATAATTAAATATTTGAGAGTTTTTTTTTATCATTATTTTTATCATAAAAATAATGGTCTTTAAAATATAATGTTTTGTTTTGCAAAAAAGTTCGCATTTTACCGGTTCGCAGCTCGCGGTGCGCAGTTTGCATTTTACCGACAACCGAGGAATAGCGCATAATATGACATTTTGATGAAAAATGAAATATTTTATAAAACTATTTATAATAAATAAATAAAACTATTTTATTGATAAATTTTAATTTTTAAAAAGAAATTTATTTTCACTTTCATATTTATTTCTTAATCTATCAGCTTGTTCAACAAATAAATTCTTATGAAGTTGAATATCTTTTATCAGGATATCTTGGATACGCAGTTTTCCCAATTTTCATTTACTGATTCCTCAACCAAATTGTTACGTTTTTGTCTATCTTTGAGCTTTGTCAATTTATCCTTTATGTTTTCCGTAACATTATTTTCAAATTCGCGTGAACTTTTGCGTTCAGGCTTTGCTTTGGCAATTTTGTTTAAAATTTTGAGATACATTTACTTATAAAATAGGCCCTAATTTTTAAAGTGCTTTCTATATGAAAAGAAATATTATAATTTGTTTGTTTTAAACTATTTAACAATTTAATAAGAGTAAAGTAAAATAAGAATATACATAAAAATCTTCGAAGAAGTTAATAAACGTAAAGTTATCAAAAAATGGAAGAGGTTTTTTACTTTTATTGATTTTACAACTTTGTGAAACGCATTATTACGTTTAATAGTTTAGCTAAGGAAATATTATTGGCTTTATCAGCGTTTAGATTTATTAGAGTTTCGTCTCATTTATCAAGTGATATAATATCATGAAAAGATTTAATGAAGTATCTTTTATTAGTCTAGTATTTTTACTTTCTTTTGTGAGGATCATTATGCAATTATCTAGTAAAATAAAAATCCGAAAATAATTCGATATATCCGTTTTAAACATTCCAGTTTTTGTTTTTGTAGTGATAAACAGGGCTTCGGAGCAGCTCCGGAGCTGGAGCCGGAGCTATATGGAGCTGGTGATTTTATATGGAGCTGAGCCGGAGCTGGAGCTAAAGTATTTCCTGCCGGAGCTGGCTACGGAGCCAGCTCCATTCTTTTGATAATTTGAATATCAAATTTCCATAAAGTTGATATTTTATTTAATGAGATTTTTTTAAAGAATTTAAACAATCACGCTCATTAAAATAATTATAATTTCTAAATAATGCATTTTTTGATAGGGTTTATAAAAAAAAAAAAAAAAGGAATTTTTTTTTGAGAATTTAATTTTTATTCAATTATTTTGTATAATATGTCATGTGGTTCATATTGTAAAGTATGATAGGTGACTTTTTTGATTAGTTATGGGATCATCCATAAAGTATGTAAGCTTTTTTTTTTATCTCCCTTCCAACATCCTGAATTTTGCTTTACACTTTTTTGAAATTAAAAGAGTAGGTACTTTTTTTACATAAAAGTACCTACCATTTTAACCTACCTACTCAACATTTTATGAGATTTTTTTTAACCTAGTGTCTCTTTACTTTTATAATTGACTCCTCTCCCCCATTCGAGCGTACTTTATGTATGATCCTTTATGTACGTACTTTATGGACGATCCTTAACGAAAAAATACTATGTCTATGTGTTAAGTCACATGATTTGTTTTAACGTTTTGAATTAGTTGAAACATTTTTAAAATAGATATAAACATGTAAGTTCCAAATAAAATTAGAAAAAGAATTAATAATTTTTTTGTTGTTGATATTATTGATACTATTTTTGTTTATACTATCTTTCTTATTATTTCTCTTATCTTTACAATTTTCATTTACTTTATTATCATAGTTTTTATAAAAATAGCTTCAAACTCAAACGATCCTGAGAGGTTTCTAGATAAGTATTTTACAATTGATAAAAGTACAAAACTGGTTACATGCAAGATTACAGAAAAGTTAAATGATAAAGTGATTTCATGCGCCATACAAATAAAAAAATCAAAAGTTTACAGCATAATATTCAAATATTCACAACATTATATTCTGATAGATGTGATTTGGAAAAATCCCATCTATCAGAATATAAAATTGCTAAATCTCAATGAGCCTTATGGCCTAAAGAAAATCTTCAAAATTATTTTATGAAGATCTCAATACTAAAAAAACTAAACAGATTACTTTTGATTCATTTGTTATTACTAGTAGTTGAACAATAAATCAAGTTAGTGCTAAAACTTTTATATTTGAAATTATTAAAATGATAGTGAATAACAGAGTTTTGTTGAGAAAATTTGTGGATGAAGAATTTCAGTTGGTTACAGGCCAAATAGGTAAAACTCTTGGATTCAGTACCGAACACAATTCTGTACGTAATTTGATAAATGAATTTGTTGAAAAAAAAGAAAGCTGAAATAAAGGAAATATTGTTACAGAAATTAATTTATGTTAAAATAGATGCAGCCACTCGACACCAAAATAACTATTTGGAAATAAATATTCAATATTATTATGCAAAAAAAAAAAAAAAAGTTTGGCACTGATAGATACACAAGGACAACGCAACCCTATTGCTATCAAAAAAACGGTGGAAGATACTCCATATAGATTTGGTATCAGCAAAGATCAAATAGTATGTGCAAGTGTAGACAAAAGCAGCCAATATGATTAGAGCAATCGCAATTTTAAACAAATATTCAGATGCTGAAATTTTTTTTTGAGATGAAGCTTTGCATGATTAAGAAAAAATGGAATTTTTACAACAGGATACAAATGAAAAAGAAAGTGAAGAAGCTCAGTAAGAAAATTTACCTTTATCAACCCAAAATTGTGTCAACAATTGTCTACTGAAATTAAGCAGATGCGCTGTGTTATTCATACTTTGCAGCTAGCTATTGGTATGATTTAAAAAAAACATACATTGCCAAACTTTTGGCAAAAGTCCGTCAGGTTGTAAAGAAGCTAAGAAACTCACATACAATATTTTTAGCAAAAAAGAAATTCAAGGTTGTTTCAATTTTGGATAATGAGACACGCTGGGGTTCTACATTCCGGATAATTGAAAGATTATTACTTATGCGTCCAGTGTAATCAATTTGCTGTAGTTAATCAGATATTCTTTCTACGTCCTGAAATATGGCATAAATCTAGGCATCTTTAAGATCTTTTAAAAAAGTCACATGATGTGACTTTTTTAAAAAGTCACATGATGTGACGACCTTAATCTAGGAAAGTTCGTAGAGAAATTGTTGAAATTGAAATCTGACCTAGACAAGAATCAAGGACTATTTGCAGAAGACGTTTCAAAATCTATGCAGAAACAAGTAGAAAAACCTTTTGATAATGATATATTTCTAGCTGCAGTTTATGTTGATGCTAGATATACAATACTATTGAAAGAAAACCAAATATTATGAGCAAAACAAGGTTTAAAAACAATAGCAGAAAAAATTTATAAAAGCAATGCCAAGAATATGATAGTAAGTCAAGAAAAAAGAAATATTGCTGTGCTATCTACAGTACTTCTTTCAGTTTTAAATGAATCTAATTCCGATGGAGAAGAAGATGACATTGAAAAAGAGCATGATAAGGAAAAAAGAAAAAAGGAGAAGTGTGACCAAAAAAAATTTTGGTCACGCTTCTTTTTTTAATTTTTTTGATAAAAATACTTTTAACATAAAATTTTTGGACAAATGTAGGATAATGGAAGAAATGGAACGTTCAAAATTGAATTCAGTTTTTGAGTGAATTGAATAATACCCAAAAAGAATACAAGAAACGTGCAGAGTTGTCACTTGCATACCTATCTCACAAGCAAGTGTAGAGAGTCTATTTTTTGCTCTTAAGTTTGTATCAAGCGATCTGCATCTTTTTTCAAACCTGATATTTTCGATACTTGTTTTTTAAGGATGAATCAAGATTTTGATTAACAAAATGTTAACAGTACTTAAGTTTCTGTCATAAAACATTAAAAAAATTTTGATTTTTTTTTTTTTTTGCGGAGCCGCTCCGGAGCAGGAGCCAAATATTCTAATGGAGCCGGAGCTTTGAGCCGGAGCCAGTTTTTAGACCTCGGCTCCAAAGCCCTGGTTATAAATTCTTTTGTAAAAATTTAATTTAATGATGTTTCACTTTTCTTAGTTACCGCGTGGGTTTATTTATTTATTGAAAACGCTTATGATTACTGGAATGTTTCCAAGTTGAAAAAGCCATTAAAAATGTCATACAGTTTAGGCTTCTAAAATTTGATGGTAATATCACCAACAAAAAAAATTCTTTTATGTTTGAACCTGATTTACTTTCAATCTAACTTTTGTGTTAATATATCATATTAATATATAATATTTGAATGCGTTAATATTTTCCTAAAGGCGGTCTGCATAACGCATGTACATTAATGTTTCTTGACATTTTGTTAACTTTTTCAATGCTTAATGATTCGTAATCGTTAGTGACTGATATTTTGCATAGGTTTGTATGATAATGATTTGTTAATAAATATAAATAAACCCCCCTACCATGCTTCTACCCGTTTTTGGTGAGTTACAAGTTCTAATACCTAATTGCAATTTGGTCAATCACATTGTAAATTCGTCAACCACATTGCAATTAGGTATTTGGAAATTTGAATCGTATTCAATATTTTTATTATGACACCAATTTTGCCAAGGCAAGTAATGTGAAAACTAATTCTGATTACATATAAAAACTGTTTTAATGATACTTTTAATATTAAATTTTATTTAAAAATATTAATTACTTCTAATATTAATGTGGAGAATTGAAAATGAGGAACCATCATTTCTTTTTTTTTATTTTTGAGCTTGAGTTATAATAAAACGGGTTAATACTTTTAATTACTTCTTCATTACTATAAAATACAGTACACTAATTATTCTTTTCATATATTTTAATATTTATAACTTATAAATAGATCATATATTTATAATTTTTATAACTTATAAATAGATCTGTCAGTTACATTATCTATTTGAAATGCATTTCAAATAGATAAGGTAACAGATAATTTTTTTTTCTTTTTTTTTTTTAAAAACTTCTCAATAAGAAATTTTAAAAATAAATAAAAGTTAATAATTCAAATGCTTGATTTTTTAAAATCCTTTACAATCAATTTATCGTTTACAACAGCACAATACGTTTCAGTTGACATTTTAGCATAGGCGCTCTACTGGCCCAGCACAATGATAGGTATCATTGTTTCTGTACAACTTTCTTTATTCGAATAATTTCGGCTGAGTAATTCAATTTAAATATATTTGCTCGCATTTTCTAGATACAAGAACGCAATAAATTTGTTTGCATTTTCTAGAATTTTTTATCTTTGTAGTCGAATAGTTTGGTCAAAATTGATCAAGGTTTGTTTGCAGGGGCGATTTTACCAGAAGAAGGAGAGCAAGGTATGTGACACAAAGAAGGAGAATTTAGTTATTTGTAAGTTATAAAAAAAAAAAAAAAAAAACACCGTCGTAAAAACCTTATTATGACTGTGGTTAGTCGGCATTTGATACATTTCAATCGGCAGGTTTTAAGTTTTAAAGACTTTTTTTTATGAAGCAGTTGGCAGTTTTAAAGGTTTCACCTCCCCTACCCCCTTCTACCTAAAATCGCCCTTGGTTGTTTGTATAAAACTTATCTGTCCGCAGTTTATTACTTTATTTTTTTAATCATTTTAAATCATTTTTAACTTTAAAAAACATCCTAATTTTCAGACTTGTTTTCAGTTTCGCATAATTCATAATATTAAATAATATAAAGAAGATTTTTTACTAATATTAACGAGGGGTTTATATTAGTATATACTAATTTATAAGGGGTTTCTTTTAAATCCATTAAGTTATTATCGTAAAATGCTGAAAAAAACATAATAAATAATATAAATAATATAAAAGGTTTGTCTTAATATAATTAACTTCGAAATATTGTTTAATTGTTGTTTTGAAAAAATCCATTTAGAACAAAACCAATAAGAATGCAATGAAGAAAAAGCTTTACTGCTTTACGGCATTACGGACGGAGAGAATCTTATTGAAACTCGCTGCTTCGTAGGAATTTCTTAAAAGCAAATAACTTATGCCTGCTGAAAATTGAAAAATTGATTTAAAAATTACTAAAGATTACCAAAAAGTTAACTAGACAACTATTAAATTTATAGAAAAAATAAACAAAAATTAAAAGTTTATGTGGATTTTTGTACAAATCTTCTCTTCTCTTTATTTTTTATTTATATTAGTTATGTATTTTTTTGTATTACTTATGTACAGATATAAATTACATACTATAATATAAGTATTACTATATTTTATTAACATTTTATACTATATATATTAATAATAAAATATATCTACATCCTAATACTAATATATTATATTATGTAGTATATATTTTATTATAATATGTTACAGATATTATATATAATTATTTATATAATGTATATATAACATATATGATATATATAATATATATATTATATATAATATATATATATATATATATATATATATATATATATATATATATATATATATATATATATATATATATATATATATATATATATTATTTAAACAAGTTTTTTTTATTTAGAAATATTTTTTGTTAAAAATAATTTTAATCAAATCAAGTTAACAATATTTTTTTTCCTACCAATTTTTTTAAACTGTGATTAATAAATAGATAAGTGTGATTTTGTATGTATACACTTAGTGTATACATATTTATAATGCAGTAAAATTGGCAGTAAAAGTGTCTAATAATTTTTTAATTTAATGCAGAAAAATATTTAGTATTAAAACTCTAGACTTTGATTTACAACTTTGATTTGCAAGCATTACTATATATTAATAAACAAAACTAACACAGGTACAATATGGTTGTTATTTCTTTTAAAAACTAGTTATTATTTAATTAAAATACAATATTGCCATTATCACATTACTTAATAAGATTTTGCAAAGTTATTTTATTTTGTAAAATATTTTTATGTTTATTATCAAGTTATTTACTAAGATATGGAATCTCCTTCAACATCTGCTACTCAATCAGCAGACGAAGATGACGAAAATATTATCCATTATGATAATGATCTCAAAAATCATTTAGATGTCAATCTTAATCCCAGTAATTCATCTCAAGCATCTATTTGTAAATCTTCGACAGGTACTTGTGTACTACTTGCTCTTAATGGTTTTGAATATTGTCACAAACACATCTTAGAAGATGACAAGAGTCCCCATCAGCAATGCAGTTTTCTTTCAAAAATTGATATGTTAAGATGTTGTAATCCATCTCAAGGTATTCAAAGTATTTTTGTTATTTAACAATTTATTATTTTTTTATTTGGATTTAAATAGCTTGATTTTATCATGCTATTTGAAAAATGCATGTTAATTTATTATTTTTGAAAGTTGTGAATTCAAAAATGTAAAGAAAATAATCTAATTCCAAAGTTTTGATTTTAATAATTTGATTTCAAAATAGTCAGAAAAAATTTTTTTGTTTTGTTTCTATGGGTTACACTTTCACTATTTCCTGGATTTGCTAAACTCATAGATTTAAAATATTTTTAAAAGAATTTTTAAATTTAAAAGAGATTTTAGGGTATCCTTATAATAAATTAAGTTTAACATTGTTTAAAAGACTAAATATAGTTTTAAATGTTGCCTACGAATGTTATAGTTTAAAAATTGATTTTGTTTTCATTAAAATATGGATTAATAGTATAAATATAGTTTTCTGGCAGGGCCCTGCGAAGCTTCGAAATTTCGAATTGAATCAAAAAAATGATTCAAAATTAGATTAGAAAGTTTTCAAAAATCGAATCCTTACTTATTTTGTTTTTGTTGTGTTTAATTTAGATATTCTGCGCTTTGGCGTTATCGAAATAACGTTACTTATACTTAAATACCTTTTTAATCAGTCATTAAAAAGGTTAACCAGGAAAAGAAGTATCAATATATTATACAATTAGATTATACAATTTTTTTCGAAACCTTTATACATTATATAAGATCACATCATATAAAGCATATTGAAAAGATAATTACTCTTCATAAAGCAAGTTGTTCTGGTAGATTTTGCATAGAATCACACTTTTATAGCACAAGACCAGATACAGTGTTACTTTTTATTTGTCATCTATTATAATAAAATAATTATCAACCTCATTATAATATAATAATTTATTAACCTCAATCTTTTAGAGGTTGGCATCAGATCAACAGTATCAAATCAAAAACCTAGAGGTTTTTGATTTGCTACTGGCTCCAGCCCAATAAGCAACATAAGTAAGGAAGGTGTGACCTTCCTGGTTAAAATACCATTATGTTATCCATTGGAGCAATAACCATAAAAAATTTATAAAAATTCATCTGCTGTTTGCAGAATAATTTTGAAGAAAAATGCTCCTTGTTTTACCAGGAAACTTCGAACTAAAAGCATATTACAGTTTATTTTGAAGAATTCTCTGTTTGTTGCATCTGAAATTTTTTGGCTACAAGAGCCATCACTAGTTGTCATGCAAAGGAATAGGTAGCACTGTAAAAAAGCTTGTTACTATGGTTCATTCTCGGAGCATCTGCAAAGCCGTAAATCTTATAAACTATTATTATTTGTTTATAAAAATAAATGTTTTAAATATATATTATTTAAATTGTCAAAATTTTGAAAGCTATTATAAATTATAGATTTTATTAGTATATTGTTATTTTTTATTTAAAAAGCATGTAGTTTTTATGTAAATGTAGTTTTGTGTATCTGTTTTTTATCGTAATGTAATCTTTTAAAGCAATTTTTATGATTTGATTTATAAACAAAGACTTATAAAAATAATTGCATTTTCAATGAAGTTATTAGTAATCATTAAAGTTAATAAAACTAATCATGTAACAAACATATAAGAAGTTTTTGGTTACTAAACACAAACAATGCATACCAAGTAACTCTAATAAAAAAATTATAAAAGAGCGATGTTTTGAAAATATTTGTTCTAAACGTAATTTATTTTGCTTTTTTTTTTCTTTTTTTTTTTTGCATTAAAAGATATTTTATTTTCCTTTTATTTTTATTTTTGTAATTGTCTCTCGTCGGTTCAAATTATCTTCTGCAAATTTTTCTTGCTTTGAAAAATTTGCAGAAGATAATTTGAACCGACGAGAAATGTTTTCAAAACGATTAAAAAATCTGGCCAGCTTTTCACAACTAAATATCATTTCCGTAGTTAACAATCAGGAGCAATCGCTCCCGCTTCCCAACCAAGCCTGATTTCTAGAAATATTTGTGTTAAACTATGTTATATAGAATAAATTATTGTAAAATAAATAATATTTTCAGTGTATTGCAATGTAATGTATATTTCCATACAATTTTTTTAAGCTATGTAAGATTATGTCTTTTTCATACTTTAAAAACCTAAGCTGTTGTTTATATTAAAATGGTTTAACATCTCTTTTTTCACTGGAAAGAATTTCTTACCATTAAAATTTATTTAATGAGGATTATATTTCACTTATTAAAAATAAGTGAAATATAATCCTTGTTAATGAGGATTATATTTCACTTATTAAAAATAAGTGAAATATAATCCTTGTTGATGAAGCAAAAAATGTCTAGACTATTTTAAAATGAAAAACAATATTTTGTATTAGAAATGATATTTTGTATTATTATAATAATAATATTAATTTGTATTATTATATTATTATAATATTAATTACCGCAAATCAAGTTCAAAATTATTTTCTTCTTTACTATTATAATTATAAGGGAATTTTCTCTTATCATTTTTAATATTAATTAATTAAATTTTATATTACATTTTAAAAAATGTTTGGCCTATTCTAGGAAAAAAATTTGGGTGGCGGTACCCCCTTGTTTTGGCGGACTTTAGCAGAAAATTGGTGGGTTTTTTTTTCAAAAAAGGTCCTCAAATTTTAATTTGTGCAGTGTCCAAAGGGGCTATTCTAGACCGTTTTTGACGCTGTCAAAAACGGTCTAGAATAGCCCCTGATAAATTTCTTTCTTTTCTTGACATTTGCATTAGGGATAGCAATCCCGGGATCCTGTACAAATTGTTCATCTGAAAATCCTGGAATTAGTCTGTAAAATTCCCCGGGATTTCGGGATTGTCATAATAAAAAGTAAAAATTTTTTGCTTAATTTGTAACTAATTAATTTGTACACCATAAAATGTAAATATAGGTTTTGGTATTGTAGCTGTTTGGTTTTGTTTATTCTCTTTGTAATGTTTTCTTTTTATTCTCTCTCTTTTTATATTTTATCTAAAATACTAACTAAAAACATTATTGCTTATCTGTAATATATGTATGATCATACATGATATAGACAAATAGAAACAAATGTATTATTAAAAATAAATAAAACTTTAGTGCTTTCTGAAGAGAAGATCAAAAATTTTAATAGAAGAAATTCCTTAGTTTTATTTTGAATTTTCTAATTCATTCTTATTTTTAGTAAATATTAATGGCCAGGTTACTTCATTAAAAAAAAACAGAACTTTTTGTACCAAATACAAGTAGCCAAAATAAAAAAACTGTGGTATATCTGATAAAGTGTTTAAACTCGGCAGAAATAGTAACAGCAGCAGACTTGAGTAGTGATAGTTATTTTCAGTTGAACCAGGCCTTTTCAATCCACAAATGTGATAATAATGTCAAAACAATTAGTGAACAATTGAATGAAGTAATACAAAAAGGATTAGCAGATTTACGAACACAACCTATATGGGTAGAAAAATAACTTTTGAAATTAAAAAAAAAAAAATACTGTTATTTAAAAGTGATGGCTCCAGATATAATTACTTTTAAAAAACATATGATTATATACTATCTATATGGCCAACAAATAAGATGTCCAGACGAGCATTCTCACCGCTGGATTTTTTGTTCAAAAAATTGAATACAAATAAGCGATAAAATTATTGATGCTTTGATTTTTTAGGGCAGTACTTTCAAAAATAAATATAAATCATGTATATTCATGTTTAAATTATTTTCAGTTATTATTTTTATTTATCCTGTGTTATTCTTTTAAGGTATTGTTTTATAATTTAGTTACTTAGGTTCATTAATGAATGAAGTATTTTTTTTATATTATCATTAATTTAATCATTTTTAGGTGTTTAAGTACTAAAAAAGTACTCATCAAACACTTGAAAATATTTGCTCTTCTTATCAAACACTTAAAAAAGTTTGTTCTTATTAAGCTTCACTTTCTATAATTGCGGTTTTTTCTATTCAATCCTGGGATTTCCCGGGGTCAGGTTTAATCCCATGACTGAAAATGTTCGGGATTTTTGCCATCCCTAGTTTGCATAAATGAAATTAAAATATGTGAAATTTTTGAACTTTTAAATGATTATATTACATAAATTTCTAACTTTGTAACTAGAAATGTATTTTATTTAAAAAAAATTAACAAGTAACAAATAAAAAAATTATGTTATTTATTTACTTAAATTATTAAAAGTATATTATTTTATTAATGATTTTGTTGTGAAAGCAAAGATTATTTTTTCAAACATCATTTATTAAAATTATATCGCTGTATATATATCATTTATTAAAAAATAATCAATGAATTGCATTGATTATTTTTTAATAAATAAAACTTGCTTTATAAAAAAAAAAAGTTTAACTTATGTTTTATGCAAATTTTTGATGCAGCCATTTATTTAAAATTTAATTTTAAGTTTAAAAAAAGTAAAAAATATGCAAAAAAGTAAAAAAGTTTTAAATAATATTATGATCTTTGCTTCAAGCTTAATGTGTTAGCGTTTTTCAAGTGAAAAAATCAATAAAATAAAAACAAAATGAAAATAAAATAACATAACATAATAAAGGTAATATAAAATAAAATTTAACTTTTTTTTTATTAATTTATTATGTATTATTTAAATTATATTATTTTATAACTATATAATATTATTTTATTTTTAAGTTATATTATTATGATCTTTACTTCAAGCTTCAAGTGTTAACGTTTCTCAAGCAAAAAAATCAATCATTACAATAAAATAAAAACAAAATGAAAATAAATTTTTCCTTTGAGTTTTTTTTATTAGTAAACAATGCTTATATCTAACATAATTGTCATTCAAAATTTTGTAACATGTTTTTACATAACCGTCATTCAAAGTTAATGTTTTTTTAAAAAATTAATTACTTCTTTTATCTTACTGCTTATAGAACAATTTAAAAGTTAAAAAATGATAAAAAGTCGCTTAATCAAAATCGCTTACTGCATATGTAAAATTATTCAAGGCATATGTGAATTGCTCTACGCGTAACGCTTTCAAACAAGGCCTGATATTATAAAAGTATTGTATATTTGTTATATTATTAATTTGTGAAAACAAAAGTTCCAGTGGATTGAATTAACTTTTTTGTCTATTTTGTGTGTAGTCTCTGATATAGTCAAATTTATATTTTCGTGTTTTGCTTGTCTGGTCAAATTATTTTTAAGTTTTGAATGTGTTTCTGACAGTTGAAAAATTGAAATGTTAACATGCTGAAATAATTAAATGTATTTGTATACTCTGCAATCTTCTAACTTCTTTTTGGTAAATTTAATTTATTCAACTTATTTTCTAAGGTTTATTTAAAATATAAACACTATTAGCTCCGGCACTTGCAGATTTCTTTAAATGATGCATTTTATATTTATTTGTTTGAGCATTATAAATTTTACAAAAATTACAAGGTAATAATCATTATTTAATGTTTTCTATTACAAAGATATATATATATATATATATATATATATATATATATATATATATATATATATATATATATATATATATATATATATATATATATATATATATATATATATATATATATATATATATATATATATATATATGTATATATATTAGATGAAAAATCTTCATTGTGTGTTACCCATTTACGTGCATTTGAAAAAAGAAAGGAAAGAAATCTAAAGAGAAGAAAGGAAAGAAAATTGGGACAACAGCAACAGCAGAAACAACAGCATTGTAAGTTTACATTTTTGGGTTACATTTGATTAATTTATTAAGACTGATTATTTATTAACACTGGTTATTTGTTAACACTAAATTTTATTAACAATGGTTGTTTATTAACAATGGTTATTTATTAACACTGGTTATTTGTTACGTTGTGGCTAGCGCATTGGTACCGTTGCTTTAATTTTTTATCTTACATAGCGTACATACATCAATTAAGGGTTTCGGTTTGAGCATGCATTCTTTAAATAAAAGAAATAAAAAATCAATCAGAAATCACTACTGTAACTTTAAGAAAAAAATTAAAGTGACGGTACCGTTGCACAAGCAACAGCGTATTTATCAATACTGGTTATTTTTTACACTAGTTATTGCACAGTATGAGATTAGCTAGCACAGTTGCCATTTTAATATTTAAAATTTTCAGAAATTAAAAAAATGTGTTATCTTTTTCTAATGCTTGGAATAGTGCTTTTAAATATATATTTTTTTACTACATATTTTTTTTTTTTGAATAAAAAATTTTGATTGTTATTTATTATATATGTGTATAATTAATATTTTGAACCACTAACATTGTTTTAGTCATTGTTTGTTTTTGTTTGGTCTAAAATTCCAATATAAATCATTGGAAAATTTAACTAAGACAGAAAAATCTCTTCTATAATTCTATGTGAATGTATGTTTTTCTTTAGCAACTGCATCATAAACGCATTGAAATATTTAAAAAATGATGAGCTAATATTTAAAAATAATTTTATTTAGTAATGTTGCACATTCTGGAAATTAGAAAAAATAGTTTCAAAAAAAATTTCAAACTTTATAACTGGAACATATTTTCTTTTATATATATTAAGACCAATATTGAGTTATCTTTAAAAATTTTGTAAACACATCTGGTACAGTAAATTAAAAGTCATTTCAAAATAATAAATCTGTGTGTAAAATAGTACATGAATTTTGCAATCAATTGCACAAAATGTTTATTAAACTGTGCAAAAGATGTACCAAAAATATAAAAAGGAAAGAAACTTTAAGTGAATTAGTAATTAAACCTATAACAGTAAATGATTTAAATCAAGGAAAGCAAATAGATCTTGTAGATCTTTAATGCTTACCTGATAATAATAACAAATTTTATATATTTAAGAGCACCTGACTAAATTTTATAAACTTATGTCATTGATCTCAAAAACTTCAAACTAAGTCATAAAATTTATTTAGCCTTGAAGTACCACTTCACATGCCTGAAAGATCTACATCAAATAGTAGCAATCAATCTGATTGTGGGATAAAAGTTACTGCGAAAAAAAGTTAATCATACAAAAGCTCTTTTTTGTATAAGGATGAGTTCAAACAAAGATAGTTTATCTATAAAAGAACAAAAAGCATGCAAACAATGTAAACAGGCTGTAAACAGGCACAATGGTGCATAGGTGTAATGTGTAAGTCTGTGCTGTTTATATTGTTCAGTAGAGTGTTGTGTTGTTAGTAACTAGCGTAAAGATTTATCTCTGAACTCAGGCTTTCACAGGAAGACATGCAATTTCATGTCTTCATATGACCACGCAAGTTACATTTTGCTATGAAGGTTTGACCGCAACTAATTCAAAAAACATTTTAGAAATACGCTAAATAAAAAATATTCTAAAAAATTGAAATTAATTACATCAAAACTTCTTAACAAATGTTTTTATATTAGCGAAACGATTTTAAATAAAGTAACAATTTACTGAAACAAACTTTTGTTTTTTAAATATAATTGACAGTTGTATATATTTTTTTAATTTAAAACATATAAATTGTTTAAGTGTTCATTTCTAAAATAAATCTTATTAAAAAATAAAAAATTGTTTTGTTTTTATAAACGATGACATATAAGAATATGTCATCGTTTATAAAAATGTCTTTAAATATAAGAATGATTAAAGTTAATGCATTTTAAAAGATAAACAAAATTTCGTTAAAAAAAAAAGTTTTGGAAAACCGTTACAATTTAATAAGTTTGATCTTAAATGCTTTTATATTATCGAAACGCTTTTAATGAAATAAAAAAAAAACACTTCTAATTAATTTAAAAAAAAGTATTTATAAAATGTTTTTTTATTTTATTTATATAACTATGTATTTTTTATGAGAAATATTTAACTTTTGAACATATATGTTGAAACTAAGATTGAAAAGGTTTTTTAATGCGTAAATTAAATAGACAAAGCATTTTTGTTTGATGAGTTTTGTTTTAGTTGCGTTATATACATATATTTATTTTTTTGTGTTTTTGCTTTAACTAAGTATTTTTTTTTATTTTCTCTTTCGTTAATTTTTATTATATATTAAAATTTTTTTTTTAGGTAAGTTTAGGTAAGTTTTTGTAGTGCGTTTTTAAATTTTAAAAATATGCGGTGGTCAAATCGTTAAAACATTTTTTTTTGCGTGGTCATATAAAGACATGAAATCGCACGTCTTTCTGTGAAAGCCTGGAACTACACCTAGCCCAGCCATACTCCAGAAAACCATGATGGATTAAACATCTATGCATGAATTTATAACTGACTTATGACTAAAAAGTTAACCCAGGCATCTTCCAGAGACAAATATCTTTTCTTAAGGTGATAGTAATTGTGATTTGGAAAATAGTTGTGCTCAATGACCGCAACACTAACTCTTACAGGCTAGGGCCAATATTATTTCACTACTTTGGCATATAAAATTCGTTAAATGGTCACACATGAGCCGTGAACGCCTGAGGGAAGAGATGAAGTACATTAGAATAAAGGAGAACTATTTTTTGAACGAAGCATATTTTGACAGTTATCAAGACAAAAATAAAGATTAATAGAGGAATATTTAAAAATAAGTAAGACAGACAATGCAGCTAAAACAGTACTTATGCACCTAAAACAGTAACAATAATAATTAAAAAATGCACCTAAAACATAACAATAATAATTTAAAA
Organism: Hydra vulgaris; assembly: GCF_022113875.1. Lineage (NCBI taxonomy): Eukaryota > Metazoa > Cnidaria > Hydrozoa > Anthoathecata > Hydridae > Hydra > Hydra vulgaris. Next base: position 13,490,399 of record NC_061164.1, on the reverse strand, counting down.
AAAATGTTTTATAAACACTAGTATGAACACAGATATATAACAAAGATATCACCAAACAAAAAACTTATAAAAAAAAATTGATTATAAAATAAAAAGTATGCTTACAACAATGAAAGGCCTAAAAATGGAAAAAAACATTAATGCTAATGTGTAAACATAATTTGTGTAGTGATTAAGTAATAAATATCTCCTCAGAGTCGCATCTATTATTACTGGCATTTTGATGAGGATCAGCATTTATAACTAGTTTGTCCCGTCAGGCAAACGTCATTGCCACTTATGCTTTACCCCGCGACTTATGCCTATTCCATACTGCACTAAAAAAGGACCCCCTACAAATAAAGAAAACCCAAATATCCCCAAATTTGTAAAGCACCAATGTTTTTTTGATGATATGATATTAAAAGTGTAGATCTGCTAAACAAACAAAAATAACAAAATAAATCACTAACCATACTACCGAAAGAAAATATGAAAACTCAATAAATTAAAATTCTCATAGAATCACAAAAATAATAATAAATTTATTTTAAGACATATCCTAAACAAACCCAAGACAATCAGAAAGCAGTTAAAAAACCTCATTAAAAAATTTTTAAATCAACAAAACAACAATAGTCTTCAATAACTCTAACATTGTCATAGATACCTCATTCAAAAAATATTGTTAAGAAGTAAAGTTTTCTCTAAGGTCCGCATTAAACATAATTTTGAGACCATAACAAAATAACAAGGAAAAAACATACATCAACAAAACATGTGGAAAGCTGCTAGTTTATTAGAAACGCTCTTTATATATATATATATATATATATATATATATATATATATATATATATATATATATATATATATATATATATATATATATATATATATATATATATATATAATATTATAAAATATCTAAATAAGGATGAGTTCAAACAAAGATAGTTTATCTATAAAAGAACAAAAAGCATGCAATCGATATAAACAGGCTGTATGTGCATATGGGTGTATAGGTGTAATGTGTAAGTCTGTGCTGTTTGTGTTGTTCATTAGAGTCTTGTGTTGTTAGTAACCAGCCTAAAAGATTTATCTCTGAACTACACCAAGCCAGCCCAGCCATACTCCAGAAAACCATGGTGGATTAAATACCTATGCATGGGTTTATAACTGACTTATGACTAAAAAAAAGACTCGCTGACCTGGTTTAATCTTGGTTTATAAAAGACCTAGGTACCCTCAGTCACAATATTCTGTTAAAGAAGTAATGCTACTCTAAAGATTCTCTTATAGCTTGTATGAGAGATAATATTGTGTAAAGTTTTTTTGATATAATTTATGAACATAAATTATGTTTAAGAATATCTTATAATTAATAAAATTTATCTTTAAATTGTTTGATATTTTTATTTAAAATAGTTCATTAAATTCGTAAAAACAAAACAAAAATGAACTAAATTGTAATAAAACTAGCAAAAGATTATTTTATGCAGCGTGGAAAATAACAACCGTCAATGAACACTTGAAATGACTAAAATTGCTATTTCAACCTCTTAAAATGAATTTTTGATGGTCATGGTTGACTGGTTCAAAAAAATATCCTAGTTTTAAAAAGTAAGGTTTGGTAAATAATCAAGATATAATTTGGAAAATGCATATAATAAAATTTCATAAAATCATTTATGTTTTGAAAATGCGTTCAAAATAGTTTTATTGTTTAGGATATGCTACTTTAATTTGCTTTGTTGATAATATTAAATATGATGTATACTATATATATATATATTTTTTTGCTTTATTACTTTATTTTACTGGTTGTAAAAATTCTTTTTTAATAAATTATTAGAGTTCTTATTTTATTATTATTTTAATAAAAATATTATATATATAATTTTAATAATATATCATAATTTTTGTATTTAACTAAGAACATTTTTTTGAACTGTACTTTTAACTTTGTTTTTCTTTATCTTGAAATCTTTTTAATTTGCGCCTTACCATAATAGTATTCTTAAAAAATATATATATATATTTAGTTAATATTTTGTTATACGTATCACCAGTCTTTAAAGAAGCTCATAAAACGTTTGTCTTAATATTAATTATTCAGTTTAACTTAACAAGAGTTAACAACGTTGTTGTTAACTAATTAACATTACCAGTTTGTTACTGGGGCAAGATATCAACTAATTACCAGTTTTTAAAATGATTTTATTAAACAGAGAAATAAGTTGTTTTTATTTTATTATTTTTTTAAATTCTAATTAACTTTAAAAATTCAAATTCTTAGCTATTATTTGAAATTGTTGCACTGTAATTGTTGTATTTATTTGCAAAACTACTGCAATAAAATTTTTTTTTTTAAATAAATTTGAAATCATCAATAGAGCGTTTGAACATTTTTTTTTTATTTATGAAAAAATCAGTCAAATATTTGAAAGAATATTTTTAGTAAAAGCTTTGTTTTATGTAAAAAAAGTAATTGTTAAAGAAGTATTTCTAAAAACGATTTCTTTTACTATTAAGTATTAACTTTATGTTCTCTAATCAAATTTTACTATTACAATTGCATAACATATTATCACTATTGTTTTACAGTTAATAAATACTTTTTTTCTTTTTATTTAATGTTATTGCTTGTTATTGCTGTTTTTATGTTGTTTTTTTTTTTTTTTTTTTTTTTTTTTTTTTTTTTAAATAGTCAATAATGCAGATGTTCCATTGAAGAAGTCATTTTCAGTTTTAAAAGATAAAAAACTAAAAGCACTCTCAGAATCATCGTCAGATCAAGAAGAAATAAGTTTTTATACTGACAGTACTAAAGTTGAAAAGATTGACTGCCTATGGCTAGGTATTTTATTGATTATAATCTTATTGATTACAAAGTATAATTAGTATTGATTAGCTATATCTATATAATAATATAATAGGTTAAAATAACCACTTTTTGGTTAAAAACAAAGGATATATTGTAAGCATTTAAAAAAGTTTTAAAAACTATTTTATTGCATTTATTTATTAATTAATAAATAAATAGCATTAATAAATAATAATAAAAAAATGTTTTTTTTTTTTTTTAATTTTTTTAATTCCAACAAGGCTGAAAGCAAGATAACTACACAGACCAATAAAATATTGCTAAACATATGAATAAGGAAAACAAGATGAAGGGAGCAAATTCCAAAAAACTGATGTTTGAGGAAAAAAGCTAAATGAAAAAGAATTTTTGGACCACTTAGGAACAGTCACAGTAAAAGGATCAGATTTAATTGAATGACAAGTAACACAAGAATGAACTTTAGTCTTTAGAGCAGCATTTATTACAGTATTTATAGAAATAAGAATGAGAAGCAATATTTCAACAATGGTTAAAGCTTGGCTGCAAGACCAGCTCCAACTATGTTTACAATGCGTTTTTGCACCTTGTCTTAAAGAGAAAGAACTCATTTCAAGATCTACTCTAGATATGGCATATAACAATATTCTATATAAAAAGGGATTTGAGATTTATAGAGATGAAGAGTAGAATCGGGGTTAAGAAAGTGGTGAGCACCATGCAACCTTAGCAAATGCTAATTTTGCAATGGATTTGATATATGGTTTCCATGATCGGAAGTAAGAGTTAACCCTAGAAGACAAAGGGTAGATGATGAGGAAGATCTAGATTGTTGCAATAACAATTTGCTTTAAAAAAATTTAGTTTTATCTGGCTTAAAGTTCACCAGCCACTGAAAACCCTATGCTGTAGCAGAAAGGAGATCCTTTTCAAGCTTAAATGCCCCATCCAAGCAATCACAGAGTGTTGACTTCTTATCAAGACAAGAATAAATGTTAGTATTATTAAAAAAAAATCCAACTTAGATGTGATTTTCTGCTAGATTGTTAATGTAAATTAGAAAGAGTTTGGGGCTAAGGATAGAACCTTGAAGAACCCTTGAAATTACAGGAAATGAAAAAGAGCGCTGTCTATCAAGAACAACTTTTATACTACGATTGGTAAAGAAGGATTCAATAGTCTTGACGTTGTTACCTGATACACTATAAGAAGAGAGCTTATGGAGAAGAACAGCATGCTAAACTTTATCAAAGGCTTTAAAAAGAGCGATAGCCTTAACCTCTCCACATTTATCTAATGCACAAAAAAACCTATTGATTATTATCGTTAACAATTCAGCAGTAGAATAAGAAGATGGAAATCCATATTGATGATCAGAAAGTAAGTTATTAGATTCAAGATAAGAGATTAAATGTTTGTTAATTAAAGACTCAAAAACCTTGCTTATGATAGGAAAAATACTAATGGGTTAGTAGTTAGACGAGTCAGAATGCTATCCAGAATTTAAAAAAATAAAGATAACAGATGCCGCTTCCCAGCAGGCTGGAAAACAAGACTCTGATAAGTACTGGATAAATAATTTTGAAATTATAGACGGCAGCTCCAGAGAACAATTCTGCAAGGCGTTAGCAGGTATGTTGTTCAGATTACAATCTGTATAAGAATCTAAGAAGGAAATCACTTTAGATACAGAAGCTGGAATGATACAAATGTTAAGCAATGGATCAACCTCTTTGTTGGCTATATTAGGTAGAATGTGATTAGTGGAATCAAAAGATGGGGTTGATAAAAAGCTCTTATAAAACAGTTCAGCTTTGTCTTTAGGTATGGTAGCAAAATCTGAACCATGCAAGAAAGGTGGAATAACAGATTTGCCCTTTTTATAGACACCGTTAAAGATTCTCCAGAAGTCTTAAATGCCTAATTTTTGAGAACTGAAGCTAGTCAGCAGGTAGAATCTGTTTACCCCTTAAGTCTTACATAGGAAGCCTTCTACATGACAGTAGCCGGATGCATTTTACGTCTGCATTACAACCTTGTTAGTAAAGATAGTAATAAATAAGTATTACAACCTAGTCCTATAAAAGCAATACAGCTTGGCACTGGTAAGTAACACCACAGTATGCTGATAAGTAACACCACAATTTGGTAACACTGCTGTTTTGGCTAAGTATATAAAGTAGCTTTACACATTGCCAAGTATCACCACTTGTAAAACATGTCAATAAAATAATTATAAAATTGCAAATAGTAACTAAAAAAATATTCATGCAATAGTTGCAGTCTAAAAAGTCTACATTTTTTACAAATTTTTAAAAATAGTAATGCTATGAGTAAAATTGGGGAGATTGGCACCATGTCACACTTTTGGTTTTTACTATTTTTTTAATACTTCATAATACTTTTTTAATACTTTTTTTAGGCGATTGGTTTAATTTGTAGAATAAATTTATACGTACAAAGTTAAATTTATAAATTACCAAAATACAACAAGTTGAACTTGTGAAACAGTTTAAAGTAAAATTAGCAATTTGTTCCAAGATAATAGCTATATATTATATATTTTTTATATAATATTTATTATTATTTTATTAATATATTTATTTAGAACTTATTTTTCCTCCAGAGAATGCTAATTATTATGTTTAATTTGTTTTTGTAATAATGTTTTTTTTAGTTCATTCATTAAAATAAACAAAAGCACAAGATTTTGATAAATCATATTAATTTTTATATAAAAAATTTCTTCAAATATTTAACCAAATATTATTTAACTGTAAAAGCAAACTACCAGCATAGTTTGAATAAAAAATTAAAGGTTTTCTATTAAAATAATTGTAAACACATTATAAAGCAAACAGCTTAAAAAATTACATACAGTAGTCACAAAATAGTTACTTAGTAATTATATTTTAGTAATCACCGAAAATTATTTTATGTTAACTTTTTTTTCACAAAAAAGAAATGGTTTCAACAATATTTTTTCTATTCTAATTTGTGCATATTCATTATTTTTTTATTTTTGCTTTTTTGATTGTTGATAATAAAACTATATTTAACTAATAATGATTATGTTGACGATGACGACAGGGATGATGATGATGATGATGATGATGATGATGATGATGATGATGATGATGATGATGATGATGATGATGATGATGATGATGATGATGATGATGATATAAATAAGTATGCTCACTGATACCTCCATAATTCAAGTTCAAAGATTCAATTATTCATATGCAGCAAAAAAAAATTTGAAGACGATTCTAGAATGTTTATTTTTAGTTTTATTTTGTTGATATTTTTTTTTAATTTTTTATTGTATATAAGTTAAAATTGCATTATTTTTAAATTAAAAAATATGTCATAAAATTTTTTAACTTTTCTATCATTTTTATGTAAAAGGAAATCAAGCCAGTGATGCTGAATCAACTGATAGTGACGATGAAGGTTTGTTAAATCGTGCAGGTGTATGGACGTTGGAAGAATGCGTGCAAATTTGTAGAGATAAAATACTTCGTTTGCGTGCATTGTATGTTCAACAGTTTAAACGCATTCAATATATATTGAAAGAAGAGCGTCGAAAAATGTTAATGGCATATGATATGGATCCACATATACTCTCAAAAGTTGGTTTTGCAAAAATTCATGGTATTTTGTTTTTAAAATTTGTTTCTGTTTTAGTACTAAGTACAATATTTATATTTAATTACAAAATATGTGGTTAAATAGTTAGATACTGTTTATGATTTAAAAATATTTACAAATAAAATCCTTTCAAATTGTAGCCGCCTAGATTTGCTAACAATGCTAAAAACATAGATATTGTCACAGTCCTGTAAGGCTGAGGTCAAAGCAAAGACCTCATATTTTGTAACCCACGGCAAACCAGTGGAAAGGGAAAAAATTGTAAAAATTTTGAATGGATAATTTAAAGTAAATGTTTTATAACACATGTTATCATAGTTGCAAGTAGGAGCCTGGTATAAAAATCTTGTTTGAATGTATTATCTCTAGAAATATTAAACAAAAAAATTAAACATAAAAAACATCACGACCACCTAACTGTTTTGATATATCCTAATTCTACTACATGGGTTGTGTTGTCCATTATTCCCAGTTTATGAAATCTTTACCTTAACTCAGAAGATTTGATGCCGCAAAAACCGACCCAAGAACAACTATTTTCAATTTTAAAATGTTTCTACTTAAAAATTTTTTTTTTTTTTTCATAAAACATGGCAGTTATTTTTAGTCAGAGCTAAAAATTACGCTTCAATTTTTTTTTTTTTTTTTTTTTTTTAATTAATTTTTTAACATATATTTTATACAAAAATTAATAAATTATAAAAAAAATCAAAACTTTTTTTTTTTTAAATACAAGGAGGTTTTCGCCAAGCACTGATATCATTTAATAATAATAGTTTTGAACTATTTTAATTAAAAGTAAATTTCATAATTATTGCTGAGCATTTATTTACTTCAGATAAATTACTATTGGCTTCTAACTGTCTAATCTAACTGTCATTAAACATCAATTAGTACAGGTAAAATCTCTTCATTAACATCCTTACTTCTTATGGAATTTTCAATCAATAAAAGTTGCAACACCACTTCTGGTAATACTGATTTACATAAAAACTTCAAACGTCAAACTTTGTTCTTTTTTTCTAGTAACTCTCAACTTAATAGTGGTTGCTTGCAGCCTTGTTAGGAGTGAATCAGAATTAAAAAAAAAAATCCAACTCTAGAATCTAATGGCCATACTCTTCCTGCCATTCCAGTTATACAAGTTAACGCATTGTTAGACATCCAAATCACTCCGATTTCCATTGCTAAAGTTTTTCTCAATTTAACTCTTTTGCGGCATGAGGGTTATCCATAAGTTATGTTGCGCTCTAAAGGGGGGGGGGGGCTTGTGGTTTTGTGACAACTTTTATAAGACTTGTTACTAAAGAGTTAAGGTGTTGTGACAAGGGGATAGAGGGAGTTGTCTAAAATGATAAAAAATGTGCATAGCATAATTTATGGGCGACCCCTTGTGGTCCAGACAACATTTTCTGTTATAGTCATAAAAAAGTGTTTTCCAAAACTCTCTTCAATTCCCTCTAAACTACTTAATGAGTGCTTGACTGAATCTTGTTTTCTTGCCTGCTGAAAAATGGCATTTGTGGTTCCAGTTTTTAAAATTTTAAGAGATTTTTCAACTCTTTTTTTCCAATTTTAGTCCAATCAGTGTTCTCTCAATTATTAGCAAGGCCTTTGAGCCTTTCATCAACAAACTTCTAACATTCTTTCTTGAATCTAATAGCTTACTATCTGACTATCAACATGGTTTTTGAGCTGGCATGCAGATCTTCTCCATAATCTTTCTTCATATGGAGTATCTGGGATAACTAAGTTTTTGAGATAATTAAATTGTTTCTTTCTAACTGCTTTATTAGAGTCATCCTCAGAGGTAACACTTTTTTTAATTTCCAGTATCTTCTTTGGTACCTCAAGGCTCTAACCTTAATCCTGTATTGTTTCTTGTCTACATTAATGATTTTCCTGGCAATCTTACATTTAAAGTGGCTCTAAATGCTGTGACTTGTGAAATTAAACTCCAACAAATCTCAGTTATTTACTGCAAACAACTATCACAATACTATATTAATGAATGGCAACCCTCTCATTGACTCTTCTTTACGTCTTTTTGGAATATTGTTTGACCTCTTTCTCTTCTTGACAAGGTCCGAAAATGCATTGTGAACCTGCCAACCTGGAATCTGCCAAGCTTAAGCCTCTCTCCCATTGCCATAAAATTGCATTTCTTTCTCTTTTCTACAAATACTCATGGTCCCTGGTCAAAGGTGCTATCATCACTAGTTCCTTCAACAATACGCGTTCTTGCTTGACTTGTCATTCAACGAAGTTGCATTCTGTTAGTCTATCTGTCCCTGCATGCTCTAAAAAATTTTATTTGTCGAGATTTTTTCCTCGCATTTCAATCCTTTAGAACTCTATCCTTCTGTCAACTGTTTCCTTGCTCTTTGCTGTATTTTTTTTTCTAGTAATTCCAAACTTAATGGTGGTTGCTTGCTGCCATGTTGAAAGTGAATCAAAAAATAAATAATTATTTAAAAAAAGTTAATGTAAAAGTAATTGTTGCTGTAAATAAAATATAATGAAACTTGTTTCAGATTTTGATTCTTTTAATAAAAATTTTCTGTCCCAAATCCCGTAAATGATTTTTTCTTAGAAATTTGTCAGCTACTAACATGAGTAAGAATCTTTATTATGTGGTAGACTAGTGGTAGCACACTTGGCTCACAAATGAGAAATCTACTCGTCTGATGAAAGTTTTGTACTGAATCTGTTTATCTGCGTATAACAAGTTTGATTTCTAATAGATTTGTTATGTAAAAATAGTTTTAAAATGGTTTAAAAATGGGACAGTAGTTAGATACATATATACTATTTTCATGATATTTAATAAAATATTTGAACAGTTTAGTTCAAGTATACATTATCTTTCATCTTTTTTGTAATTTTTTTTTGCAAACTGGAAAAAAAAACTGCAAATGGAAAGTGGTCCCCTGGACCTGCTTTGTAAGTTTTTTAAAGTTACCTTTTTTCTCTAAAATGACATATTTCTGAAATATACTAAATTCAAATATTTTCAGTCTACCTGCCTCCACTAGCTCAGCCATAATAATGTGACTTATGTTTAAATCAATAATTGAAAAAAAGCTGTTTATTTCACAGAGGAATTTGAAAATAACATAAAATATTGTTCCTCGATAAAACTTTTAAAAGGAAAAAAGTTTTTTGAATGTAATTTGTTTTAAGAAAACATAT
>NC_061164.1:13405729-13475729 GCF_022113875.1 Hydra vulgaris | reverse complement strand
TTAATTTTTTTTTTATTTAAAAACATTTATGATAAAAAATAAACACTTTAAAATATATATATATATATATATGTTTTTATAAAAAAAATCTTTAGTAGTGACTTGTTACTTTATTTAAATTCAATAAAATAAAAACGTAAGTAAAGATCGAAGTTAGTTAATTCAAACAGCTTTCAAAAAAGTTTTTTTTTTCTTCTCCAAAAAAACTTCAATGATTCTTGTGTGAAGTTTATTAGAAACCTTCGCTTATTAAAGTCTAAATTTAAAAAAAAAAAATTTTCAAACTTTTACTTTTTTAGTTTTTACTTATAAAAAAATCTTATATAATTAAATAATATAAACTAGCAGTAAGCAACCCGTAATACGGGTTAAAAATAACTAAACCATTAGTAACAACATAACTTACTACGTTATCTAAAAAAATATATCTAAATACAAATTTATCTGTAAATAATTTTACAAATAAATTTGTATTTAAAGTTCGACTCCCTATTAGCAATGTCATTGCTTATAGTTATAGTTATATTATAAAACAGCAAACAACACATAAAATATGTTTATACACGGTCATTATCAATAGTGTTAAGAAGTATGCAAGAGCTCTGTACTTATTCAGGTTCTATCTCGCTTTATTAATTCTTATTTAAGTGAGACTAAGACAGTGTTTCCAAGGCACCATGTTAAAAAGAAGACACAATAATTAACATAAGAGAGTTACTGTTAAATATGACAAAAACTAATTTTTTTTTAGGATATATTATTTGTTTTGAAGTGAAGGTGTTTTTTTTATCATTTAGTTGAAATTTTCCATAACATCTTTAAATTTTTTGGAGCAGATAAAAAATTTTATTATAATACTTATATAAATGTTAACTTCTAATGTCTAACGGGACACTTACAGGGTTTTGCAAAGTTATAAGTGCACGTTTGCAAAGTTATTAGTGCACGTTTGCAAAGTTATAAGTGCACGTTTGCAAAGTTATAAGTGCATTTATAAAGTTAATTTTAACTCTTATATTTTAAATATCAATGAAAAGAAAAGTATGGAAAACAATTACAGAAGTAACTAAAAATACGATTATTTCAATGAGAAATTGTGAAAAATATTCAATCAAGGAAATATCCAACGCTTGTAATTTAACTCGAAATGCTGTTGGTCAAGTTATAAAAAATAGTGATAATAATATACCCTTCACGTCATCTACAGTAAAAAGAAAAGAAACGTATAAAATCAAAAGTTCTATAAATACAAACATTGAACAGACAATATTTAATTCCGTGGTCTGTAACAATGCCGTAGTTCAAAAAGAAATTCAAACGCACATTTTAGAACAACATGGTAAAAATGTTTCAATCTCGTTAGTTTCCTGTAAATTAAAAAAAATTAAATTTGACACGAAAAAGATTAGCAATCATTCCTCAAGAAAGAAACACCATAGAAAGAATAAATCAGAGATCAATTTTTGCGGCAGAAGTTGCTAGAATTGCTGATTCAAATTTGGTTTTTTTAGACAAAACCAGATTCAATAAACATACAGTGTGCTCATATGGCTATTCTCCAAAAGATACAAAAGCGTACTTGACAGTTCCTGCAAATAAAGGACAAAATGTTAGCCTCATGTGCTTAATTTCCAATTTAGGAGTTGAATGTTACCAATACAAAAGCGGCGCATACAATACACAATCATTTATTGATTTCATCAACATCAAACTAGTACCATTCTTTGCAGTAAATCCAAATAAAATTCTTATCCTAGATAATGCAAAATTTCATAAAGCAGCTGCAGTACTTCAATTACTAAGAGAAAAAAATATTACTCACTAGTTTTTAGTACCATACTCCCCTGAATTGAACCCAATCAAAGAGTTCTTTTCAATGTTAAAAATCCAATTTCAAATTCATGCGTTTAATTCATAAAAGTTTTAGTATTTGACGTCACGGTAGACTTTTAACAAAAGAAAAGTGTAATTAAACTAAGCTGCGTTTTTCTACTGTAGTATTTTTTTAATATACAGCAAAATAAATTTATTTGTATTATTTTTCTAAACATCGCAAAAAAAAATTTATAAAAAGAAAAAATGATAAATTATTTTTATTTTATAGGAGCAACTTGTTTTTTACAGATATCTTAATGATTTTTCAATTTATATATCTACTTATATTTCTTTTGTTCTTAAATTAAAACAAATATTAAAGCTTTACTTACGAATCTTATGATTTTCATACGAGTGTTTTATATTATATAGAACGTTATGTATACGGTCTCTCGTTTTTGTGCAAAAGAGCCCAGTATTATATATTCTGAATCTTACTTATTTTTATTTAAACAATCGGAACTTTTTTCTAACTTCTCTAGTTATTTTTACGCTATGATATTATTTCTTTTCCCGTCGAAAAAAAGTATTAACAATTAATTTCATAAACTGACAGTACTAATTAGAGATATATGATGAATTGTTAACTTTTTTTATTATAAAAATTTTTTGATTACGCTGATTTATTTTAAATTGCTAAATTTGCTAAATTGGATACGGATAAAAAGGAAATATCATTTTATTTTACATTTGATTTTTGATAATGAAACTTTTAAAATGTCGGCAACTCCATACCAATTAGAACCTGTTAAGGTTATGAAAAAAAATTCAAGAATACACTAAACAATACAGTTGACAGTAGTATCAGATATGAAAATTCGTGAAAGGATTTGTGAGATCCTGATTTTGCATTAAAAGTACAATTAATTGCAACACAAGTCGGCATTAGAAATTTTGATTATAAGTTTACTGTTCAATATTTTATAACCATCAAATAAAAACATAAAGAGTGTATATTTTCGCCCGTTTTATACAACTAATATTTAACAAAAATACGGACAAATTATTTTTATATAACGCAATAATTAACACATTAATTAATGATAATAATTCAAGATAAATGGTAATTTAAATTGTCAAAATGTCATAACGCGCGTTAAAAAACATATGATATTAGGTATTTCCCAATTTGATAACAAAACATAATTATTATTTGTGTTCTCCTGTATCACATAAATACGTCACATGGTGTCTAAAAGAAAAATATAATAGATAAGTAAATATAATAGAAAAGAAAAACATTTTTAAAACAGGAAAACAATTAACCTGTTTTTGGCAAACTGCAGTTGTTGTTTTAATGAAGCGGTATTTGATGGTGTTGTTCAATGACATTATTTCATGCTGGCTTTTATTGAGGACGAAAAAAAGGTTTCAAAATGTTTAATAAATTAACATTTATTAAAAAGCCAATTAAAAATGTTTTAAAGAATAGAACTATGAACAACACTAAAGATAAAAAAAACTTATTGAAATATAAACAAATTGTGTTTATAGCAATATGTTTTGTCTTGGCTTTTAGTGAATGATTAGAAACAGTAAGCTCCATGAATAGAACTACCAATTAATCATTTTTAAGATAGACACCAACGGGAAGGTAAGCCAACTGTCTATCAACACAAATCATCACAACAATGTTACAACGATAACGCACAACGATAACGCACAACAAAAGTACATAAGATATTTATAAGTACACATTACACTTGCTCTATACAATGGGAAAGTCAAACCACTTTGAAACCATGGAAACTACATAAAATAGACAAAGAAACAAACTATAAACATATCGTCACGATCATAGCACAATCGCCTAAGTCATTTTTTTCTTGTTTTGAGAAAACTAAAAAAAACTGAATAACTTCAGTATTTCTTTTGCTACGTCACTTTGGTTTATTTTTGGCATTTTTTAACTTAGATGCTTTCATATATTGCTTTAGAAGTGATATGTGTATTACCGTTGAGACACAATAGGATATAGGTCAAAAACAATAAGATATAAGTGAAAATGCGGATTTAGGCAGAAGTGAAAAAGTTAAAAAAAACTCCTTTCTGATTGGTTTAAGATATAGGCGATTTGCCATATTATAGAAGACTGTTTAAGCTATATATTTTAACTCTTAACTTCCGAAAAACCCCCAAAAAATGACTTAGGCAATTGTGCTATGATCGTGACGATATAACATTATAAAACATATTAACACATTACATATTTGTATGTACATATGAGGCTTAATATTAATAGACATTATGTGTTTCCAGAATAATTAAAAAAGGCTAGACAACACAACCTAGCCACAACAAAGCAGTAACTTCACTTGGCACTAAACGCTGCCAAGTCACACCTCTGCTTTAAGTACACCGCTTGGCTGGCAAGGTTAACTATCTTGCTCGAAACGTTTGCCAAGTCACACCACTTTGAAAACATGGAAACAACGTAATATAAACATATATACACAAACTATAAACACATATACACAAACCCTAAACACATAACCTTGATAACACATATAGCCCAAGTATTACATGAACAATTTAAATAACAACTAACACATAACATACATATAACACTTACATAACACATATAACAATTATAAACATGTATAAAGACAAATATAATTACTAAAACAATATAAAATAAAACTATGAAAAAAAGAAATTTTTAAAAAATAAACTATTAAATGCTCTAGCTAAACCACAATGCTGACAAATATGATTCATTTCTCCTAAATAATTATAATCTGGAATAGTATTACTTCTTGCAATACAATCCATTCTTTCATGTCTACCAGCATATCTAGCATTTTGTTGATTATTAATTTCATCTTGCCTCAGCCTATTTCTTGCATTTCTGCGACGATTATTATCAACTTGCCTTATCACATTGCCCTCATTTTGATTCAAATTATTAGATATGCTAGCCGAGCAGCATATCTAATATTTTGAAGATGATTAATTTCATCTCGCCTCAGCCTATTTCTGGCATTTCTGCGACGATTATTTTCAACTTGCCTATTAACATTTTCATCATTTTCTAAAGTAATAGCCACTTCTAGCATATCATCTATTTAAATTTTACTTTTGATTGATAATAGTAACAAAAAAACTTGATCCAGAAGATTGTGATCTTTTTTTCTTTTACTACTCTAAATTGCACATACAAATTATTTTTAAAAAATGACAGGAAATTTTTATTCAAAATAAACTAAATTATACAACAATCTTGTGCTTTTTTTTATAAAAAAATTTTCATAAATATATCTGATAAGAGATGTTTAAACAAAAAATTAACCTATAAAAATAATCTAAATAAAAAAATTAACAAATAGTATTAAAAAATAATGAATAATAAAAATTTTAATAATAAAAGTGCTGCTTAAACAAAAAATAGAAGAAAAAAAGAAAAAAAAAAGTATTTGTAAACCCCTTTTTGTAAACTTCAATATTATTTCTATAAAAAAAATAGTTTAAAAAATATTAAAATAATTTAACCTTTACAAACAATGAAATGACTGTTCAAAAGTTGTAGTTTAATTTAATTTTCTAAATTCTAAAGAAAAGAACAAAAACCTAACAGCATCACTGAAATGTCAATAATATAATAAGCAATATGACAAAATTCAAATTCAATATATAAAAGATTATTTATCTGTTTTTCTTTTCTCTTATTACTTACTTTTTTTTTTCTTCATTATTAAGACTATCTATTTTACATACTAAAATATCTATATTAGATTAAAATTAGAAGATTAAATTTATTAAAGCTTTACATAAGTTAAAAGCAGTTATAAACACTAAATTATTAAATTCGAAACAATGAAAAGAAATAAAATCTGGTGGAAATCAATAAATTATAAACTTAAAAATATTAGAAATTTACATGTGGTTTTTTTACAGTTAATTATCTACTATAGTACATTTTTCAAAGCTGATTAACTGATATGGTATATATTGGGGGCAATAACAGACATGTTATTGTGAACCGAAAATTAAAATAATAGTCTAAACAAATACCAAAAAAAATAACAACAAAATTAAAAATATATTTATTTCTTTGAGAAAAAAAAACAGCAACAAAAAATTGTAAATATCTTCAGATATTTACAATTTTTGTAAATATCTGAAGATATTTAAAATTTTTTTGTTGCTGTTTTTTCCTTGGTGCCTTCCAGCACCCATGTATGGATGAGCTCTCCATTTGAATGAGGGCTCATCCATACCATTATTAAGGCACCATTTATAAAACTGAACATGTTGATATTTGTATTTTGAATAAAATTGCAATTTGAAAAAAAAAAACATAAAAATATAAAGCATAATCCTACCAACTGTAGTAGAACCAGATGACGATGCTAAAAAAATGGAAAAAATAAAATAAAAACCAAACATGTTGATATTTGTATTTTGAATAAAATTGCAATTTGAAAAAAAAATGCATAAATATATAAAGCATAATCCTACCAATTGTAGTAGTACCAGATGACGATGCTAAAAAAATGGAAAAAATAAAATAAAAACTGAACATGTCGATATTTGTATTTCGATTAAAAAATAAAGCATAACCTTACCAATTGTAGTAGTACCAGATATCAGCGTCAGCGCTAAAGAAATAAAAAATAAAATAAAAGTAGGGTAAAATAAGAGTAGGATAAATAAAAACTGAACATGTTAATTTTTGTACTAAATATCGAGCATAACCCTACCAATTGTAGTAGTACCACCAGATGTCAATGCTAAAGAAAGGGAAAATAAAATAAAAGTTAGATAAAGTAAAAACTGAACATCTTAATATTTGCATTTTTATAAAAATATAAAGCATAACCCTACCAGTTGTAGTAGTATCAGATGGTGAGGCTAAAGAAATGGAAGAGAGAAAAAAAAGTAGAATAAAATAAAAACCAAACAGGTTGATATTTGTATTTTAATCTAAATATAAAGCATACCCTTACCAATTGTAGTAGTACCAGATGTCACTGCTAAAAAATAGAAAATAAAATAAAAGTAGGGTAAAATAAAATAAAAGTAGGGTAAAATAAAAACTGAACATGTTAATTTTTGTACTTATATAAAATTATCAAGCATAACCCTACCAGTTGCAGTCATATCAGATGATGATGCTAAAAAAAAAAGGAAAAAATATAAACTAAACATGTTGATACTTAAGCATAACCCTACATAAAGCATAACCCTACATGTTGAAGTAGTACCAGATAATGATGCTGAAAAAAAAAATAGATAAAAATATAAAAAAAGATAAAAGAAGAGAAGAAAAAAAAGAAGAGTAGAATAGAAAAAAAAAAACAAAACAAAAAAAAACAAACAAATGTAATATTTGTATTTTAATAAAAGCATAACCCTACCAGTTGTCACAGTGTTAGACACTAATAATGACACTTAAAAAAAATTAATGTTAAAAATTATAAAACATATAATAGTTAATAATAAAAAGTATGTATGTATCTAAATATAATTTTTACATGTTTTCCTCATCTCATCCATAAAATCATCTAAAACAAAAAAAACTTGAAAATTTTATAAAAAGACATCAAAAAAATCAATCAAATCAGTAATTTGAAAAAATATCTTTAAATTAGGATCAACTGATAATGTTGAGTTAAATTTAAGGCTCTATCACTACTGTGTGTGTGTGTGTGTATGTATGTGTGTATGTATGTATGTATGTATGTATGTATGTATGTATGTATGTATGTATGTATGTATGTATGTATGTATGGATGGATGGATGCATGCATGCATGCATGCATGTATGTATGTATGTATGTATGTATGTATGTATGTATGTATGTATGTATATATATATATATATATATATATATATATATATATACATATATAAAATTATCAATTAGTAAAATTATAAAATAATTTATACCTAGTCTAAGTTTCAATTTTCCTATAAAGTAAAAAGCAAGTTAAAAGTAAACAGTACAAATTAATTAAATCCTAATAACAAATATTTAATGATAAAAATACTGACTGTATTTCTTTAGTGCTTTGTCTAAACAATAAATTTAAATACACTTTTATTAAAATCTTTTAAAGACATATATTATAAAAATCTAATAATTTTAAAAACAAAATTAATTGCTAATTGGCTAACTAATGATTATATTTTATCAGGTTTTATCAGACCTTTATTAGGTCGCTTATGATAAACTAAACAAATTAAATATACAATTAACATCTTGTTTTAGACAGAAGTCATCTTTAACATATATATTTAGTTCTACTAAAATAGTTACAAAATTTACAACTTACTTTCATCTTCCCCATCATTGTTAATTAAATGAAAATTTAACTCCAAAAATACTCTACTAATATTTTAAATTCTACTTAAATATTTAAAAAAGCAACACTTACTTTCAGTTTTATCTCCGTGGTTAACTAAATAGAAATAAATATTATTTACAATCTGTACTTGAATATAATAATATAAATCAAAATATAAATAAAAAAATAATAAATTATAGTAAACCAAAAAAAAAAAAATCAAAGTTATTCATCAAATAAACAAAAAAAAAAATTATTAATCACGACTAATATACTTGATAATGTACTTAAAATGTAACTTAAATTATTATTATGATTATTAATAAGTCTTAATTATCTTTTAGTTTCCACAGTTTAAATTTTTCCTTACAATAAGACTCCTTTGATGTTAAACAAATAAAATGTTTTTAAAATAAAAACTTTACCGTTCATTTTTCTTTTTTCTTATATTACCTTTTTTTGCTGATCTATAATATAATATAATTAAATTAATAAAATTAAATAATACCTATAAAGTAAAAATAAGATTTTTACTTTACAACTCTTCTTTTTATAACAACATAATATCAACAAACACTCGTTCTAAAATAAAATATTGTAAAATTCAACTTAAGTAAACATGTAAAATGAAACTATATAAAAATGATTTCCCTAAAAAGTTAAGAGAAGTTCGTCAGGTCTGGCTCGGTAGACCTTTTGGTTTGACCACATGTACTTAAAAAATGCGCTCTTTAAATTTAAAAAGCCTAGAATCTACTTTTAAAAAAACATTAAACGATGACAAAACGCGACATTGAACATTGAACATTTACTTCTAGCAAATATATTATAGATAAAGAAATACACAACTTTCAATGATAATTAAAATCTTAATTTAAAAGCGTTTTGCTGATATAAAAGCGTTAGTAAAAGATAAATGCATCAAATTTATTTATTTTCAACGCAATTAAAAAACCATTTTTTATCGCATTTGTTTAAAGCCGTGGTTAAATCATCATAGCAAAATATTATTTGCGCGGTCATATAAAGACTTGAAATAGCACGCCTTGATGAACCAAATAAACTACAAGATGAAATAAACCACAAAATATACTTTAAAGTTTTTTAACACCGCAGGCATAGTGCAGCAACAGCCTCAGAATTAAAAGGGTTGATGCCTATTTTGGCCATCTAACTCTTATAGGTAAGAAAAACAGTGTGAACTTTCTTGTTAATGTTTTTCTATAGTGCTTTTTAGTACTAACATTAGGTGTTCTAGGAGCTTAATGATCTTTTAGCCTTGGTAACCTAGATATAATCAATAAATATTTATATTTGTACGTTATATATTAAAGCATATTTGATTAAAATTTGTTTTTATATTTATTAGATGTTTGCTTTTTAGGTTTAAACATAATTAGATATAAATTGCCTAAATATAATCTATAAATAACCTAGGTATAATCTTTAAATTCTTATATATGTTAAAACTTGTATGAATAAATACTTTTATTTGTACGTGTTAAAAGTTATATGAATATTTTTAATGTTTGCTTTTATATTTATTACATTTTTTTTTAGTTGTCAAATGAATGTAAACAACCAACGGTGTATTAAAAAAGTTCTTCCGTTTTCGAAATACTGTTATGATCACATATTAAACGATTCTGATCAGTATCTTTACATATCGTGCATAAATCAAAAAAATAAAGTTTTTACGGAACAATGCCTAAATCCTGTTGAAGGTTTTCTTAAAAAAATTGCTTGTCGTAACCATAATGTTATGCTATCCAATGCTATGGATCAAGCTTGGCACAATTATAAATTGATTAAAAGAACTCACAAGCAAAAATGCAAAAGAAAAGATAACAGATTCAAAGTGTTAAAATCTAAAAAAAGACATCCCGGAAGAAGGAAAGAAAACCTTTCATCAGGTGTTAGTCCCACAGTTGCGAATTCAAGCTCTTCTGTTACTTTAAAATCTCCTCCAATAGAATTTTTTTCTGACTTGTTAACAACAAGTTCTACTAACAATGATGAATCCAATAAAACATTTCAGCATGTTTCTTCAGTAGCTCTTAATAAGTCTTTTTGATGAAAATTTATTTTCAGCTGAAAGTAAAATTTTGAATTTCTCCTAATAAATTAATAGTTGGCTGTTTGAACAACCAATTTTTGTTGACATAGACTGTAACTATATTTCTAGAGAAAAAAAGTGATTCCATTACTTTTTTTTTTTTTTTTTACATCGATAAATGATTTTTGATATAAAATAATTTTCTTTAGAAATTCGTAGGCATTAAAATTGTTAGCCTTATTTTATTTACAAAAGGATGTAATTTATTTATTTAAAATTTGAATTTTTTATTTATATATTTTGGTTGATATGAATATATATGCACACACACACACACACACACACACACACACACACACACACACACACACACACACACATGCACACACACACACACACACACACACATGCACACACACACATGCACACACACACACAAATGACTCTACATGACACTAAATGAAATATTAAATAAAAATTAATAGCTGCTTATTATTTAAAATGAAATATTAAATTAAAGTTTTATACAAATGTATTTCATTAAAATATATTTAAAAAAAACTCAAAAATGTTAATTTTTTGATTTTTTCAATATTGCATATACATTGATTATGCTTGCGACTACAGAGTTTGTGTTTGTGTTAAATTCTGATGAGAGTTGTCATAATTGTGTTAAAAAATGTATAATTTGTTCAATTTTAATTTAGGTAATAGTTTTAGAAACATAAATCATGCGTATTGAGAAATGCTATTTTTGCTCTTCTTCTCTCTACCCTGGTCATGGAATTACCTTCTGCAGAAATGATAGCAAAGTATTTTTATTATTAATAATATTGGTATATTATTACTATCATAGCTATTATGCATAATATATATATATACACACGCGCGCGCACACACATTTATACTGCATCATTTTGAGGTCATGAAATAATCTAAAGTACCATTGAGTCTTATCTGCTGCACAAACACCTGTTTTATTTTAATTTTTTTTTTATTTTGAATTTTTATCATTTTTAAGGGTTGCTTAAAGTGCCTTAATGGTCTTATTTTAAACTCTTTTCTCCTTTTTATCAGCCGATTTTTAGCACAATTGAGCTAGTTCTTTATGTCAAAATAATTTTTTTTATTTTTTCCAGAGTTACTTTTCAGTAAGAAGAAACAAATAAAAATGCGTGGTAATTTTATTTAATTGATATTTTTTATATAAATCTCAAAATTTCAAATATATCAAGTATATTTGATTTTTTCTGATTACTGCGCACCGCTGTAATTTATCAAAAAAATTTTAAGCTAAGACGATATTGAAACATTATTTTAAAAAGCAGTAAATTATTAATAATCTATAAATTTTTGTAACTTAATTTCAAAAATTTTGATATTGATATTGCATTTTTGATGGACCAATTAACAGAAAGGAAGTCTAGAATAGGTGGAATAGACAAAAAGGTACCATTCCTCTGTTAACAGCAGTTTGTCTAATATTAAACTGAAATCAAATTTACATGAAGCCGTGTTAGACAGTGAGCTCTGCTCAAATGGTTTTGAAAAAGAAAATTTTAGTTTTCTATATGCTGATTAAGAGTTGAACAAGAAACTCCAAAAACTGTTCTACTACAAATGTTATTCTCTGCTTATACAGCTGTTGGGGAAGGAATAAGACATAGGCAGCATGCTTCCATAGTTAAAAGCATAATTGCTAAGTATCTTATAGCGCTAACTCTAGCTAATGAAAAATGTTAAGAGCAGAAATTGCTCAAAAACTATACAGCTATGAATATGATGAAATTCATCTGAATCAATGGTTAGCAATTATCAAAAAACTGGTGCAGTTTTGTAGACGTAAAATATTTCAATTGGTAAATTTTTAATGCATTTTTATTTGTTTCTTTTAACTAAGTAGTAAATTTAGAAAGAAAAAGAATTATTTTGACATATATAGAGCAAGCTCAATTGCGCTAAAAATGGACTTTAAAAGGATAAAAAATTCTAAAATAAGACTATTGAGGCACTTGAGTAACCCCTAAAAATTGTCTTGTTTTCTGTAGGGTTTCAGTATATAAATTATAGAGTATAACACTAGATATGAACAATTTTGAGTATTTACATATTATGTAGATTAGGTATTAATGTATAACAGAGATTAAGTATCTACTTATGAAGTAGATTGAGTATCTAGATGTTAAAAATTTATTTATTATATTATAATTATAGTTGATAAATTAAACTTTTTTGAAAGTAAAAATACAAATTACACTTGTTTTTAAGTGAACCAAAATCAGTAACCCAAAAAAATGTAATCATATATAAGTATAGAAAAGGTTGGTGTGGAGTAGACTTACAAAGACCTGTATTTTTACAGGTCCAATCAGCTAGTGTTTTAAATATTAGATCAATGTTTGGCAAACATAAAATTAGACACTCTTAAAGCCGTAAAGCCTAAAACAGATCTGATTCAGTATTTTAAATTTAAAAGTAAATAAATGTATAAGAAGATAAAAAATAAAAATGGTGGCACCCAACCAAAATCATGTTATCAATACTAAATATCTATTATTAAGTACCAGAGAAAATGCATACAAAGAGTGCATTTTACAAAAAAAGTGTCTCTGTGAAAAATAGTGACCAATAGATCCAAATCTTGAAGGTTATTTCGATTGGAAATATTAAAATGTTTATGGTATCATGAGTGGTTTGATGCTTCGTCCGTACCCCAATTAATTAGTATTAATTTATCAGGTTTATTTTTTACATCATCAAAAGATTTTTAAATTGAAGAGCTTAGTACTAAAAGTAATATAGTCATAAAATAAATGTTTTGAGAAAATCTAATTTAATCAGACATTTTAAATCCTTATTTTAAAGGGTTATATCTCTGATAAAGTAGATTTTCTCAAAATATTTAGTGACTTAAGTGCTTTAAGCACTATGCTCTTCAATTCATTTTTTCCGTAACTGTCACTGTGAACACCGCTTTACCAATAAAAAAAATCCAAAAAATGAATATAAATATAGATAAATTTATTATTGAGCAAAAAAAAGAGAAATTATAGCTATGAAATATAGCTTTGAAAGTTTTCCTACTCTATGGAGGATTCAAAACTTTTTTCAGCCTGTACATATAATTATTTATTTATAATAATAAAAAAAAATATATTTTTTAAAAAACTTTTCATACCTAGATACTGTTAAGTTATAACCCATAGTTTTTGTATACACTAAAACAATTATTCAATATGACATTATCAATGACATAACTATCTAAATATGCAATTTAATACATATGAAATTTATACCTTAGTATGTGTAGGCTCAAAGATGTAGGCCTAAATAACAATATAATTAATTATACTTTATATACATATATATCTATATTGTCCAGGTTTTTCGATTTTGTCGCTCAAAATGTCACAAAGCTTTTAAAATGAAAAGAAATCCTCGTAAAGTTCGCTGGACAAAAGCATTTAGAAAGTCACATGGAAAGGAACTCACAGTGGTAAATTTTTTGAATAAGTTTTTAGTTTAGTTTCGTAATCTCTAGGAGCAAAGAAACAAAATTAAATTTTATATTTTGTTTACAGGATCCATCATTTGAGTTTGAAAAGAAGCGAAATACTCCTCTTTCTTATGATAGAGAACTCTGGTCAAAAACAGGTTTTTAAAGTTCAAACAGTTTAAAATTATTAAATTACTTTTTAATTGTTTCATTTTGATTTTATAAATACTTTTTTTATATTTCTGATTTTTACTTATTAAAATATTATAAATAATTATTTTCTAGTGTCTGCCATTAAACGAATAGAAGAAATTAAAACTAAACGCCAAAATCTTTATATAAAAAATAGGTAATTTAACTTTTTTTGAGAGAGAGAAGTAACTAGAAATATAAAAGTTTTTGAAACATGAAGAAACAGTTGTAGTTGATCTGAGTTGGCTGAATGATTAATTAAATAATATGGAAATTAATAAAAGGAAGAAATTATTTAATGATTTTAAAAAGTTTCCCCGATCTTTCTTATCTCCTTAATCTAACCCTAAATCTCTATTATAATGCTTATTAAGTCAGTATTAAAGTGAGCAAATTAAAATCCGATTTTAAGAAAGTAAATTTAATCATCTGGTCGATAAAGGAGTACCTGGGTATTTGTTTTAGTTTCCAAAGTTAAATTTATTAACTAATGGTTAAAATAACTAAATTTACATCATCCCATCAAATTGCAGGTAAAAAAAATTTTTTTAATCTAATTCACTCCTGGGCTGGAATAAGGCTGCAAGCAACTACTATTAAGTTGGTAGTTACTAGAAAACTAAGAATAGAGTTAAAGAGCAATGAAATTGGTTGACAGAAAACTTGAAAAGTTGTAAGTTGTGTAAGTCAGATTGTATAAAGAAAACATGAAGAGAGTTCCAAAGGGTTAAAGTGGGTGAAAAAAACCAGACCAATAAAAGTTTTTGAAGTATGTAGGGACAGATACAGTAAAAAAAATGCGATTTTAGCAGCAACCATGATAGTATTTATAGAAAAAAAGAAAGAAATACAACCTTTCAATGATGGGATAGAGGTTCCAGCTTGACAGCTAAAGCAGTTCCAATTACATTTACAATGCCTTTTTGGACCTTGTCTAAAAGAGAAAGAGCATCATCAGAAGAATCAGCCTAAATATGACAATAGTACTCCATACAGAAAGAAATAAGAGATTTTTAGAGGTAGAGAATTGAGTAAGGAGTTAGTTGTTAGTGAGCACGATAAAGAGAAGCAAACTTAGCAGATCCTAATTTTGCAATTGATTGTATATATTGTTTTCTTTAGAGGTCAGTAGTGAATGATAATTCAAGAAGACTTTATGTCTTCCTAATGAAAAGGGCTCAGTGAGAAGACACTAAATATAATTTGCAAAAATTGCAGAGTGCCTTAAGACTCAGTGCTGGGACCTATTGTTTGTTCTATATATTAATGATATAGAACAAAATTACATTTCAATTCAAATATTTTGCATTTGCAGATTGCCTGGAGAAGTACTTTAAAAGTAGTTCAACACCTCTTGCCCACTATTTTTTTTTTTTAAAAAAAAGTCCTCATTTTTTAAAATTTGTCGACTGTCCTCCGTCTGCCATAACAGCATTTGCCGACTGACTGTCTAAATTTACCGACTAACCTGTTGAAAAGGTCTACATTTGCCGACGATTTTGTCAAAAAGGGTCAAATTTGCCGACTAAATGAACGAAAAAATCATTGATGGGGGGGGGGTGTCACACACCCCCACGCACAACCCCCCCCCCCCTCTTTTTTTTTTTTTTTTTTTTCCCTACAAACACACACACCCATCGTGCTGGTCTTGCTGGTACTCAAAAGAAGGGAAATAATATAATTTTATTATTTATAACAATTTCTTTTTAATAAAAATTTGTAAAATTACCTTTTTTTAGTTTTAGTTACAAAAATATAGTTTTGCTGCAATTAATTCTGTAATAATTTTTTATTTTTAATTGAGACTGCCTGCTCAAACCAAACCCTCAGTCGATGCAGCAGCACTCCTCACATGTTTTACCTTATTGTCAGTCGATGTAGCAGCACTCCTCGCATGTTCTACCTATTTCTCAGTCAAATAAAACATTCAGAATGTATTAATTTTTTTTTTAAAAAAAAAACAAACATTTTGTTCGAATTTTAAAACATTCTAGTCTATTATTTGCACTTTTTCTTTTTTTCAAAAAGCGATAAGTTTTAATTAGTTTCCTGATTTAAATTTAATGTTTTTGACATGTGCTTTGTCTGTGCATTGCTTTGTGCAATGGTTTTGACTGTGCTTAATTTTGTCATATGGCCCCTGCAAATCAAAAGTTTATATATCTTAAAGTTTTTTATAACGTCTCATCGCAAAATAATATAATGCATTAATATTTTGCTGACTTCACATTGCATTTATTCTTTAATTTTCTCATTCCCCCTAACAATTTTCTTATTCCCCCTAAACTTTTTCTCATTCCCCCTAACAATTTTCTCACTCCCCTAACAATTTTCTTGAAGTTATCCAAAGATTATTATTCTATATTTACATAGTTATATAGTTATACCACTAAAATAATTAAAACTAAAATAAAGTAAAAACAAAATTGAACATCTCCACTTAACAGAATTATAAGTAAATATTTAATAAAGTTTTTTTTATTTTTTTGCGCCATTAGATAACGAATGGCATGAGAAGTTTATCACATTTCCATCAATTGTTTAAAAGAATAACATGTTACTTGTACAAATCAAGTTGCCTGCGAAAGACAGGAAATTTTTTGTTTGTTTTTTTTTCCAGTAATATAGTTGGCAATTATCATTATTTATTACTTGCCATAGGTACTCATTGTAACAATGCAATCTTCAATGCATTTTTTTAGGGCTTTTTGTTGGAAAAGTTTTTGTTTTTCAGATTTTTTTTCCTTAACATGATTAAACACAGCATCAAGTAAGTTCATTGGTAAGCTCATCTTCAGTGTGCATTCACAGCTTTGAACCCCAGTTTTGTGTATGTTGAGTAATGTAATGAAACATTTGCCAAATCAAACCAAGCATGAAGTGGTGAAAGTTGCTCTTAAGGACTTGTTGATTTTAATTGATCTTTTAAAATATAAATGCAAGATTTAATAGCCACAGTGATATT
This sequence comes from Hydra vulgaris, assembly GCF_022113875.1. Taxonomy (NCBI): domain Eukaryota; kingdom Metazoa; phylum Cnidaria; class Hydrozoa; order Anthoathecata; family Hydridae; genus Hydra; species Hydra vulgaris. The sequence continues at coordinate 13,458,857 of NC_061164.1, read as the reverse complement.
AGTACAAAGTTGCTTTGTGTGCGTACGTAATTAGTTTTAAGAGCGGAAATTTTTTTAAATATCTTTTGCTAATGATAAAAGAATACGATATGCTGGAAAAAGATTTGCGCATCTTAAAGTGCTTTCCATAAGAGCCATAGAGCCATTGAAATTGCCAATTTTCAATTTTCATATGACTAATTCAAAAGTTTAATTTATTGTTAAATCTGGTTACAATATCATGTGGTGGACAGGTCTCTTGAAGTCCTTGTTCATGTTGATGTTTTTTTAATCATTTCAGACCTACAGAAGAACTGTTGAAAAAACTTGCAATTTTGTGTATTAAACTAATCTGGTTTTTAACTTGCTGTTGAGCATTCAACACACTTAATGCGTAGTTAAAGAATATGTGCAGCTAATGGTTGCCAAGTAGTTTCTAAATGAGAAGCAATAGCAGGCATTAGGTTTTTGTGTCTGTGTTTGCACACAGCACATTTCTGTTTCAATATTTCAGCTTTTCAGTTAATAATAATCTCTTTAGTTTTTCAAGAGGTATGATCTGCATCGATATCTTTAAGATTAACCACAGATTAGCAACGTGTTTTTAGCTTCCAAATCATTAGAGCTGTTGCAAAACCAGTTGCTGTTTTTTTGGATTAACTATACTAATAGTAACAACATAAATTAACTCCTGGTAATTATATCAAACAACTGCAACCAGTTATTTATAGTATATTCTCTAATAGCATATATATTGTCAAAATAACATAAATCGCTACTAATTGCTTTTGTATTCATAATTGTTTATTTATATTTATTTAACTTATTCAATTCTTCACTGATAAAATTACTTAGGTCCATATGTTTAAAGCCTATATAAATTCTGGTTGTTTCTCCTCTTCACTACATATTATCTATTACGCTATCACTATATTATCCCTTCTTATTTATTCTTGAAGATTGTTAGAGGCGTCCTGGTTTAATATAATCATGTTTTTCTGTCTTAAATGTTTCATGGTTCATTTAATAAATGCTTTGCTTGATTAAGAATAGTTCTTTTGGTTCTAACACCTTACTGTTGCATGCTTGAGTGATTTGAGTGACTAATGTTTTAATTTTTTTTTTCTAACATTTGGCATGAGGCTTTGTTTCAAGTTTTTAGAACAATTGTTTTTCTAAAACATCTGATTTTGACAATTTACATTTTTTTGTTTGTTTTGCTTCTGCTTGTGTATGAAGTGTTTTCTTTCCAGATGACTCCAGAGATGTGATTTTGTGACAGAGTTTTGTACACTGTGGTTTTGCTAGATTTACATAAATAAAATTGATTTTCTTCAAAGTATGACTTAATAACTGCCGTCATTGTTTCCGTAGAAAGTATTACTTAATACTTGTTGTCATTGTTTAAATAAAAATATAGGAATTTGAAAGAGTTTGCAAAATAAAAAGTCAATTTTAAAAAGAATGTTTTCTAATTTAATTGTTTTACAAATAATGGTTGATTAATGAATTTTTAATGAATTATGAATTATGAAAATGTTTTATGTATGATTTTTAAATTAATTTATAAAAAAAAGGTTTTCTAAATTTAATTGCCCTCCCTGAAAAAATGCACAAAGCATCGAAATAGTAGTTGTGTATTTCTTTTATAGCTCGGTTACTTTAAATAATTTAATTTAATGGAGTTTCGAAAAGATTAAGTGCTACAATTTTTACTTTATGATTAAAAAATTTAGTTTTTGTTCAAAGAAACAAATAAACTACAAGAAAAGTTGTTTCAACAGCAACTTGTTTTAGAATTGCGCCATCAGGGCTGCTTTGAAAAAATTTGTCCCAGGAGTGACCCTGTGTTCCATCGTCATAAATTTATACTTGCATGCAATTTTTATTTCAATATTTTTTTAATAGTATGGTTATATAAATAAACCTGCTCTAATTATGTTAAAAAGTGCAATTTTGTAATTTATTACTAAATATTAGAAAGTTTATTAAGAAACCTTAATATGTATGTGTGTGTGTGTGTGTGTGTGTGTGTGTGTGTGTGTGTGTGTGTGTGTGTGTGTGTGTGTGTGTGTACACACACATACACACACATAAATATATGCCTTGCAAAGTTGTAAAAAATTGAAAAATCAAAAATATTGAGCTTTAGTGCCAGTAGTACTAGAGCTAAGCTATTTAATAGTCTACTCAATATTGCAATAAACTTATCAGTAACAAGAACTTATTTATAGATTTATGTTTCTTACATTTAAGTTATAATTAAAAGCACTCAAGTATAAAATATATGATAACAAAACAAATGTATCTGTTATGATAACAAAACTAGTGTTAGACATCTGTTATAATAACTTTGTATGTTACTTAAAACCAATTCACTGAATTGCTTGGTAACTTGAATAATTAACATTTTTTTTTTAATTTGCTTTGTTTTTTAATCTTTTTTTAATTATTTCATTCATATTTAGATTAAAAGTAGCAAAGAAACTGTCTAAAGAGCTCGACCTTAAAGAAGTTCAAAATAACATTAATTTGATAAAAGGACCAAGTAAGTATTTATGAGCTTTTGGCTATTACTTAAGAAAATTACTTTCTAGTGCTTTCCTTATAATGATCTATACATCGTATCAGATAAGTTTTTATTTTAAAATTTAACAAATTTGCTATCTTTAATTAGAGAAATAAATAATAATTTTTTAATTAAACTTTTAAAGAAATTCAGTAAATTCTCGATAACTCAAATCTCCAAATCAAAATAATCTCATAATCAAAATCTCCAATAACTTAAAGTGCTGTTGAAGCCAATTTCTCATAAAATCTCTTGTTAACTCTAACATTTCTTATATAAACCACTCAGTCAAACCATTACTTATTATACTACAAAAATTACATACAACTATAAATACAATTTACAACTCGTTTTCTTTACTAATTTTCTAATGACATTACCATTGGACGGATTTGTTGATTTCTGTTTACACTAGATGAGTGTGCTATTTTTTGTTGGATGTATTGTTTTATGTAGTGTATATATGTAGTATATATATGTAGTGTATATATGTAGTATATATATGTAGTATATTATGTAGTGTATATATGTAGTACATATAGTGTATTATGTAGTGTATATATGTGTATATATAGTGTATATATGTAGTGTTTTTTTTTAATAGTTTTATAAGAAGTGTTGTCTGAACTTTACACAGTTTTCGCACTAGCTCTGAAAATTTCGTAGGCTAACACAGAAAAAAAGTTGTTGTTGTTTTTTTTTTTTTTTGATAAATTCTAATTTCGTTATTTAATACAGACGTCTTCGAGGGCAATACAAAGATTATAACGGTCATATAATTTCGATACCATTTTTATAGTAAGATTTATTTTTAGCCTCAAAATAAGCCTCAGTTTAAGTGGTTACCTCTTCTTCAACGCTTAGTTTTTTTTCAGCGAATATTCTCTTGCGGTCTGAGAACATAAAAAAGTTGCTGGGGGACAGATCTGGAAAATACTGTGGATGTGGAAGCAGTTTAAAGCCCAGTCGTAATTCATCAAATTGTGACATGGTGCATTATCTTAATGAAACAGCACTTTCTTTAAATTGGGTCATTTTTCTACAATTCGTTTAAACGCTATATAATAGTTGTTGTGTTGGTGGTTTTTCCCTTTTCAAGATAGTTGATGAATATTATACTCAATATGTTAAACCAGTCGGTGAATATTATACTCAAAATGTTCAAAATCTAACAAACTAATAGTCCTACGACTATCATATTTATAAACGTGTCTTGATTTTTAGTTAGCCCCAACCTTGAAGGTTGGGGCTAACTAAAAATGCGCCTACGAATTTTTCAGCCCATCTGTTAGATGTTTCTAAATTATTAATTTTGCACTGATTTCTGTTTCAACATGCACTTTTCTTTTGTTAATTCCCATTCATATTCTGTACCTCGAGTTCTATAGATTTACACTTTGTCATTATCTCTGTAATCAATTCTGAATTTATCTCTGTTATTAGATAAAACCTTTTTTTTAACTTTCGCTATCCAACTTTTATTCTAGTTTTAATGTTTTTGCAATAGTTTTGATCGTAAATAATGTACTATTAAAGTGTATAGGATTTTAAATAAAAGTTTCTAGGGTTTTAAGTCTTCAGGATTCCAGATTTTTTAATTTTAGTGGATATATATTTATTGAAAAAAAAAATCACTGGGCATTTAATTTATAGGATTATCACAAGCATACATTGAATTGAATTCAATGTTTGTTTGCACCTAATATCGCACTATGCGTCGCTCCTATGCAAAATGAGGAAATAGGCTTATAAATAAAGAAGCATTCAACATATTGAGCTAATTTTTTCACAAAACATCGAATTTTTGTTTAAATTTCTATATTTAAAAGAAAAATATGCGGTTTTTATAAAATAAAAGATAAGTGTATTTTTTTCGGTTCATCCGGACTAATTCCTAAATAATCCGGAAAATTACATTAGTCGGGATATTTTTATTCAAAAAACAGTAGACCCCAATATTTTATAGAATTTTACAAACGTTTTTAGAAATTTATAAACAGTATCATTGAATATAAAATTATTAAAATTATTAACAAATCTGCTTTCATCTGATTCTTCGTTCTTTAGTTTTTTACAATGTTTCTCAACGTTCTAATAGATATTTTTAATAACTTGTGGCTGTTAAAAAAACCAATTTTTAAAAAATTCAACACAGAGCAGCTCATCTGTATAACATTTTAGTTGGTATAATTCTTTCTAGATCAGTTAATTACTAATTAAAATTTATTAAATTATTTCTTAAATATTTTTTAAAAACAAAAAACAACAAAACTTTGAATTGTTATTATAAACTATATTGAGATTTCTTTACCAAAAAAAAAATTAACAAAAATAGTATAACAAAAATGCTCTAAACTATTAACAATAACATAGAGGTACATATCAAATAGCATAGAGGTACATATCAAATGTCGCAAACAAATGATTAACTGTATCTCTAGTGTTTTCTGCCAAGAAAGTTAGACGTGCATTACTAACTTGTGCAGTTTTGCTTTCTTTGTTTATTATTTTAAGTATCCTCCAACCTATTGGAGGATACTTAAAAAACCTAAAAGAAACCAAATGAATTATATGTACAGATTGTGACAGGTATGTTTTTTTTTAAATGTGCTATTAGTAATGAATGCAAATAGATATTCAGATATCTGATTAAAAATCTATATATCCGGTCTTGTAGTCGTAAAAATCTATATATCCGGTCTTGTTGTTTATATGAATAAGTAAGTCTCGAAACAATTTATTCTGATTTAGGTGCTCTTTGTGATACACTATAAATAATAAAAAATACATTAAAGCATATGCAACACCAGCAAAAATATCACAATTAGAAGTTTTTTTAGTAAACATAGTAAAAACAATATGTGTGTGTATATATATCGTTGGTATACAAGTTTGATATACCACACAAATTTAATAAATCAGTTATTAATGAGTTTTATTTTAACTAAATTTTAAAATCAGTTATTAAGATTTTTTATTTTAACTATTCCACAAAAACTTATTATTTTAACTATTACGAAAAAACTTATTTGTTCATTATCTCAAAATGATGTATTTGGACTTGCAGTTCCTTTGTATACCGACGATATATATATATATATATATATATATATATTATATATATATATATATATATATATCATCTTCTTTTAGTTTATGCTCACTCTGCTTGATAAATTGATTACCCTGTTTAATCAGATTTTTTTATTAATTGATCCTCTTCATATGTCCTAATCTATATTTCAGGATCTTTTTCTTTTATATATTAGTTGTTATTATTAAAAAAGTTATAAATTGTATTTATTTAGCATTAATTGTATTATTTATATATATATTTTCACAAATTTTTATTAAATAAAAAGCCAAACTTTCCAAAATGTTAAAAATTCACTGTGAAACCAGCATAAAGTGATAAAAACGTGGACTGCAAAAATATAGCACATGCAAATACATTTTTACTTGTGAAAATATGCCTTGGAGGAAAATCATCAAACAAAAGTTTGCCGATATTAAAAGTAAATGATTTTGAAACATTGAACACGCCTAATTTGAAAGTTATAACTTCAAGACTAAGAGCAAATGTACCGCTCTGCATCAAGTTTTGTTTTTTATACTTATTATCTAACCGGTTTTTAATAAAACCCACTACAATAATTTGATTTTATACCTTGTTACCACAGAGGTAGCCAGAATATTATTTCACTTCTAAAAAGTCTATTTATCGCAGAACATATATAATAAATAAAAAATTGGCTACCTCTGTAGTAACATGGTCTAATCAATCAATTTTTACGGACACACAAAAACAATGATTCAAATTTTTTTTTTTTCTTTTCTTGGTTTTTAATTTACAAAATGCATCATTTATTTGATAATATGCAAAAAAATTGAGGAAATTTGGAAATTATTGTATGTAATATAAAGATTTTGTAAAAACCCGGGTTTTTTTACTCCTGAAAATCTTGCACTTAAAAACAGGGATTATCTTTTTCCGGATATTTCCGGAATTCCAGATTTTTTTTTTAAACTCTTAGTTTTTCCGGAACATTTTCAATACATGCAAGTTGAGGTATAAATTTTGGTAATATATTGGTTTTTTAAAGCTTTTTCACTCATCACTCATGGAAAAATAATGAAAAGTGTCAAAAAAAGTTAGAAAAAACTTAGCTAAAAGCGAAATTAAAAAGAAAATAAGGGAAAACAAATTCCGGATTTTCAAAATATGACTAGCATGATCTATGCTTAAAAAGGCAAATTTAAAAAAATTTGCAACAAACATTTTTTTATTAATTAATGCTAACTTGTTTCGGTTAAAAATATTTAAAATATTAAAATTAAAAATTTTTTTTAGAAAAGTAATTAAAATCCTATTTCTGCTTCGCGACGCATAGTGTGTCGGTTGGTTATATTTTTTAATATAAGTAAAAACGTTTTTTAGGCTATGTTTTTCGTATTTTTTAAAATAAAATGTTAATACTTATAATGTATAACTTTTTTCAATAGTTAAACGCAAACAAAAGATTTCTCTTACTCAAGAAGTCAAAGTTGCTGAGGTTGCTATGGAAACAGAATAGAAAACTCAGACTATGTACGTAAAGAAAATACTAGCAATACTGGCAATAAAAGTGTCAGTAAAGTGAAAAGTCGAAAAAATTTAATATGAATTATTTGTACTCTTTTTCTAGAAATAAAAAAATTTACAAATAAGGTTTACAAATATTTATGTTGATATCGTAAGTTTCTGAAACATCTTTTGTAGCATATGTGTAAAGAATAGAAATGTAAATTTACCTTCTAGCACTGCGCAACTTTACTTTTTTACTTTTGCATTTGGCTTTCCGAATCACGATCGTTTAAAAGCGGCAAATTATTATACGTAAGCGCATTAAAACTTTCAAAAGTTTAGATTTGAATGATGGCTACGGTCTTTAGTTACAAAAATATTTATTTAATAACAACCATATATTTATAATTTCAGGTATTAATAAATATCTAAATCTTATTCTTTGAATCAAATTAATATTGGGATTAAAAAGTTTATTGATAATAAAATGATAATAATAAATAGTAAATGTTTTAATGCTAGATTTAATTTTTTTTTTTAATTTTAATTTATAACTCTAACAAGTATTAATTAAATTTATTTACAAACACTTGTTTTTAAAACCTTTGTTTTAACTCATGTTAAACATGTATATGTAATTACTGTATACACATATTTTTGAATATATAATATAAGAGTATACACATATTTTTGAATATATATATATATATATATATATATATATATATATATATATATATATATATATATATATATATATATATATATATATGAATATATATTCTCATATATATATATATATATATATATATATATATATATATATATATATATATGTATATATATTTGCGTCACGGTAAGGAAGTAGACGTGAACTTCCTGGTTAAATGCACTTCCGCAGTGCTCTGTGACAAGACCGTTAGGTCTTCTTGGGGCACCTATCAGGCAAATATTTTGTATAATTAAATAGTATAATACGTATTTACATATATCATTTATGTAAGTACTTATCATACTGTTGTCATAGTGTAAACTTAAATAAAGAAAATATTTGCCTAATACATTCTTACTACATGTAGGAATGTGTTATCCTGGAACAAATTATATACAGTTGAACATACTGTTTGTACAATTGTATATACTTATTAAGGCCTATTAAAGTATTACGTACAATACCTAAGTATGTTAACAATATGTATATAAATTAGTTGAAAATCACTTAACAAAAATTTTAAATTTAACACAGTAATACATTAATAAAGGCTCATTAGAAATTTCTGATGAGTCTTTTTATTGATGAAGCACAGCGTTAAATTAAAAATTTTCATTAAGTGATTTTCTACTGATTTTATATTATCCTGTTCTTTTAAGAACATTACTTATAACATTACTTTTAAGAACGTTACATTAGAGTACTCTATTTGTAGAATACATTTTTAAAGTGTTTATATATATGTATGTATGGTATATATGTGTGTGCATGTGTGTATGTATGAACTTATAAATGTATTTGTGTGTTATATATTTATATATATATATATATATATATATATATATATATATATATATATATATATATGTATATATATATTATATATATATATATATATATATATATATATATATATATATATATATATATATATGTATATATATGTATATGTATATATGTACATTTTATGCGAATATGTAATGTGTGTGTGCACATAATAGATATATATATATATATGCATATATAAGTATGTATTATGTATATACAAGGTCATGTGGTTCCCAATATTTTTTTTTTTTCAGAAATTGTTTTTAGTCTTTATACAATTATTCAATTTTCCACAGTACAGATTATTATAAGACTGAGAAATTTTAATTTAATTTCAATTTTAAATTTTTTGTTTATTGCTTGTATACAGAGGCGTAAATGAGGGAGGAGGGGTGAATCCTTGAAAAGTAGTAGACTGGCTTTTGAAAAAAAAAAGAGGTCCTCAAAACTAAAATTTACCCATAGTCATAAAAAGTATAGTCTGGAAACGCAGGCCGTTTTTAATTGTTTTCATTGTATAAGTTGAAAATCGGGTGGTCTTTGTAAATAAGGTGCAAAACAAACTTTTATGATGGCTGAAAGTTCAAAAGGTTTGAATAATTTTGAGACTATTTTTGAGTTGCATCAAGACGAGTGTGATTCTATTTTTGAAGTTATTGACGACGATTTGTTAAATGACGTTGCCGAAGAACAACATGCCTCAGATATTCCACAAACAACACTTTCCTGTCAATTTCGTAACAAGAAATGTTTGAGCTCTAGAGGTCTCACTCGTCACGTAAATAGTAAACATTCCGATGTTTTATCAAGTCATTCTAAAGTTTCATCAGATATTAGAAAAACTAAAATATCAAAAGAAATTCTTGATCTTGAAGACTTTCAGAAATATTTAGAAAGAAGTGTTGCAAAGCTTCATCAGATAATTGTTTTGAGTCCATACAAAATCATTTTAAAGCTTATGTAATTAATTTTGATATAGCTAACACAGCATATCAGATTATAAAACCGATTTTATTTTTATTTCAAGGAAGTGTTGAAAATTTTTATCCAGATTTTTACAAATGTATCTTTGAAAAAATTGATTCAATTTTTATAGGATTAAATACACAGTGTTCAACCTTACTTGGATTTGAAGTGTGTAACCATATATTGTCGCATCTTTCTGGTCAATCAGTTCAGAATGATACAATTTTATCTGGGAAGGGTTTTGTACTTTCAAATAGGAATCGATCTGTTATTGCTTATTTATGTGGGTATGTTTTTAGCACATTATATCGTCGCATCAGCTTTTCAGATATTTATAAGGAAGAATACTATCAACAGTATATATCTATTTTACTTGCTGCTAAATATCAAGGAAGTGATGATTTTCCTGAGCACAAACTTGTTAACACGCCTAACAGATCAAACTTGTGGAAAATGAAAATTGAGGCAATTTGTATTTTTATTACCGCTGAAACAACCTTTAAAAAAATGGTTAGTAAGTCTATCAATAAAATTGACAGCAAAGATATTCTATCCTCACTTCTTAAAGATACAAATATTTTATCTACTTTTTCAAGAATTAGAAGTGAAACTGATACTTTTGTTAATAAAGAAGTTTGTTTAAATATTATTGAAGACATCTTGAATTTGTATGTGAAAGCAAGGACATTTTCCTATGTCAAGGATAATCTACAGGCTTACAAAATTAAAGTTCAACAACTCAAGTCTAAGTCACTGCGAACTTCACTAAAAAAGAAGAGTACTTATTAATATGTATATTAATAAGTATGTATATAATCAATTATATGTAAATTTCACATTTGACAATTCAAAACAATTATCTGATATTATCTCATTTTTTAAAACAGCTATTATCATAGTTACAAATGGCTAAAAACATTTTTGTGGTATCAGAATATTTATATTACTAGTTTTTTATTAAATTGTTTTCTTTTCATTAGAAAAAAGTTTTCTACAATCAATCCAATTAGTCAAATAAGGATTTTGCTTTGCAAAAAATTTTAATAAATGGGAGTTGAAATCAAAATATAACTATATAAAATTTACAGTGACTTTATTTTGTGGGGATTGGAAACTTTACATAGTTGATAGTTTTTAGATAACATTTAGGGCCAAGATGGTTTTTATTACAATATCCTATTTATTTTGAGCTTATTAAGTTTGCTAATTGAATTTTTTTATTTAATAAAATTAAGTTAAAAAATCAGTCTGTTTATTATAATTTACTTGTTATCAACAAGAAAATCATATCTCACAACTAAAAAAACCGTTTAGAGTAAACTAACCTTAAAATAAATATAAATGCACTAATGAAAATTTTCACCCACCCATTTATTAAGTCCTCTACCCAGTTAGAAATTTTTAAACAAGAGCATTTATTTTGCACAAGATCAATATATATTTTTTGAGAGTATATGAAATAAGCAACTATAAGGGAGGGTCAAGGTTTAAAATTATGCTGATCAATCATGTTTTGAAGTCAGAATGTTTTTTCACAAATTTTAGGTTTTGTTTGCTTTTTTTTTTTAATTTTTTTTACTTAAAAAGCTAAATCTTTATGAATTATAATAGATTATAAAAATTTTTACATGAGTATTGAACTTTAGTTCGAGAATCTTATGTAACACATAAGCATTAAAATATTTTTCATTATTTTTTGAGCCCCTTTTCCCTTGTAATCAAGTTTAATCATTTAGTAGAATCACTCTAACTGCACTTATAACACCAATACTCTTATTTATATAAACATTTGTTTATACTTATGTCAAAAAAGGATGCTTTGCAAAAAATTGCGATGATAGGAGCCTGAAAACAAAAATGACCCAAAACTTTTTGCCCCCCCTGCTTCAATCATTAGAGCAACAAGTTGGTAAAATATTTTTGTACATTTCTCAACTAGGTTTATATTCATTGATAAACTTTAAATGTTATAGTGAAATATTTTAGCGTTCAAAAATTAAGACCTTGCAAAGTTTGAACCTTTCTCAATTTAAGGGAGTTACAAATTTAATATGGTCATAATTTTTGAACATTAAAAGATTATATTATAAAACTTAAAATTTATTGATAAATATGTCTAGTTGAGAATAATACATTAAATATTTTATTTTTAAAAAATATTTTATCAATATTTTATATTTTTCTCAGGTTTGGGACAGGGTGAAAGAAAATTTTAGAGCTTTTTTGTTCCCAGGCTATAATTCTTTATACTTTTTGAAAAGTATCCTTAATTGAGGTAAGAATAAACATATAAATCTCAAAGACTAAAAAATGCTACATCTCCCCTGATGTATATTGAAATTGTCTATATTTTATAAAAGCAGCCAAGAAAATTCAATGTTTTCTTTCAAAAAAAATGCTTAACAAGCGATCTTTTTTAACATAAATGCTTTGTTTTAACTAAAGATATAAAGCAACTATATAAACAAAACTGGGGCTATTATTTATTTACATTTTTTAAATTTAGTTAATAATTATGAAATTTTAGCCTCAAATTGTCTACTACACTAGTGTTGACCTTGCGTTATCAGCAGGGTCGACACTAGCATATTAGACACTAATTAACCAATCTATTCAAGCGAGAAATTGTTTTATATAATTACAAACCAGTATAAAATTATTGAAATTTATTTATCTTTTATTGATCAAATCAATCAATATTGGGTCATGAAGTATCTGTTCATTTAGCCAATAATGTGTTTTAACAATTTGTGGCTATGAAAATAGCCGTTTTAAATAAGTGTATTATAGAGAAGTTTTTATTCGCTTTCTGCATGGTACTAGCTCTTCATTAATTTCAAAATGAAACTCTTCCTTGGAATTATCGGAAATCTTTTTTCAACTCAATACTTAATGTTGGAAGTTTTCATATTGCTAAGGAACTAAAAAAAAGGAAAAAGAAAAAAACTACTTTTAAATGAAAAATTAAAAAATAGATTTTTTTTTTAAATTTTTACCTAGATGTTTGAACACTCCTTTTTGGTAAATTTTTTGAAGGTAAAGATCCTGGTAAAAGTCTTGCTCTAGCTGAATCTATAAAAAAATGTTATTTCAATATTTTTAAAACAATGAGCTAATAATAGACTTATTTAAAATAATATATATAAATGCTATCAGAAATATAAACATATATATATATATATATATATATATATATATATATATATATATATATATATATATATATATATATATATATATATATATATATATATATATATATATATATATATATATCATACATATATATATATATATATATATATATATATATATATATATATATACATATATATATATATATATATATATATATATATATATATATATATATATATATATATATAACATATATATATATATATATATATATACATACATATATATATATATATATATATATATATATATATATATATATATATATATATATATATATATATATATATATATATATATATATATATATATATATATATATATATAAACATATATATATATACATACATATATATATATATATATATATATATATATATATATATAAACATATATATATATACATACATATATATATATATATATATATATATATATATATATATATATATATATATATACATATATATATATATATATATATATATATACATACATACATGTAATGATTCGCTGCAAAAATACTACATTTAAAGCAAATTGAAGTTATTTATATAATAAAGTTAACAAAAATACATGTAAAGATTCGCATACATGTAAAGATTCGCTGGCAATTTGTTTTCTTAATGCTAAATCAATCAAACGATCTTTTATGACAATCTCAATCAATTTTTTTCTCTATTCAACATTATAGTCATCCTGACCTTTAGGAAGACTGAATATAGCTATACCGTGTGAATAACGAGAAATAGTACAACCATATATTGAACAATTTGCTTCAGGCATTGTACTTATAGTTAAACTATAAAAAAATTATTTGTTTTGCACCTTAAAGTAGGCTGGGTACAAGAACCTAACATCAACGCAAAAACTATCGTTCCCAGGCCGTGTTTCCAGACTATTTATTCTTAAGACTATGATTTACCCAACTGAACTGTGTCAAATACCCGACTAACCGACTAAATTTGAATAAAAACCCACTATAACTTTAAAATCACTTTTTTTTTTTTAGTTTTGTTTTAGTAACTAGAAGATTTAATTCCAAAATTATATAATGCAAAAATACTACATTTAAAGCAAATTGAAGTTATTTATATAATAAAGTTAACAAAAACATAAAAAATTCATCTTTGAAAAACAATAGAATTATCAGGTAGAACACTAAGGTCAGCTCAAACAATTAGCAAGAAGAATTTCAAAACTATAAACACATTATACTAAATTATGTTTTATTGTAATTATATATTTTTTATATTGAGATTTTTTTTTTTTGCAATAACAGGCTACATAAAATAATTTACCTTCATACAGATTTCAGTATAAACCAACAGGGAAAGTAGACAATATTAAAGAACAAACAGATAAATAGTTGCTAGTGTAAATTTTATTTATTTATTCAATTAAAATTATTAGGTTTTTTATGTCTATTACAATATTAGTGTTTTTAAATCAAGTAAAGATTGCTAATTTATTGCAAATTTAGCATAAATTGTTTTATTTTTTATGAAGAATAAAAATTAAATCCCCTTAGCTAAACTAACTACCAAAAAGATTAAAATCTTAATCAATTAAACAAAAAAAAATTTTAATTTTATTGCTCAAATAATGAGAAAAAGTATTTTAAAAATTGTAAACAAATCACAAAAAAAGTCATTTTTTTGTGTTCATATTTTTTCCATAATGAAACTTTTCTTATCATGCCTGAAATAATAATTTACCTATTTAATCTATGTATAAACTTACTTAACTCGATATGTAATTAGAAACGTATATTATGACCTAGAATATACAAATAAGTGGTTTTTTAATTACATATTTTCTATTACTGAGGGCCTGTAGCCATTTTTTATTTTCTCAAGTTTATAAAATCCTACTGCGCTTGCGTATAATACTTTCCGCTTTATTCTAATATCTAAACGTCCGTGAAATAAGTAACTTACACGAATGCTCAGCGGGCCAGGTGGTAGACAAAGTAAAATAAAAACATTCTCAAAAATTACATTATTATATACCATTTTATAGCTTAAACGTTTGGATTTTATAAGATGTATATATTTTAAGCTGTAGAATAAAAAAAAATAAGTTTTTTTTTTTAAATTTAGGCAATAATTTTTTGTTACTAAAAAGCATAAAACAGTTGTTAATTTTAAAACTTCTCTTTTTATTGCACAATTAAATAAAATTAAGTATTATCTTTCAAATGAGCTGTTGCAATACTATTTTGCACGAATGTTAGGGATCGCCTATAAATTACGCAACGCTAAATTTGCTACGCTAAAACTGAGGTAGGAGATCTTAGGCTCTTTTACGCGGCGATTTTCATTAAACTTATTCTACTATTTTGGCCTTTTTTATAACTTATAGATCTGCGCGAGAAAACTTTTGCTTTCCCTCGCTTTTTTATTTTGTTTATTAGTGAAATTAAGCGTCGTGTAATTTATGGACGATCTCTTAGATCGAATAAATTGATTTCAAACACGGGATTATTTTTGTTCAAAAATCTCCCGACTGCCAGTTTGCGCGTGTTTCCACACAGCATTAAAATTTTAATAGATTAATCAATATCAAAAGTTTTTGCGAGTGGTTTCTATCGATTCAGACATTTCGCGCTAAACTTGAATTTGATTTATAAGAAAACAAAGCGTATGGATCATTGGTTTATGTACCTCATCCAATCATTGGTTTATGTACCTCATCCAATCATTGGTTTATGTACCTCATCCAATCATTGGTTTATGTACCTCATCCAATCATTGGTTTATGTACCTCATCCAATCATTGGTTTATGTACCTCATCCAATCATTTTTTAATTACATCTTGAGTTTATACTCTCACATTGATCACATATATTAAATTGATATTCGCAGAAAAAATATTGCAAAAATTAGATACTCCAATTATAATTATACTCCCGAATAAAAATTAATTATTAAAAAAACAAAAATCTATATGTAAAATAATATTTTAAACTTTGTAAAATACCAACATTGAACAATCTCCAAAAATAATTTAAAGAAATTATGAAAATTAAGTAATCCAATTAGTAAATAAGTTTAAGAAAAAAGTTTGAGTTTTTTTAGTTCCATTAAGCTATTAAGTTCCATTATTAAGCTAAATATGATGGATATCTACCAAACAAACATCTAATATCTTCTTATATTTATTTTCCAAATTAATAAAAATTTATCTCTTAAAATATTTACCCGCTATTAAAAATAAATCAGAACAGATACTTAACCAGATACTCGTATAACAGCTACCACCAGCCCACAAATTATTTTGCGGCTACTAAATTTCCAATTTCTACTAGAGGACCAAAAGTATGGAATAAAATATTTACTAATGATCTTAAAACAAATGCAACGCTTAATAAGTTTAAGACCAAATTGAAGCAAAGTCTAAAAAATTGATGAGCAACGTAGCGCATGGTTTCTTCTGATGTATATGTAAAGGTGTATACTGATTTAAAAGGAAAGTTTCAGGATTATGAGTATTTGCGTGCATACTTTTTAAGTATATAATTTTTTGCTATACAATAGTATTTGCTTTTACTTCAGTATTTAATTATTTTCCTTTTGTAATATTAAAATAAGAAAAAAAGTAGATTTTCATAGTTAGAGATAAGGCCACGCGGTTAACTGAACCAAACCGTTCCTTCGGTAAAAACCGAATCGAACCGAACCGATAAAAATATTTTAAATATTAAACCGAACCGAACCGAAACCGAAAAAACCTGAAAAACCGATATAAAATTTTAAAAATCATAAAACTTAGTTATAGATTTTTTTAATATATTTTATTTATTAAAGTTTAGTGTTATTAAACCACAGAACAAAAAAATAAGTCAAAAAGATGAGACTGTAAACGTAACTCCAAAATAGTCGGCAAATGTGCAACGTGCAAAAATAAATGTGCAAAATACCCAACGTGCAAAAAAGTGCCACAAAACTATTGCAAATGTTGCGGACCAGGAAGAAATATAGTTATGATATCATTGTGATGTAACATGTGAGTAAATTGAACTTTTTTCTAAACTGTTGTAATTTTTTATTTTACTAAAAATATATTGTATAATATTTTTATTATAAGAAGATTGCTTTCTAATTTAAATAAATAATAAAACAATATGTTTTATAGTTTAAAATATATTTTGTTTTTTATAATAGTTTGACATTTATACAAACAATAGTAAACATATATTCATTAACAAAACTGTTTGTTCAAACTTGAATAAGCCTTCAATTAAATTCATTTGTGAATTTTACTTTATCTTTAATCTAATTTTAATCTTTTCGGATCTTATACTTCTTGTTATCAACTTAGCTAAATGCTACTTGACCAAACAAAAATGTATATAAATTTATTTTATTTAATTTTTTTTAGTCCGGTTGTCATACAAGCAGTTCATACTTTATTCAAATTGAAGATGCCGAAAGAAAGTGAAATTTGGAAATTCTTTGAAAAACTGAACAAGTTTGAAGCTAAATGTAAAATTTGCTTTAAATCTTACAAAATAAACTGTGGCAGTACATCGACGATAACCAGCCATGATAAAACCAAACATGAAACATCTTGGAAGGAACATCTTTTAAAAACCATCGAGACACCTAATAAACGAAAGACGCCAAAACAACAACAATTGAAAGTAGTATATGGGTTAAATGATCCAAAGCAATTAAAGTTTGACTTAGATTTAACAAAGTTTGTCTGTAATCTAGGTCTATCTTTTAAAATTTTGAATAATAAAGGAGCTCAAGAGTTTATTGATAAAGTAAATAATAAATTCACTGTCAAATCTGCATCAACATTTAGACGTCATTAACTTCCAATGTTGTATGACAAGGTTAAGGAAGGGTTACAACTAGAATTTGTCAAAGATTTTCCAAATGTGACTGGAGTTAGTTTTACAACAGATCTCTGGACAAGTCGAAGTAATGATTCCTTCATGAGTCTTACAAATCACTATATTAATTCAGAACTTGGAATTAAGGCTAGAAAATTGATTGTTCCGTGTACAACACGGTGGAATTCTGAGTACATGTGCATAAAGTCAGCCCTCCAAGTCAAAGAAGCGATCAAAATACTTTCAAAACCAAATGAAGAACTTGAAAAATCATGTCCTTCAGATGATCAATAGAAGACATTATAATACAGCATACCGTTTCTTGAAAAAATTTTCAATATTTCAGGAGGTTTATCAGCTGATAAAAGACCAAAAATCCAAGATGTAATACCTGAATTATATTCTTTACACCAAGAACTACTTGCCCAACAAAATCACAAAGACAAAGCAACAAGAATATTTATAAAAATGCTGATAAGTGAACTCCAGGAAAGATATTTTCTCAATGGTGCTAAGCAACTGATTAATTGTTGTGCTAATTTTTGAGATCCGCGTTACAAAGGCCTGGATTTAATTAAATATAAAAAAATTGATGAAATAAAAGCACTATTGACGCGGGAAAAAGAAAACAAAAAAGAAAAGCTTCCAATCAAAAGCAGTAAAATAGACAATAAAAGCGATCAAAATACTAACGTTAATCACTACGAAAGGCTTAAAAAAAAGACTAAAATAAGATATTTCAGCACGCAGCGCTTCGACAACAACTAATTTGGGAGCCGAAACAGCAGACGAAAAAACATTATTTAGGAGCCGAAACTGCAGACGAAAAAACAAATATTTGAAAATGGTGGAAAATAATGAAGTTGCAATACTCAATTCTATCTGATTATGCACGAAAATACCTATTTTTTTCTACTGCCGGTAATGTCGTAACCGCCAGAAAAACCACATTGGCGATTGAAAATGCCGAGAAAATTGTTACATAAAAGAAAGCATTAAAAAGATAAAAATTAATTTATAATTGGGTGTTTTTAAAAAGATTATATTTTAAAGTTGTAAAATGTATATAAATAATCATCTCTAAAACCATGTTTTGTTTTTAATCGAACCGAACCAAACCGAACCGAACTGAATTTTTTTTTAAACCGATGTACCTTTAGATAATCCTCATTAAAATCTGTGGGACGTCCACTGCGAGATATGTCTTCAAGGTCAAAGTCGCCGTTTTTGAACACCGCAAACCATTTCTTGCTGGGTGCTCACCAATGAGACTTTTTCCATACACGTTGCATATGTCACGAGCAGCTTTAGCTGCTTTTTGACAGCGAAGAAAAGTAGGTGTCGAAAATGCTGATTTTTGCCACCTGGGTATTCCATTTTTAAGGGTGGCAAACAGAAAAAACTAAAAATATTCAAAAAAATATATAATACACTTCTGTATAGCAGAAAAAGCACTGTCTAATGAATACAAACACTTTGCTCAACAGCAAACAAATCCTTTAAATAATCCTCTTTGAAAAAACCGAACGAACTTATTCTCTAACCCAATATAAAATCTTTCTAAAATTTTTTAAAATGTCAAGTGACAAATAAATGAATATTTTTTAAAACATTTACATTTTAACATAGAAGATAAAGTATTAAAAAATAGTTTTTTTTAATTAAATGTTAAAAAATACATTTTTTTTTAAATGGTTGCTAATTTTCTGAAAATTAGGGGAGAACCTTAATGAATGGGACAATTATTGAATGGGACAAAATCAAATTTGCATAGAAGCATCTACGGTTGGCTATCCAAACTCCTGTGGTAATAAGTGTTTGACACAACTATTCAACAGACCAAATCTTTATTTCTATTATGGTCTAAACGTAATGGCATTGGATGTTATTGTGTTTTGAAGAACAATAAGTAATTTTTAAAAACAATTTTCTGTGTCTGATTTTGCAGCGATTACTAAAGTTAAGGAAAATGAAACTCCAATTTTCAACACCCAAATGTCTCTACTTTTTAAATTTGTAAAGTATTTTTGTTTAGGTATTACTGTTTTTAACCTGTCCTGTCATTTGTGGATATAGTGGGAAGCCTATTGAATGGGACAAAGTATTGATTATTGAATGGGACTTGTCCAAACAGCCTGATATGAAAAAAGTAGAAAAATATATTTCGGCAACTTAGTTATGGTCACACATAATTTTATTTTTAATAAAATTTTTTGTTTTACTAAAAACAATTATTCGTGTTTTTAATTTAATTTTAATATACATTTATTTTTTAATAAAACTATTTTAGGTTTGTCAATATATGCAGACATTCGGCCATATTTATAGCTTTTTCGGGTTCCCTAATGGTAGAAACTACACTTACTGCTTGACTGGCTTGAAAGTTACTTAGGACCTCTCTTCTTTTATTAATTTTTTAGATTTGTCCCATTCAATAATTTTATTTGCCCCATTCAATGAGTAGTTCTTAATGAATGGGACAAATGCCATGGTCTTATTAAACTCTCTTTTTACCAATACCCATATGCGGAATCAATTTTTTTGTTTTTGTTTATCATAGTACGAGAGTTAACAGTTATCAAACTATTTTCAAAGTGATTTTTAAACAAATTTATCAACCTCAAAAAATGCATTTTACGAAAACTGTCCCATTCATTAAGGTTCTCCCCTACTCAAAGAGTCACATTAAAACATTGAAGATTTCTTAGTGTATAAGGTCCATATTTAGTTAGTAATTTTAAAGGTAATTCAATATTTTAGGTTTAAAGACTTTTTGAAAATCAAAAATGTCAATTTTTACAAGAAAAAGTACAATATCTCAAAATATATATATTATCTTTCGAAATCTCTAGCTAAAAAGAAAGATAATAATGCAAGTATCAATTTCAAATGTAAAACTATGTGTATAGAAGAGTTACATAGAGCATCTTTTTGTAGACTTATTTATCATGATTTAAATAATACAAAGAGTGTGTAAAAATACATACTCTTATCCTATTTATAACTTTGGTCATATCATTTTAGTATATTATATTATATTGTCTAGTTTATCCACATATTAGTCTAGTTTATAACTTTAGTGTTTTAAGAAACTCATTTAAACTAGTGACTATGCAAAATGATGGGTTGTAAGGCATTTCAGGTGCAACTATCAGCCAAAAAAAATTACAGTACCACTACGTTTGCAGTAGAAACAAGTAAAATTAAAAAAAAACGAATTTTTCAAACCCAATGTTTTTATATGTTATTAAAATACAAATTTTGCAATCAATTTTTTTTTATATTACTGTTTTACTTTATTAACATTCGGTTGTATGCGTGTGTAAAAATACAAAAATGTTCAGGAAGATGCGGGTCTCAAACCACAGACATTCCGTTTACGAAGTCAAAGACTAATCCAAATTTGCTTAACGCACGTATAAGTAGGAAAACAATCAATATACTTATTTATAAAATTTTTATTCTTTTTTTTTATATAAAAAATAAACTTAATTAAAATTAACTAAATTAATAGACTTATTACAAAACTGATTATTGAATATTGTATTGTCATCAAGCAAGAGTATGTATGCAAAATTTGAAGAAAATCTATCATCAGGATGTGACTCAAAAATTGATTGCAAAATTTGATGCTCAAACAAACAGACAGACAGAGACGACGAGTTAATAAAGCAATGGAAAAATACTCAGCGTTGTAAATATGAGAGTGATGCTGTGATGATGTTAGAAGTTGTTACTTTTCTCTAGTTAATGTTAATTATGGTTAATAAAATATGTGTTTGCAAAGCAGTTTAGCTATCCATAGCGACCCTAAATTAAAACTTACGTCACAATTAAAACTGCAATCCTCAAATCAGTAAACAGTGTAAAAATGATTTTTTTATATGAGTTATTAGTGTAGTCAAGTAAAAATGAATTCTAGTCCATGTTGAATGGTGTAAAAACTAAGCTTGTATGTTCACAGTAATGTAAAACAATTATAATTGCTATGGTTACACAGATTTTAAATTAATAAAGTTAGTATTTTACTTTCCTTTTTTTTTAAATCTCTATTTCACACTTTAGTCTCTTTGACTAGTTAATACTGCATGCACATATATACATTTTTTCTAAAGATTTTAAATCTCTCGGCAATACTTGTCATAAAAATATAACTGATAATCTAAAAGCCATCCAATATGATCTTTGTTACTCATGGGTCCATGCAAAGTGTAATTATATTGATGCATACTCTTATAATCTTCTTTTGAATGACTCTTCAGATTTGTATTGTCATAATTTAAGCTCCAAGTTGGAAATCAAGCATTAGCTTGATTTCCAACTTGGAGCTTAAGTCAGCATTATTATGAAAAAATATATCTACTAGTTCATTAAAAACTTTTGAGACTCCTAGTAATATTAAAAATATCTTTAAAGATCTAAATAAATTAACCAGTTCTGTTAATTGCAAATTATATGACGTTATTGATCTCAATAGAGCAATGTTTCCCAATTCAGAACTGTATATTCATCTTAACATTGCTTCTCTACCATTCTAAATTGACAAACTCTGTAGTCTTATCAGCTCTCTTAACAACTTTCCCGTAGCAATAGGTATTACAGAATCTAATTTATATATAAACGAGAGAAATATAACTGATATTGAGCATTATCCTACCGAGGCTATAAAAGGTGGAGCACTTTTATACATACGCACAAATTTAAACTACGTAGTTCGCAATGATCTCATGACTTACTTTTCTAAATACTTCTAAATACTCTTTTCAATGAAAATGCAAAATCTTGTGAATCAAATATTTTTATTTGGCTGCATTTATCGTCATTCCTCAATGAATAAGTTAAGTTTTTAACTCCTCTACTTGAAAAGTTAAGTAAAGAAAAAAAAAAAGATTTTTCTAATTAGTGATTTTAATATGGATCTATTAAGTTACAATGAATCTGACCCTGTTTCTACATACCTTGATTCTTTAACATCTTACTCACTAAGCCCTTCTATAATTTTACCATCACGCATAGCGGCTACATCAAAAACGCTCATTGATAACATATTCACGTACTTTCATTCAACTGATCAATACTCACTAACCTTGTGATTTCAATTTTAGACCACAAGCCACAATTTATTTGCATTCTTGGCATACCCAACCACCCAAATTAAGTAAAAACTTACAGACGATGCTTCAAAAAATTTGATAAAAGTATATTTATTGAAGAAATTTCTGTTATAAACTGGTAACTCTCCATTAAAAAAGGTGATGATATTAATAAATACATGAACTTTATTTTAAAAGCATTTGATGAAATCTTACACCAACATGCTTCTTAAAAAATACTAACCAACCAACAAATTGAACTAAAATCAAACCTTGGATTACGTATGGAATACTTAAATCTATTTCAGTTAAAAACAAACTTTATAAAAAGTTTATAAAATCAAAAAATATTTATAAGAAAAATGAACTATTTGCAAAAATTAAATTTTATAGTTACAAAATTTGCAATTTATTAAAATTTAGCAAAAAAACATACTTTATTACAAATTTTAATAATAATCTGAACAATATTAAAAACACCTGGAAGGGAATAAAAAAACCATAATATTGGACCTTCTACACACAATACATTTTTTAAACTTAAATTGAACGAAAATCTTATCACTGATTACACTGCCGTATCTAAAATATCTAAAAAAAAATTTAGCACTATACATAACAAACTACTTAGCAAAGCCATACCCCTAAATGCATATTTAGTGACTTTCTTAACATTTTAAATGCTAAATCATTTTTTATTAATTCTGTAACTGAAAATGAAATATCTAGTCTCATTACAAACACGCCGCAAAAAAATGTAAAATTAAAATATAAAAAAAAAAAGAATCAAGAAATGGAGGGCTATCTTTAGGCTAAGTTACTATTACTTTTTCACTAATATTTATCAAGTAAAGAAAAGAATCCAGAAACGGATTAACCTTAGGCAACATGGAATTTTAGCTTACAGTTTTTTCGTTTTTTTGTTGTTTTTTTTTCAATTATTTTTTTTAATTATTTTTTTTAATTTTTTTTATTATTTTTTTTATGTTGATTTTAGGTTCCCCAAGAAGTCCTTACGGTCTTATCACAGAGCACCGCGGAAGAGCATTTAATAGGAAGTTCACGCCTCCTTCCAACCGATGTTTCAAAACTTGACCAGAGGTAGGGTTTGAACCACGGATTTTACGTTTCTGATGCAAGTGCGCTACCACTGCGCCACGGCTGCTTAATAAATACAGTTGGAATGCAAAGCCCTATGGCTTATCTTCTCGTTGGTGCACTTCGTTAAGTAAGTTAGACAAGTGTCTAACTTACTTAACGAAGACCAGCAAAGAAGCCATAGGGCTTCTTTGCAGACCAGCAAAGAAGCCATTTCTCATCAAGAAGCAACTTCAGGCAAGTATGAAATTATGTCGTGATATGAAGGAAAAAACTTCAACAAGACTCAGCACCGTATCATACTGCGAAATCAGTCAAGAAGTGGTTTCATGACAACGATGTGCAACTTTTGAAGAGCTGGCCCTCAAATTCGCCTGATTTGAACGTTATTGAAAATTGTTGGAACTTAATCAAAGCTAAAGTGTCAGCACATCGTCCAATGTCAGAGGAACATATAAAAGATGTATTGAAGCAGGGGTGGGTAAATGAAATTACCCCAGAGTACTGTGACAAGCTTGTAAAAAGTATGCCTTCTCGTATACAGGCTGTATTGAAAAGTCATGGTTACCCTACGAAATAATAAGATTTTGAGACTTTTTGTTGATGAATTTTAAAAGTAATGCTGCTAGATATATTTTAGAACATTTTATTATACTAATATTACATATAGTACGATTTCATGATAGAGAAACTGGACTTGCTTAATTAAAACTGCAATTCTGCTAGGTGCCTTAATTCAATGGCCACTACTGTATATAAAATATATATATATTATATATGTATATATATATATATATATATATATATATATATATATATATATATATATATATATATATATATATATATATATATGTGTGTATATATATATATGAAAACTTTTTGTTGCCGACAACTTTTTTTTTAACTTAAAATAAATTTTAGATAATATGTTATCTTATATTATTTTGATTTTTGAATCTAGGTTTTTCACTTAAAAATTTATTTAAAAAATTCCAATAAAAATTGGTTCAAATTAAAATTTAATGTTTCATTGTTTAAAACGTTTAAGTTCTTCAAAAATTTTAAAAACATATTATACTGTTAATTGATCAGTTAAATGGTCCGTGTTTGCAAAACACCGGAAAAAATTATTTAAATAAATTGTTAAAATAATATAGATTCATAATTTCTGAACGAATTTTAGGAAAAATTTGTTAATGCAGATTAATTTTAAGCACAAAAAAAAACAAATTAACAAAATTTATGTTGGCTATAAAAATAGCCTAAATAACCTACATTGAGCAATACAGATAATTAATTGCATTCCTAAATTTAATTTCAAGATTATATGAATACTGTGAATCTAAAGTGAATCTATAGTTTTTGAAAAAATTTTAAATGGAACAAGAAAAGAAAAGGCAAATATTTATTTTATAAGACCTCCTATCTCACAAAATGTCAAATCTCACTTTTTGAGTGAACCAATACCAATAAGTGAATAAATAAACTACAAGTTTATTTTAAAAATTTGGTTTATGATCAATAAGTGTTACAGATCCTTTAAAAAAAAAGTATACAAAAGACACCCTGCTGTCAAAATACATATAGGAATTAAAAGATAAAAATACTCCATCCTTAAAACAGCACTTGCATATATTAATATTTCCAAAACACGCAAATCATGTCGTCAAGAAAAATTTTAAATAATTACACATGCGAACTAAGAATTTTATTAAAGAAAAAATCGGCATGAAAATAAGTTTCTCTTATAAAACTATAAAAATAAGTGAGCTCAAAAAAAAATTTTCATAAACCCCCCTATAAAAATATTTAACAACAAAAAAAAAAAAAGCAGAAGTAAACATCCTTTTTACAATAGTGTCAAACGTGTGAAAATTTAGTTAAGACTTCCAGTAATTTAATTTTCGGTATAAATTAAAATTTTGTTAATTAGATCATTCATTTCCGACGAGTCTTTATAGAGTAAAATGTATTCCTTTGTGATTTAAAAAGTCTCTATGAACGAGATAACGGTGCTTAACTGTACGATTATCGCATATATATATATATATATATATATATATATATATATATATATATATATATATATATATATATATATATATATATATATATATATATATATATATATATATATATATATATATATAATCTTTTTTAAAAAATTTCCTTTCCTTCATCTGGTCTTTAAAGATTTCTAGATCATTTTCAACTACTTTTAAATCGTTATAAGTTCTTATTTTCTGTTCAAAATCCATTTTTGAAATATTTAAAAAGATTATTTAATTCGAACTTAAATTCTTCGAATGTTTTGTTTTATCTTTAAGCATTTTGCATTAGCATTTTGGTGTATTTTTTTAATTAACTTCTCTAATTCCAAAGTAAATAATAAAAACAATTATTTCATTGATAACATTTAAAGTTAAATTAAAAAAACGAACTGAAAAAAATATTCATTATTCTAAGGGTTATTAATTACCTTACTTTCTGAATAACTAAAATCTGCTTTGATCCATTCAGAAGTAACGTTGGCAACAACACAACTGCTCCCAAAATGATTAACATAAACTCCTTTAAAACGTACAAGTTTAAATTAGGGTTCGGAAAAGTTTGTTTGAACAGATATTCGCCGATATATTGTGCGCATATATTCGCATTAATATGTGCATACTTATGCGCATAACCTTTTTTCAATTTCATAACCGAAAATTATAAACCGTTAAATTGTTTTGGCTAGACAGACAGACAAAAATCAAGTGTTACAAATCCTTTAAAAATAAAAAGTTTTCAAAAGACACCCTTCTGTCAAAATACACCATTACTCCTCAACTTTTGTGGGCCGAGAGTCTCGACTACTTTCAACCCATCACGGAATCGAGACTCTCGGCCCACAAATGTTGAGAAGCATAATTACTGAGAACGCTTTAGTAATGAAAGCTGATTGGAAATTAATTAAAGAAAATTAATTAAAAAAATCTTCTCGTTAAGGACATTTTGAGTACTGCTGAAAGTTCAAAGACCATCAAAGAAGCTGAAAAACTTATCAAGTTTGTAAAAAATTAACAGATTGTTAAAGCAAAAATTGACGAAAAGAGAATCACAGCTAATATTTCATGCTCACTCACAATGCCTGTTTCGACTCGATGGCTCAGTTAATTTAATTCAATAAATGACCTTTATATGGCAAAGTATGTTTTGATTCAACTTGCGGATGAAGAAAATGCATCTTTGAAAGAAATTGCTCCAAAAACAAATTTGGCCGTTGTTTTGACGCTAGTTAAAGCAAATGCTTTCTGGGATAGTTTGGAAAAACTCGTGAAAGATATCGAATATCCTTCTAACATCATTAGAAGACTTGAAAATTGTATGCTGCAGAAGGATTCTGGCAGAAAAAAGAAAAGAGACAATTTTTAAATAAGCGCAAAGAGTTGTTGGAACATTGTTGGTCGTCAGAAATATCCAGTAGTCTTTGAAGTTGCAAACTTTATTAAAATGATTGATTCGTAAGCAACAGCAGAGAACACTTGATCAATTTTTTGATATAATCATTTACGATTGAGAAATCGCTACAAATTCAAACGCATTAAAAAATTAGTTTTCATATATACCAATAGTGTTTTGTTGAAACGACAAAAGTACAATAGCAAACAGAAAATCAAAAGAAAAATTTACTTCTTTTAATTTAAATTCGCCTGCGTTTTATTTAAATAATATTTTCTTCTATATTTGACAATATTTAATTAATTTCACATAGCATTCATCAACTTTTGAATGGTATGCGCATACATTCGCCGATATGCGCATAAGTTCCGAACCCTAGTTTAAATCCAAGTAATTTTTGTGGATACACAATGTGAAACTTAGACGACCTGAATTTGTAGCTTTTTTAATTGTTTATGAATAGGTCTCTCAACATGTTTTTAACAGAAGGCAGTTGGTTTGTTGGCAATTTGTTTATAGAATAATTAAGAAGGTGTGCAATTCTCCTTGGGCTCATAAATCAAAAGTAATTTCTCTTTGCACCTTGCTTTATTTTCGTTTTTAAACATTCCATGTGAAAAACAAATAAAAAATTAATATTGTTAACACTTTTGCAATATTTTTCAATTTAGAATTTGACCCTCCTAAGTAAATCTATGGGAACCCCTGGACTGTGCGGCCGTGGCACAGTGGTTACAGTGCTTACTTTATTAGCGGGAGATCTAGGTTCAAAACGAGCTCTGGACATATTTTCGTGTCATGGTAAGGAAGGAGAGGTGAACTTCCTGGTTAAATGCACTTCCGCGGTGCTGTGTGACAAAACCGTTAGGTCTTCTTGGGGTACCTAAATAATAGAAAAAAACAACAGAAAAAACAAAAAAAATATATATATATATATATGCGGCCGTGGCACAGTGGTTAGTACACTTGCTTAAGAAGCATGAGATCCTGGTTCAAAACTAGCCTTGGACAAATATTTTCGCGTCACGGTAAGGAAGGAGGCGTGAACTTCCTGGTTAAATGCATATCAGCGATGCTCTGTGACAAGACCGTTAGGTCTTCTTGGGGCACCTAAATAAATAAACAGATAAACCATAATATATGAGTATTTTTTATTTCTACGGACCAAATCCCAAACATTTGAGGGTATAGTCTTCTTTTTTTCAGTATTTTTTAGGACACTATAATGCGTATTGATAAAAGTTCATACATTGTTATTTTTTAATTCTAGTTATTTTAATTGGAGAGTTATTATGAAGTTTTTAGGATAACCACAAAAAAAAAAGTTTTTTTTATGAATTTTTTTTTTTTTTTTTTTGATACTCAAGTGATATAATGCTTCAATGATCCATTTTAACAATGGTAAGGCAAATTTTATCTAACTCATTTTGAAAATTAATCTATTTTGGATAGTTTGTTGGTTAGTATAAAAAAGCGTTGTTAGCAACGTTATAGTAACAATATTTTTTCTTTGTTAAGTCTTTATAAACTAGCTTTTCTTAATGACCAACTGCATAAAAATTTAAACATATTATGGTTTATTATGCCAGCTTGGTTTGCAAGTGATTATTTATAGTCCTTCCCAGTGGGCACGGAAGTAAAAAAGACGTCTTTTAAACGTTTAAAATACGTCCAAAACGTTCAAAAGACGTTCAGAAAACGTCTTAAACGTGTATAAGACGTTTAAAAGACGTCCTTTTTTACTTCCGTGCCCACTGGGTTATACCAAATTATTTATAAGTTACCAATAAGTAACATTTTATACAACAAGCTTTGTTTGCATTTTAACCAAAGATAGTATTTGTATACATGCTTAAAAAGGATGATGTCAAAGTTAAAAAAAGAAGAGAAAAGTTAAAAACATTAAAAAAAAAATTGAAGTGATAATATAAAAGAAACTTCATTACAAAAATCTTATTTATCCTGGTGGATTTTAAATTTTTTACGCTTTTGAATTTATTTTTCTTATTTTCTAAGAATTGCATTTTAACGATACTTAGTTTGACTTGCAACATGATATTTTAATGTTGGTTCAAGCAATTTACTTCAAATTTTCAGGAGTTATTCAAAATACCTAGATTAAGGGAATGAATGTAAAATATATTTTAAAATACGTTTAATTTTTGCCTTTTTAGTGTTTTGACAAAGTTCTACCCCCTAAAAATATTGCAAAAAGCAAAAAATGTTAAATAAAAAAGCTAATTATTGTTTGTTTACAGAGATTTTAATTCATTCTTGTTATTTCATGGGTTGACAGACATTTGCAAAGTTTCAAAGCTTAAACGTTATTATAACTTTAAAAATCGTGTTGCAAGTGTACGTACTAAATGCTTCATTTTCACGTAATTTTGACAATTTTCTGCTTTTTTATGAAAGATCTACATATTTAGCGATATTAACGTTGCAAGGAATAAATTTACTTATTTGAAACAAATAGGGTTTTTAAAGTTTTGATACGGTTCTGAAATTTTTTTTTTTTTTGTGGTTATCCACCTTAAGCATTTAACAGTTTATTGTTAAAATCTTTGCTATAATATTGTTTTATAACACTTTAAATTACAAATAAATATGAAATTACAAACTTAAATGACAATTCTTTATTTTTATAATATTTATTTCGTCAATTTATCATTTTTATTTACATTTGTCATATATATAAATATTTTTACAATCTGATTAAGGCGAGTAGAAAATATATAACTCCTTATCTTATACCCTTATCGTATGCTCCTTCGTAAAATAAAAAATATATACAAATAAAAATTTACAATTTCAAGTATTATACAAAAGTGTGAAATTAAAAATTTTGAAAAATAAAAAAGAAAGAAATTTATATAACAAAATGAAGCTCATAAAGCTTTAACAATTTAAATACGTAATAGAATAATTTTTTATTATTAAAAAAAATTGATAATTTAAGAAAATTAAAAACATGAATTAAATTTATTCCTTAAATAGAAGATTTAAATTCATTTTTTTAAAAGACAGAATTAAAATAAAGAAACAAAAGCAATAATAAAAGCATACCATAAAAATATTGTTTTAAATATTAACCCAAAAAAAGTCTTTTTTTTAATGAAAGAGTGTCTGAATTGTTTAAATTTATTATAGGTTTTTTAATAGTTTTTTTGAATATATCAATAGATCTTATGTTATTCATATTTTTGTCTAAAGTCGAGTTCCACATGCGTGGTCATGTAATTGAAAAGTCAGATTTTTAAGTGACTTTGATGTAGTGGTTACTTATTGAGTATCTCGTTTTATATTTATGATTAATTACGGAGAAAATTTTACAAAAATGTTTTGGAATTGTTTCATTTTGTAGTTTAAACATAAATAAAAAGTAATGCTCGTTCATAAACATTAAGAGCATTAGTTTCCACTTTGACACTTTCGTACCTATCTTTGCCTAACACTTGCTTGCTTTTGTTTAGTATAAAGATTAATTAGGGAAGATGAATAAAAACTTGTCCAAGTAATACGACAATAGTTAATATGACTTTGTACAAACGAATATTATACATTTTTTTAACACGTTTTATTCAAAAAATATTTTGTCTTGTTCATAATACCCAGAGATTTTAGAACTTTGTTCTCAACAAACTTTAAAGGCTTTTCCAATTTAAATGTTCATCGAAAACTATTCCAAGGATTTTCATTAAAAAAGCTTTTTTTATTTTAGCATTGTTAACTGTTAGTTTTGGTAAATTAAGTGACGGGTTCTCGGATTTAGATGGTTTAGTAAACAAAATATATTTCATTTTGTCAACATTCGCTGAAAGTTTATTTGCGATGAACCACTCATTAAGCTCTGCGTTTACACAATAAAAAATATTTTTTAAATTTGATTCTGAAAAGAAAACATTAGTGTCACCTACAAAAGTAATATAGTTAAGTATTTTTAAAGACAAATAAATATCATTAACATAAATTAAATACAACAATTTTTTTGAGGCAGATATGTTGCGCAAAATTAACTTTGACATATCGTCAAAAATTAACTTTGACGATATACTCAAAAGTCTTTGAGTATATCGTCAAAGTTAATTTTGCGCAACATATCTGCCTCAATCATAATCAGGGTAGCAGTAACAGTATCGAAAACAGCCAAACTGATTAATCTCGAAAACGGAATTAACAGAATAACATCGATAGGGGTGGGAGTTAAGGTTAGTTTTAGTCTAACTAAAAATACTTAACTAAATTTTTAGTCTAACTAAAATTAGTTAACTAACTTTTTAGTTAACTAAAATTAGTCGACTACTTATTAGTTAACTAAAATTACGCGACTAACTTTTTAGTTAACTAAAATTACCCGACTAACTTTTTAGTTAACTAAAATTACGCGACTAACTTTCTAGTTAACTAAAATTACGCGACTAACTTTCTAGCTAACTGAAATTACCCGACTAACTTTTTAGCTAACTAAAACTAAGCGACTAACTTTTTAGTCTAACTAAAATTAGTCGACTAACTTTTTAGTTAACTCAAATTAGTCGACTAAATATTTAGTGTAACTAAATTTAGTCGACTAAAGCAAGATTTAGTGCTTGAAAAAAGAAATAATCTTTTGCACAAAAATTTTACACACGAGGAAACATTATTAAGGCGATAAATATTATTTTATCGTAATTAAACACTTTACTAGTTGTGAATCCTAGAGCCCAGTCGAACTAAACTGTTATTTAAAAGAAATGTCTTAAGCAAAATTCGATTATTTTAATTATTTCCCAGCTCTGAGACAACTGCCTATGAAGATGTTGCAACTGTTTATAAACACCCAATCAGTATGGAATATACAAATAATGCCCTTTAGTCAATTATATCAAATTTGGTACGCTTATTGAACGTTTAACTTATATTTTTTATGTGCTGCTTCCTAAAGATAGTGTGCAATAACAATCGCAAACCAAAAATAATCTCTCCTGCCAAGGCCGTACCGTCGTGAGTATGGGCACCTTACCGGGGTTACAACATTCTGTCGGTTTTGTCGGTTATTTAGAAAATTTGAGACTCGATCGGTTAAAACTGCAACTTGGCTTTTAAATAAAAAAAAGCCCTACTTTGGTGAGATTTTTATAGTAAAAAAGCTTATTTCATTTGCACCCCCTCCCCCTACGTCTTCGTTGTTCAGTACAGCCCTGTCACCTGCTATATTATAGGAATGGATTCAATCTCTAATTTTCACAACAAATTTATGACTCCCCCTCCCCACCTCTTCAAATATCAACCTCTCCTAACGGCTATTACAACCTGCAAACACTATAGTAAAGGCAGGCGAAAGTATTGACATGAACCCAAAAGGAAATCGTTAAATAAGTTATTATGAATTTATTTTTTTTGCTTTCAGAGTATAGTTGTTCGTCGGTTGGCGATATCTGCAAAATTTAAAAGGAAAATTGGTATTTGCATTTTTGAATGCAATATCCGCAATATAATTTGTTGAATAGTGTATAAAATGTATTAAATAATACTTAACTGTTAAATAACGAAAACATCTTATTAAGTAACTGCGGTCGCTTTTAAAACCAGGAAATTGTTTATGACATTTTAATTACTTAAAAAATGCAATTCGTAGTTTTTAAGCACAAAATACGTGTAAAACCGGGTCGAAACAATTATCAATTAAAATTCAATAACTTTTTTATTATATTTATTTATATATTTTTTCATTAGATAGATGTTTAAAAAAATACTAAAGAATATATAAATAAATATTAAAAAAAAAAACCAAACTATTAAAATAATAAAGGTAAAAAAGTTTGCTGTTTTAGGCAACATTATAATAAAACCGCATTAAAATCACACATTAATTTTTTTAATTTTCAATTTTTTCTTTATCTTTTTTTTTTAACACATTTAAATTTATAAAACTATATTAATTTTTCAATTTTTTGTATCAAAAAAAAAAAAAAAATCAGTTTTACACAAAAGAGTTCGAATACTAAATTTAATAATATTTCTTTTAGAACAATATATATATTAAAAAATATTTATTACAAGAAAAAACTTCAGTATTATATTTAATGATTTTAAACTAAATTAAAAAATTCCAAATTTTTGGACAAAAACATCAATATTTGAAAACATTCAGATGTTATTCTGTTTTGCTTTGCATACGTAAGTATAAGTTTGCATACGTTTCGCTTTGCATGCATAAGTTTTTAATGCCTCAGAGAAAAGGTGTTCACTTAGTGCACTGGCAACAGGCGTACATAAAATCATTGTTGAAATACAATACATTATTGAATATACATGTTAATTTTGATACCAAAAGTGTAAAAACATTTTGCTCATTTACTGACAATTTTATATAACCACTAATTTCTCTTTTTTATTATTTTGTCACTATCGTTTCCGGAAATATCATCTTCATCGTCAAATGATAACTTAAATTTTTTTAATTTGTTTGTCACCTTTTTAATTAGAATTATATCACTAACTTTTTTTTGTTTAATGAAATTTTGACAAAAATTCTTTAACGCATTTAAAAAATTTTTTTCCCTTGTACTTTTCAAAGAATTGAAAACTTTTATAATTTGGATCCAAAAAAGTGGCACATAATAAAACCGAGTTATTGTAACATACTGTAGCTTACAGGGCCGGCACAAGTAGGTAACACGCTGAGAGTGCCGTTAAAATTTTACTTACTAGAAAAAGAAAAAAAAAATTCTTGTTTTTATTTACCAACTGACTGTTCTGAAAATCTACATTTGCCAACTTACTTATCTAAAAGAGTCAAATTGGCTTACTAAATGAGCTAAAAGTTCATTGATGGGATGTCACACACGAAACCAACCAACCCATCCTTACACTCCTTTGCGTTGGCCTTGGTAGCTTATTCAATTCTATAGATATATGTGTTTTACTATGTTTACTTTTTGGATTTTTTATGAAAAATTTTCTTAAAGTATCTTGTTTATAATATTTTCTTGAAGTATCTTGATACACTGATACTAAACCTTTGGAACTGAAAATTGAAAGAAAATTATTTTGATATTTTTTTATTTTTGCGGTATTATGCGATAAAATGATTATGCATTCGCAATTTTATTCAAAAATTCTAATAGAAATGATATCATGAACCCAAATTATTTATATTATATATTTATAAAATTCTTAAGTTGAACTAAAAACAAAGTCGCGTATATTTAGTTAACAAAAAGCTTAGTCGGTTAATTTTAGTTAACTAAAAAGTTAGTCGACTGATTTTAGTTAACTAAAAAGTTAGTCGACTAATTTAAGTTAGCTAAAAAGATAGTCGGGTAATTTTAGTTAACTAAAAAGTTAGTCGGGTAATTTTAGTTAACTAAAAAGTTAGTCGGGTAATTTTAGTTAACTAAAAAGTTAGTCGGGTAATTTTAGTTAACTAAAAAGTTAGTCGGGTAATTTTAGTTAACTAAAAAGTTAGTCGACTAATTTAAGTTAACTAAAAAGTTAGTCAACTAATTTTAGTTAACTAAAAAGTTAGTCGACTAATTTAAGTTAACTAAAAAGTTAGTCAACTAATTTTAGTTAACTAAAAAGTTAGTCAACTAATTTTTGTTACGGTTTTTTTAGTTTAGTTAGTTGAAATTTTTAGTTTTGGTCACAACACTAAACATCGAAATAGAGAATAATATCGAAATTGTAAAAAAAAGAATTGTATCGAAAATCCGAAAAATAGAATAACCTTGAAATTGTGAAAAAAGGAATATTATTGAAAAGGGACTTTTCGGAATAATATCGAAAAAGAAAACATTTCAAATTTGTTAAAAAAGGATTATTATCGAAAATCCTAAAAGCAGAATAATCTCGAAACAGCTCAAAAGAGAATAATATTGAAAAAAGACTTACCTGAACAATATCGAAAGTGTGAATAAAAAAATAGTATCGAAATTTCAAAAAACGGAATTAGATCGAAATTGTAAAAAGGAACAATATCGAAACGGGACTTTCCAGAATAATATCGAAACTGTGAAAAAAGGAATAAAATCGAAAAAGGACTTTCTAGAATAATATCGAAAAGATGAATTTTAATAATAGGTTTGGAAATTCCAAAAGCAGAATAAATAGACGGCAGTTTTTTGCAGTTTTTTGCGGTTTTTAATTAAAGTGTAGTAATTACATTGTATAGTTGTATAATATAAACAAAAAGCTCTATTAGTAGAACAAAAAATATTGAATGTTGTGTTGTTGGCTATTTATAAAACGATTCAAAACAAAATGTATTGATTTTATTTACAGTAGGCACTTCACACGATTTTACTATTACAATTATCTCTTGTTATAATTAATACCATTATATGCGGATAATGAAGAAGCTTTCAGAATGTGTTCATTTTTTAAATTTGGATAACTGGTTCCCAAATTATGACAATCTATGTTGGGCTCAATAACGCCTATTTCGCGTCAAGATTTGTTGAGTTTTTCTTAAGGAATTATGGCACTAAGTTTTGATAATAAATTTATTTTTCATATGCTATCAAGAAGGAATTTCATTGAAGTACTTATGCTGAATTATATTTATTGTTTTCTTTTTTACTAAAACCTTCAATTCTACAAATTATCATTCTCATATTAGGGGCTCCTAGGTAAGAATTCCACTCCTCGTTTACCCATTTGGAGCAATTAGATCAAAAGCTATAAAAGCTTCGTTTAAACCGTAAAAATTAACTTTAGATAAAGAAATAGAGTTTTTTCAAACGGTCAGGGTAAACAAATTCTAAGGTCTAATTTCTTCTACAGAACTTTGATTGTTCTTAGCCCAATCGCCCATTCAGGACAATAAGGTAAAAATTTAAAAATACACAAAGCCCGTTTTCCCATTTTGGGGCAAATTGGGCCAAGAGTAAAAAAAACTCTGTTAAAACTACAAAACTCAAGTTAAAGAAAAAGACATTTTTCAAACTGTCAGAGTAAAGATTCATTTACATTTATAAATATCAAGAATATATGTAAAAATCTAAGAAAAAACATTTTTCTCATTTAGGGCCGGAAGCCATGACGTTAAACTTATAACAATGAGCAAAAATAAAATTCTGAAAATTTTTCAGTAATAGCTCAAACCCTAAATAAGTAAAATTTGAACTCTATTTTATGAAGTGCACCACCAATTTTATGAAATATCATGCAAATAGTTCTGTCGTTAACATGGAAATGTGAACGAAGAGTCACATTATACCCGAACTTTATTATATTTCAATTTTACGCGTTGCAACGCGTTAAAGCGAAGTATGATAAAACTCACAAATTCATGTTAATGACAAAACTATGAACATAATATTTCACAAAAGTGGTGGTGCACTTCATAAAATACAGTTCAAACTTCACTTATTTTCAAGCTTCTTTATCCGCTTAAATTGTAAATCAAATCCAAGTAACGCAGTTATAAATAATGTTATTTATCATTTGCAACAACAATGTTGTTTTTATCATAGATAACGTGTTGTATCTTAGAAATATTAGTGACATCTTTTGGAAATAATAAAAAAGATCGCCTTTGTTTAAATGCTTGAAAACATTTGCCCTTTAGTGATTTTTTAACAAAATGATTTTAGGCTCACTGCACTGTGGCCAAAAACATGAAAAAGTGATCAAAATTAATAACTACATATAAAATCAATTTAACAATATTAACATTATAAAATCAATTTAACAATAATTCTATTTACTAAAGCATAATATTACAACCATTTAAATTTTCTTCAGGGGACTCACTTTCAAAAAAGTTTAAAAATTTTTGAATTGTTAAAGGTTGGTTTTGCTCATTTTTTTAATTTTTGCTCACTGCTGGCCCACTGTGCACTGCCTTGAATGTTAACTAAATATTTTATGTAAGCAAAAAATAAAATTCCAAAAAGAACTATTAAACACTTACTTTATAAAAAAAAAATCGTCCTTACTACAAATTCTGATAGAGGGGGAGGGAAAATGCCTCCTTGACCCCTCCTCCCAAGACGTAACCAATGTAGATATACCCCTATGCCGCAGCCCATGTTCAATTATACTTGTTAATATATTATTCGCAAACTATATTCATAAAAAATTTTGTAAGGCGTTTTAGGAAACTCGACTAACTTGAAGAATTATTAGTATATATATTAGTGAATAAAATATATGAAGTTTATGTAAGCAAAACATAAAATTCCAAAAAGAACTATTAATCACTTACTTTATAAAAAAAAACTTTTTGTACTTTTTATAAAAAGTACAATCAATAACCTTCTATAAATATACAAGCCCATATCGTAAAGATTTTGAGGTTAGGTTGGTCGTTTCGGAGAAAATTGTGGTCAAGAATAGAAAATCTTAATTAATTTTTATAACGTGAAACTAAGAGCATTTGGTCAAAAAAAAGATGTCAATCGCTCACGATTATCTCCTCTCTTTCCCCACCCCTACCAACAGTAAGGACGTGATAAATTTCACAGAAACTAGCTTTTAATAAAAAATTTATATCAATAGCAACTCTTTAAACAAAATGCATATTTATTATAAAACAAATTAAGGATGAAAAATCCTTTTTTATAGCTGTTTTGTGCTGGTCTGTAAAATCTGGGTCTGTGTTTTATATAATCTATAAGGTGTTATATCTTGGAAAGGAAATATTTTCAGCATATGGTTTTTACATACTTTTTGACGAGCTTATTCCAATTATATAGTTTTTTGTTTAATTTCTATATATTTTTTTGCTGACTGTAACAAGTTATGATCCCGGCCCAAAATGTTTTAGCACTCGTTTTCTTCTTCTTAGTTTTAACCTAGTTAAACAAGTTAAAAGCTAGCTAGACAAGTTAAAGCCTAGTTAAAAAAAGTTAAAAGCAAAAAGTTGCTTTTAACACGCTTGTGCACACGAAAGTGCTTATCGTAACATAGTAACCTTCACGATAAGTCTTTTGTTGATACTGTCACTTGCTTTTTTGCTAGACAAGCAGCTGTAGAATTTTATGCTACATTTATCTATACAATAACTTTAACATGTAAATGACTATTGTTTCTAGGGAGGTGGAATTTGTTTAGTACTTATCCTTAACGTAATATGGGGTTTGCTCAACTGAAACCAATACAATACGCCAACTTACGGAAAATCTTGTAGGCCCAAATGGAATTTAAAGTCATTTATGTAAACTAAAAAATGACGTTATTGATTATTTTTTATTCCAGGCGGAGCAATAGGAAAAAAATTATACCGCTTTTATATAATAAATTTTTTTAAATAAATTTAAACAATTGTGTGACATTCTAGTTTTTAAAATATAGGTAAAAGGGAAAATTTTACTGAATCAT
Organism: Hydra vulgaris; assembly: GCF_022113875.1. Taxonomy (NCBI): domain Eukaryota; kingdom Metazoa; phylum Cnidaria; class Hydrozoa; order Anthoathecata; family Hydridae; genus Hydra; species Hydra vulgaris. Next base: position 13,420,255 of record NC_061164.1, on the reverse strand, counting down.
TGAAAAGGCTCAATTATAGATGATATTGGTCCTCGGCAAGTGGGACAATGAGCTGTATTGCTTTTTTGGACTTGTTGAATGCAGGGCTGACAAAACAAAAAATGTCTGCAAGACATTACTAATGCATTTCTTTCATTGACGGTACAAACAACGCACTTCGGTGACTCTGTTGAAGTAGAAGTTGGCAAAGGAAGACTCTCACCAACCTTGTTCATCGAGTTTTCATCCAAAGCACTAAAAATATTTAAAAATTTCAAATACAATTTTCCATATTTCATGGAAAATAGCAGATTATCAAATAAAGTTAAACTAATTAGTTTGGTAAAAAAATTGATAAAGGTTAATAAATAAGAAGTGTTAGAAAATTATCTTACACTACTTTGAAGTTTTGAAAGTGATATGATACTGTTGATAGGAATCTCTCAGTTGTCCAAACTCCGTCTCGAAGTTTTTTCTCAAAACAACGCATTTTTTCAATTGCACCATAGTCGCGTTGGTCACGGCGGACTGGCTGATTGCAGGCAAGCTGTTGAAGCTCTTGAATTATATGGACTATTATATGCTTGTTAAGCAATTTCATAAACTGCCAAAATCCTCTATGTCGATCACCCATGTTTGATTTCAAACGTCTATTGAGACTCTCTGCATTGTTATTGGTTTTGTGGTTCAAGCCATAAACACTAAATCCTTCTGGGGTCACTATATTGAGCCAATAACTCTCAAAATACCTTTTAAAAGCAAGTAGTTTGATTTTGATTTCGCGACTAAGTTGTGCAATCTCAATAACTCGAGATCCCCAAGCAACCGAGATCTTGTTTGCAGGAAGGAGACAAAGTGCTGAAACTTTTCTGTGCCCACTTCTTTTCTTGAATTTGGTGGCGGCATTCCCTCTGAAGACCAAGAATTGATAATTGCTTGGTGATTGCATTTTCAAAATGAAACCTAAAGATAAGGGTTTAAAGGAGATCATTAATTGATAACAAACTCTGAAAAACTTGGATAACTTAGAAACTGGAAACTAAGTAATAACAAAGTAATAACTTATACCTGTAACCATTCACCAAGCTTTCACTCCAAGTTGTTTTTAAAGCATTCTGTAGTCCTCGTTCAAAATCTGATATAATGGTGACTGGAGAGAGATTTAAAACTTCTTTTATTTTGGAAAAAACAAACTTGTATAGAGCCTCGGATTTCGATGTCATTAAAGCGCATACAGCTGGAACAGATATTCCCCAAAGGTGAGGGTTATCAGGATCAAAATTCATCTGATCCTCATCTGGAATTGGATCTTCAAGTACTGCTGAATACTCAACAGAAAATATCAAGAGCTGATACCACTTACTTTCCTCCATGCGTCGTGTCATGCTGGAAGTACAATATATGTAACTATAATTTACAACTGTAAATAAAAGTGTTCTACGTAACGTTTTTAATATATCACTTTTTTCGTCTACGGGCTGTCCATTAATAACGTTAAAAAAATAAGTAAGAAGGTGTCTGAATTTTTTTAATTTCGTTACTCAAAAAAAGAAAAATTTGCCTGCGTTTTTAGCGCAGCGTCTTTATTTAGGGGAGAAGGGTTATCAAAAATTGACGTAACTTTATAGGGGAAAGAAGTGTCTCTGGAAATTTAACAAATTGTTGACATGGGGGATGGAGTAATGTAAAAATAGCCAAAAGTTTGTTGATTTTATTGATGGACAGTCCCCTAGATAAATATATGTTCTTCTAAAACATATGTTTTTTTGAAAAAGTTAAATGCATACGTATAAATACCTAAATGTTCCATCAACAAAACACACTTTGGCCGATTTCGCCTTGTTGATGACTAGCATATGCCCAAACAGTAATGCTACGTTATCCTGTTCTGCAACTGATCCCAAGAAAATGTCTTCATAGCGATGGCACTCTTTGTCGTTCAGAACTTCAGCAGCTTCATTAGGTGATTTTGGGTTTGAAGGCTCATTTAGCCTTCTCCTTTTCTGAATACTTGGGATAATTTGACGAAAACTAACAGATTCAGAAACAACTGCAGGAAACTCACTCAAAGTGTTTTGAAAAATTAAGCGCAGGTCTTCAGATGTTGCTTCTGCTTTTTTCTTCATGGTACAATTAGCAAGCAGCACTTCAAAGTTTGTTTCTCTTGAACTGCAACAAAAAAACGACACTTAAGATGCAGTTTGTCTTTATAAAGTTTATCTTTAGTGTATCCAAAATCACCAGACCAAAACACATTTTGAATTTATTCTTTCTCCTTCAGTTTCATTATAATTTTTTGATAAGTTCTCAACGACATTTTAGAATATTGAGTTTCTTAAAAGTTTCTTAAATTTTAAGTTTTAATTCGAACGGAATTTTATTGCACGTGCAAATTAAACTGTTTATTGCGCGTGCAAATTAACTGTTCATTTAAACTGCTGTTCTCCATTGTAGGAAATGCTAACTTTGTTAAGCTGATGCGATATTAGGGTGAAAAGTTAAGAAATATTCATCGAACTCTTAAATAAGTTTCTTTTTGAAAAGTGACTTAGTATTAAAAATTTCTTAAGATTTTCTCCTAGTACTAGTTTTTTATAAAATAAAAGTGTGATCATAAAATCATATTTTTGATGTTGATCATTAAAAAGAATTTTTGACAATTAAAAATTTTCGATCTTATTCCTTTTTTATTGTTTTCGATATTAATCAGAAAATCACATTTTCGATGTTAATCAGTTAAATGAGTTTTCGATCTTATTCCGTTTTTATTGTTTTCGATATTGTTCCAAATTTGTAAAATTCGATATAAAAACTTTTCGATATTAATCTGAAAATCACATTTTTGATCTTAATCATTAAAATGAGTTTCGGTCAGTTATTTTTCGATACTAATCATTTTTTCGATCAGTTAATTTTCGATACTATTCCGCTTTCCCGTTGAACAGTTAGTAACCATTAATGTTAAAGATATGCGGATGGCGATTTCAACATTTAAAAAGGCACACTCAATATTGTCTCTAACTATTACTTGGTATAATTCTCCATGATTGAACGTGTTGTTTTCCGATTTTGATGCAGCAGGAAACTTGAGTTGAATATATGAATGAAACTGTTGTAGTTCAGTCTATAATTTATTGTTCATATCTTTAGGATAAGCATTTATTAGTTGTTCACAACACTGAGATGTTTGTGATAATGATCCATCGACCAAACAAAGAAAACAATCTGCTACATCATTATATACTTGTCCTGGACTACTCATTTCTGTCTTTAGTTTATCAACAATGGCGTAGAATGCAGATATACGAAATTTGTCACTGGCATTCAGAGATACTTCAGGGGTATCACCATCAATGAACACTGTCTTTCGTTTACGATTACGGGTCAGAGTTGACTTATAATCTACACCTGGTGTCATTATTTTTGCAGCTTCTTCAAATCTTTCAAATGCATTAAAGAGAACCAAAAAAATATTTTTTTCTTATCATTTGATATGTTTTCAAATAAGTTGTAAAAAAAAATTAATGAGAATGGTTTATAAAATCCACTGATGGCCACTTTTTTAGTTTTTCGCTTTATTGTGCTCCGTGATATTTTACCTTCAATGTATTTTATACAACTTCTTTATGTTACATTTTTGTCAAGGAGTAGGCCTAGAAATTTTAATGATACTTCTCTTTTTACTTTGTAACTGTTAATACAAAACTTGGAAGTTTTAATAGACTTTTGTCTCGTTTATGATAGCGATGTAAAAAAGTATTAGTTTTAGTTAAATTTTAAGTAAATATGCCCATTCAGCAGTTAGTAGTTCTGTCTTTACAGTTCAAATGATTTATGCAAGTGAAGAATACAAATCAGCACACGTTTTTGAATTCACATGCTCTTTTTGGAGAGCCTGACTTACCCTGTGAAAATGCTGTAATACCACTTTCCAAAAAACAAGCATGAAAGCAAATTCTAATTCTTCCATCTTCTTTGCAATGTTTTCTGCTTCTCTTCTGGTGTCTCCTTTCTGTGACTGATCTTCTTGTATACATTCTAATGCTTTTAAAATCTGAGGATGAGACTTTAAGATAGCTTCAGTAGCAACAGCATGTGCTTCCCATCTGGTATCGGAAAGAGAATTTACCAGCGTTTCATTCACAAGGCATCCTTTCAAAATCTTCCATATGTTGGTTGAAGCTGTGAAAAAGTATAGAACAGTTGCACTGTATGGAAGAAGTTTACTGCCTCTAAACAGGAGTCAACAGTTTTTCTGTCTACAAGATTTAGTAAATAGGCAACACAGGGTATGTATATAGCAAACTCATTTTCTTCAAGAATTTTTTTTTGCCTGCCTTTGTAGCACTCGGGCTTATTAGCTGCATTATCCTAGGATTGACCTCTGCATTTCGAAAAATCAATATTGCAAACTTCACCTAAGTACTGCAACACTTGCTTAGCCATACCTTCACCAGTGTGATTTTGCAACTCCAAGAAAGTCAAAAAGCGTTCAATGGGCTCTCCATCTGCTACATATCGAAGAACAACGCTTAACTGATCTTTATGTGAAATATCGGGTTTTGAGTCTACTGACAAGCTGAAATAACCAGAAGCCTTTACTTCATCTACAATTACTTCATGGACTTTTTTGGACATAATTTCAATCAGTTCTTCACATATAGTTTTGGATAAACAAGAGGGGTTTCCCTTTCCAGAATTTCCATATTTTGTGTGATGCTAAAAATGGATCAAAAACTGACTGACCAACTCTAGCAGCCCTAAATAATTTCCATTTTGTAAAGTTCCAAATTTTTCATTTGTTCCTCTGAAAGTCAGACGCTCGGCTATAGTGCAAATAACCGCTATAGCTCTCCTCAAAACATGCTCCCAGTAACTATACTCTTCATTTGTTTGCTCTTCTAGCTTTTGTAGTAAACCGGAGCCTTGTCGATGAGTTAGGTAAATTAACATGCAATTTTTATAAGTAGCGCTTTGTTCGCGATTATCAACATAAATATTATTTTTCCAGTCACTGAACCCATTTTTATCAGCAAAACTTGTGGAACCTATAGATACAAAAAGTTTACAAACAAAGAAGTACACAGATCCTGTCGATGGTGAATACAATAACCACTCTCTCTCTTGTACTGCTTACCATTTGCTTTTGTGCCATAGAAAAGTTTTTGGGAACAATATCTTGTTATTTTTCCTCCAGCATAAATATTGCAAGATTTATCAAAGGGACCAAAATGATGCTGACACTTAGTAGGCCCACAGTCAACCCAGTAAACCACAGTCAACATATCATAAGCCACATCCTGTTGCTTATCTAAAACTAAATAACTTGTTAATTTTCTGCTCGTAGCTTTCACAACAGAAATAGTGTGCTCTTTTTTTTTAGCTTGTTTTCTCTTTTGTGCACAACTTAACTGAACACGTTTCATTTTGGGATCTGAAATTGAAAAAAGTATGCCAAAAGATGTAAATAAAAATGATTAAATGATATAAAACGAAAATGTAATTTACATAAAAATTAAAAAATTATACAAAATGAGGCTAAAAAACAATAAACTTAAGCTTTAAGCTCATATAAATAATTCCTTAATATCAAAATCAATAAAAATGATAAAACAAATGATAAAACAGCTTTAATAATAGTTTCAAGTTGTTAATTAAAAAAATATCCTCAAGTGAAGTCGTTAGGGGCTGTCCATTAATTACGTCAACAAAATAGGGGGAGGGAGGGTCTGCATTTTTTTGACAATTGTTGACAAGGGGAAGGTGAGAGGTCAAGAAAAGTTGACGTCAACACTTTTTTTTTTTTGGAACATGTTACTTTTTTTTATAAATTTAACTGTTTAAAAAAAATAAAAATAGGCAGCGTTTGCAGTCCTGTGTTATATAGTCGCTCAACCTTCAGTATTTTAATTCCTATCCTATAATTAATATTCTTACTTTTTAAAAACTTTTTTATGCTTTAAAAAGACCCGACATACAGAACTTAATAACTACACACAAGGTGTTTACTCGTAGCATTATTATTTTTTCAAAGTTGTTTGTTTCGGTCTGCTGTGCATTCAAAAGAGATTCATGCAAGTACTTTGTCTGTTTAAACTTTTATACAAAGGGTGCAACCTGCAGCTCGCAAGCCTCTTGTGATTTTTTTGATATCAAGATAAAGCTCTTTAACTGCATTTTGACATCGAAATTTTATTATCTTGACATACAAATATCATGACACACAAATATTAGCATAATCAGGGATGCGGAGTCCTAAAAAGACTCCGGTTTTATATCTCTATTTTTTACTGTCTCTGGTGTCCAAAAGTTCTGAACATGTTGGTTGATTTATGATCTGCTTAATAAAATAAAAAACTAATGAAGTTAAATGACTTGAAACATATTGTTTTTAAGCCCGTAGTCCCAGAGTCCTAGCCACCATTATACTAAAAGTTTTAACTTTTTTACTAATATTAATTTATAAGCGTTTTTATATTATTAGAGCTCCTGGATACCAAAAACTAGGAAGAAGTATTCTTTTTGTGACATTTAAATCCGGAGTCTTTTTCGGGACTCCGCATCCCAAAATATAATATTAAAATAAAAATGTTGGTAGCTCTTTAAAAACTGAAAAACTTTGTATACTGTAACTTTTGGCTCTTCCGTCTCAAAAGGTTGCCAACCCCTGGTTTATACAATTTGTTAAATGCTTTTTTTTTTATTCTAGACTTTATTAAAAATAATTGGATTTTACTGTAAATTTGTATTAGGTCTAATGTTAAAGTGAGGAGAATTTTATTAATTTGAAATATGGTTGTAATTTAAACGTGTAAACATTTTTGTGAACCCTTTAATCTTTTTTTTCTTAAGAGTAATTCTTAGTATTTTTAAACTGAAATTATGTTTATAAGTTAAATTTTTTTTTCTACCTTTTACTTGAATTCACTTTTTGTTGAGAGCAAGCATTTCTAATTTTAAATGATTATATTCATCTGAAATATGTTCATAAATTAAAATTTGAATACATATTTTTTCTAAACATTTTACTTTGAAACACTATTTTGTTTCAGTTCTAAAATAGTCAATTTGTAACTTTTTTTTTTCTTTTTTTTTTTTTTGGTGGTGGGTGAGTGCTGTGTTATCGAATGTTGACGTAATTTTATAGAGAGGTCACTGAAAGTTTGACAAGTTGTTGACAAGGGAAGGGAGGGAGATAAAAATTGCCAAAAAATTAATGATGTAGTTAATGGACAATACTTTTATTTGAGAAAAATCTATCTAGATGTACTTTCCCCCAAAAGTGGTAAAAATAAAGCACACATAAGTTGCGCCTGTATCTTTATTAAAAAAATCTTAACTATGGAGCTCAGATAGTTATACAGTCAAAGGAATAAACAGGTGAAACGTCTGACATGTAAATGGGACATACTGATAAAATTGAGACCATAAAATATATAAAAAAATCAAAACAGAAAAGTCAGTGACGAAAAAGCTTACCAGAAAAGAATTTAAAAAAATACAGGATGAGCGATTGTTTTTAAAGGTAAATATAAGTATTATATATATATATATATATATATATATATATATATATATATATATATATATATATATATATATATATATATATATATATATATATATATATATATATATATATATATATATATATATATATATATATATATATATATATAATTGAAAATATATCATATATGGTGACAAGCTATTTATTTAACTATTAAAATTTTTTAATTTTAAATGTGATATTTCGGCTCATTTAGTTGGAGCCTTTTTCAAACTAATACGTTACATAATTTTTTGGTAACGTATTAGTTTGAAAATGGCTCCAACTATATGAGCCAAAATATCATTTAAAATTAAAAAATTTTAATAGTTAAATAAATAGTATGTCACCATATATGATGTATTTTCAATTTTATATATAAATTTCATCATACTATTAAGATGTCAATAAAATATACATACTTTTATTTTTATTTTATAGATTTGGAATTTCACCTGTCGCAACTGCAGTAATTGGTAAAAGTTATCTGCAAGATTTAATTAAAGCAGGATTTCTCACCCCTGAATCCTTTTACTTTGAGGGGCCGACGACACGGGTTTTGAAGTGGGGGGCACCAATTCATCCAGAATAGGTGCATCCAGTTTATTTGCTGAAAGTGTTTACTTTTTGCTAAAATAACATAATCTTACTGAATCATGTTTAGAACTTGGAGCAGATAGTACTTCAATTACCACCGTCTGCAAAGGTGCTATAGTGCATTTTGAAAAGCTGTTAGGTCACAAATACCACTGAGCCATATGCATGCTTCATTCAAATGAGTTATTTTTGCGTCACCTAATAGAAGGAGTTGATGGACCAACATCGTGTTTTACTGAATTTGTCGGTCCTGTGGGAAATTTTATTTCTGGTGTTTATAAAATGAAGTATAATCCTCAATTTAAGACTCTTCCAGATGGAGAGAGCTTTATTGACATTCCAGAAACAATACTAAAAAGTGTCAGCAGATAAAAACAATTCTACAACCTATATAAAGCATTTAGGATTGGTGTGCTGCTACCTAATCTAAGAGAAATTCAATGTGGCCCCTCAAGTCATGCCAGATAGCTCACTACAGGCATGAGAATAATCTATATGTGGACAAGGAAGCATGATCTAACTGAGCAAAATTTGAAGAATCTAGAGTTTCTTTCTTATTCTGAAGGAGCATGTTTAGATAAATATGCATTTCATTCTACCTTTATAAGACACTCTAGTAAGATATATTATAGACAGATAACTAATAGAAAAACCTAATTAGTGTTTTTTAAAACAATTTTTTGAAACTTTACATTCATACTTATCAGAATATTTCTCTTTTTTTTTCACTCAAATGTAGATCTAGATCTGGCTTCAAAGTAATTGAGATAGTCCTGCTCTCCATTTAACCCAAGGCTTAATAAAAGATCTATGTTGTAAAACTGTTGTATCTAACTCATCAACATTATTCCATATAACAGTAATAATTCTACTACTAAACAATAAAAATACAATGTGAATCATTTAATGATCTTTTATTTTATATTATCAATTTTCAACATTAATCAAAATACAATACTAAATTCAGGGCCGGTGTAGTAGGCAGGATTGACTTAACGGTAGCGTATACTGTACAGTAAGCTGTACCGGAAGGTAACAAACACTGTACAGTGCTTGCTGCCTAGGTGCAAAGCACTGTACAGTAATTCCTACCGGCTAGGCACCAAACACTTAACTCAGGTAACATGTACTAACGGCAAAGAAAACGTTTTTAATAACGTTTTTATTTACTTTTTTTAGTTAAAACATTTTTTTTAAATAACTTTTAGAATAATTGGATTAAGTTAATTTTATAATACGATTTAGTTTAAATTTTTTAAACTTCTTTTTTCTAATTAAACTACATTACATAAGAGTTTTTACAACATGACTTAAATTTTATCTTCTTAAATTTTACCTGTTTTGAAGTTGATGACTGAGTATTCTTATTTTCACTAACACTCGTTAGGTTATCTTTCAAGGTTTACGAGGTTCTACTACCCTTATTGACATATAGATTAGGAATTTTATTTCAAAACTTTCTTCTCCTTAGTTAGTTGATTGCACTACAACTAAGGAGTCGTACTTGCTCTATATAAAGCAAGTTGTATTGGATTAAATGTATTTCAGAAGCAGGGTGACCTGATCCGAGTAGTTAAATCAATTCGATAAGTCTTATTGCTGCTGTTACCACAATGTTGGTAAAAGTTTTTCAAATAAAATATATTTTTGTCGAGGCTGTTTTTAGCCCTTCATGGACCCTGGTGGTAAGTTTTGTTAGACACTCACTTTTTTGGTTGTTTTCTATGCTTTATTAATTGATTAGTCATACTATTTTCATAAAAATACTATTATGAGGACCCAAATGTGGGTAAAATTTCTAATATAAAACACTTTAATTAACTTTAAAAAAAACCGCATGCGATTAAAAAAGAAAAGAGGCCATCTGCAAGTCAAGAAACTTCAATTGCATTTCTCAATCAAATTAATTTGTTGTTTAAAAAGCAAACCTAAACTACTTAAAAATTAAGAAGCTTTCATTAAAAGTTTTTACAGAAAAGAATAAATTTACAATAGTATTTTAAATTAGCATAGTATTAATAAATTCAATTTCTTGTATGCTAAAACTTAAATCAAAACTTAATAAGGGAGAGTTATAAAACAAGATTAGTTTTAAAATGATAAATTGCACAACATTTTGGATTTACAAGAATAGTCAAAACAATCTTAAAATAAAGTCAATAAGAAATATAAATATATAAAACTTTTTAAAAAGTCAATAAAAACACAACTTAATGTGAACAAAAATCAACTGACAGCTAAAATTCTATCATAATGTACACAAGTATTTTGCAGATAAACTATTTGGTCATTTTCTTTTATTTCCATTAGTTTAAACCCATTTGTATTTTGAAGAAGAGATTTGTAAAAAAACCACGAAAATACAGAAGCTTCAGGGGGCTTATAGTAAACAGCAATCGGTGTATTCAAGGCAGTTGCTAATGCATGTATTTCGACTTCAGTGCCCCATATTTGGTCAGTCACCATTTTTGAATCACTAATGTATTTTAAAACTGGTTTTGATATATAAGCATCAAAAGCATTTCTATATTCCGCTTTTAAAAGAGTATCAATTGCTAGTTGACGCAGTATTTTATAAAACTCTTGACTTAGACAAACTTCCTGACTTAAAGCTCGAAATAAGCAATTCCCATCACCTTCAATTTTATCAACACTAATCGGTTTTCCCAATTGTAACTTTTTTTTTCGTACAGCAAAACCTTTTTTAAAAGGTGTTTTATTAGTTAAAGAAATCTTCAACAGGGAGCATTTCTTTGTTCTCCATTTACTATTAGTAGGTATAAAAGAGTTTGTTTTGCTGATAACAACTTCAACAATTTCTAAAGATTCAGATTTAATATCAGATACCTCATCACATGATTTTTGAAGTATTTCATCTTCGGATCTTTTCTTTGAAAGTTTCATGTTTGAACCATGATGCTTGGTATGAATGTTTCACCATTTTTTTGTTTTAGCTGATAAAGTTCTTTATCAATAAATGTTTCAATAACTTCGTACGGTCCATCCCAAACAGATTTCTTTTTATCACCTTTTCTATCAGCTCTTCTAAGATTATAAACAAAAACGTTATCGCTTATATTGAATTGGATTTGGTTTTTGTGACGTTTCTCATAGTTCTTCTTTTGTCGCAATTGAGATTTCTTTATATTTTTTTCTACTTCATCATGAATTATACTTTGAATGTTTTTAATTCCTTTTAAGTTTTCGAGCAAATCAGCCTGTTCCAAATTACCTTAAAAAAAAAACAACTAAATGTATAAAATAAATTCAATAAATTTATTCCATTCGTTTATTAAAATAAATACCTTCTTTTATGTCTAAATCAGCAGGTACATCATGAATTAAGATTTGATCAATATTTATGCAATGTAAGGGTAAAACTGGCTCCCTTGCATACATAACTTGAAAAGGAGTGACACCGGTTGACTTGTGGCGAGTTGTTCGAAATGCAAACAGTATGCCATCTAATGAATGAGGCAATTTTTCTTGCTCTCCGTTCAGCACTTTAAGCATAGAAGCCTGTATAGTTCTATTAGCTCGTTCAACCAGACCATTCGCTTGAGGGTGGTAAGCCGAAGTAATGCGTTGACAGGTTCCAGTAAGATTTAGCAAATTTTCAGAAACTTTATTACAAAATTCTTGACCTTAATCATTAATTTGAATTGAGGCACAACCATGTCGACATATAAGTTCATAAAGAAATCTGGATACCTCTTCAGCACTTTTATTATAAATAGGCTTTGCTTCAATCCATTTTGAAAAATAATCAACAACTACACAAATTCCAACATAACCTTCTGGATTTTTAGGAAGACTACAGAGGTTAACACCAACTTGATGCCATATTTTTGTTTGAACTGGTATTGGATGCAACTCTGGAGAAACTTTTTTCATTTTTGAATTTGATTTTTGACAAGATTCACAAGTGGCAACATAATTTCGGACATCTTTATTCATACTCGGCCACCAATATTCTGAATCAATCAGTTTCCATATTGTTCTATCTCTCCCAACATGCCCACCTATAGCCTTTGATTCAGTTGATGTGCCTAATCCATTGTGTGCAGCTTTTTTGTACTGATTACAAAACATTTGATCTTTGACAACACATAAAGTTTCTGGACCAGAAGTAACTTTCATGATTTTTCTATATTTGTAATGTAGCATACCATTAACAATTACAAACCTGTCACTTTGTTTTTTAAAGTTTGTTTTAATACCTATGTTATGTGTTCGGTACCCAAGTACAGTGTTTGGCACCTAGGTAGGAATCACTTGTCAAGTGATCGGTACCGTCAGGTAGGAATTACTGTACAGTGATCCGTACCGGTTAAGTACTTCATACCTCCTACACCGGCGCGAGTAGGTGACACGTGGAGGGGGGGTGCCATTACAACTTTTGCCAACTAAAAAAAAAAGGTCCTCGTTTTTTAAAATTTGCCGACTGCCATAACGACATTTGCTGACTGACTGTCTAAATTTACCGACTAACTTGCCGAATGGGTCTACATTTGCAGACTAACTATTCAAAAAGGGTCAAATTTGCCGAATAAATGAACAAAAAAATCATTGATGGGTGGGGGGGGGGTGTCATTCCTATCGCGCCGGCCTTGACTATATTATAATATATTGCTATTATAAACTTTTGTGCCAATAGCCCCCTCCCCCAACTTTTTTTTTTTTCAATCAAATTCTGGCTTCCCCTCCCCCTCCCCAACATTATTTTCCGTTTAAGTTCTTGACCATCCATTTTTTTCAAACTTTTACCGTTTTAACTTTCTTGACATTTCTTCACCACTGATTACGACGATAAGTTAACGTTAATCGTTATTAGTTAATAATATAACGGTTTAATTTAAATTGTTGCTTATACTGGGTAATTTATATAAAATATGTGAAGCAAAAAAACTAAAAACAAGAAAAATTATTTTCTGCTGAAAAGATAACTTCTTTTAATTTTCGTTTGAAAGAAGTTTAAGTCCATTTCAATGACAAATCAAAATTTGGCAAAACTATTTTATTCCATAAATAAGGACCGCGATGAGAAATAACTAGTTGTTCAAATTTAGTTCGGCAGAATGGTTGCAGATTTTCTCCATTGCGAAGATTGTATTTGTTTATGGTTTTTACATTATAAAGGTTTATAAATACATCAGGAGATAAATGATTTTTACATTTAAACATGAAACATAAAATATTATAAACATTTAGTTCGTATACATTTAAGGCTTTCATTTCTCTCAGAAGTGGTTTTGAGTTTGAAAAACGATTTTCAAAATTAATTAAGCGAGCTGCGTGTTTCTGATGCTGATAAAGAGATTTAAGTTTAGTTTTGTGCGCGCTTCCCCATACAATATTTGCATAATTTAAATGGCAGTGGATAAACAAATAATATTGTTGTTTTAATTGTTGTTTATTTAAAATATGTCGAACTTTATATTTGCTTCTTTTCAAACATAATACATTTTTCTTATTTCCTGGTAAACGATGTTAAAAATACTTAAAACGAAGACTTTTTACATTTGATGATGGTTTATTTAATTTAGTATTAGTTCTTTGTTTTCGATGATGGTTTATTTAATTTAGTATTAGTTCTTTGTAATTTTTTTATTAAATTCTTGATTGATTAAGTTATTATTTATCTAATTATTCATTTATCTAGATTTAAAATTAATTATTTATAATTATTATTAATATCAAATTATACATCGCTATGGCAGTGCCGTCACTGAGGTTGGTGTCACCCAGTGCGGTGAACTCATGGTGTCACCCCTCTAGATTTTCACTATGGATCTCTTCAGAGTTTCCCTGTACTAGACCATACCCAGTGGGCACGGGACGTAAAAAAGGCGTCATTAAGACGTTCAAATCGAGTCCGTCCGTCCCATTAAAATTCTAAACGTCTTTTGAACGACTTTTTCGCGTCCAATAATTTTTTCGTCCAAAAAATATCCAGAATGCTTTATTAAATCAAAAAAAATCAGTAATATCACGCAGGCGCTAAAGCTTCCTAAAATTTTTAAGTAACGCATTTTTAATAATAATCAATTACAAAAGAAGTCTTTTTACAACGACTAATAGACACGTTCTAGCTATTTTTTATTTTTGTTTTCAATTACTTGTATAGTATTGCTATATCAAGAACCTAGTATAGTATTGCTATATCAAGAACCAAGTTCTAACAATTTCAAAGATTTAGACATCTCATGCAGAATCGAATTTTTTAATAGGGAAACCTGTTAACGATACATAGAACAATTATCCTGATAATTCTTTAAATTCAATGTCTTTACTGGACAACATTGTGCTATTCTATAATGGGACCAGTACATTAGTTATTGATCTTCTTGAATTAGTGCCAAATCAAGGTTTGGAACTTCCCAAAGATGCAAGGAGAATTT
>NC_061164.1:13360729-13400729 GCF_022113875.1 Hydra vulgaris | reverse complement strand
ATCAATTTTCTTTTCATTTTGGTGTCACCTCTCTGTATCAAGCTGTGATGGTGTCACCCGGTGCGGCCCGCACCCTCCACACCCCCTAGCTACGCCACTACCCTATGGATGGAATAGAAAATAGCAGTACCAATCGTAAAACAAGGAAAAATGCTACAAAAGAGCACATTGAAATGCTTTATTAAAAGAAATCAATCTACAACAAGCATATCCACTTCTCTTAATTTATCGAAGTGCACAGTTCAAAATCTTGACGTTAAGTTAAACAGAGGATAATTCAACGACATGACTGCATTCAAGTCGTTTTCTGATAAAAAACGAGGTAAAACAGTTATAAAAAATATTATCGAATTATGCGTACAAGAAAACAATCTTTGCACGCAAGAAGCAATAAAAAAAAATCACTCTGCAGCAGGCTTCAACATGTCTCAGCCTACTATTTCAAGAAAACTCAAACGCTCGGATTTATCAAGAAAACGTGTTGTGCATGTGCCAGAAGAACGAAACTCAAAACAAGTTATTAATGCACGCTATGCGTTTGCCAGCGAAATTAACGGAATTTCAGATGAAAAACTTATTTATTTGGATGAAACTGGATTTAATGTGCACCCTAACAGCACATATGGTTATTTGCTAAGAGGTACGCTAGCAATTTTACAGTCATCTGCAAATCGTGGTAAGAATGTTAGTTTAATTTGTGCTGTTTCAACAATGGGCGTGCTTGCTTATGAAACAAAAACTGGAGGCTAGAATGCAGATTCATTTTGTACTTTCATAACTACAATGATGGCACAAGCGATTAGGAATGCAAATGTGGAAGCGCCGGTGCTTGTTATGGACAATTGTAAATTCCACTGGAGTCTTTTTGTTAGGCAAACACTAGCCTCTCATGGTATAGCTATTAAGTATCTGCCAGCTAACACGCCACAGCTTAATCCAATAGAAGAATTTTTTTCTTCTTTAAAACATACTTACAAACAGGGAGAAAGACCTCGAAATACGGATGAGGTAATCAGGAAACTTAAAAATATAATGGATACTACAGAGTTTAATATAGTTCCATTTTACAACCATATGCGTAGTTATATAAATCAAGCGCTGGCTCGGCAACCATTTCTTAAATAAATAACAATGAAAACAACCTAATTTATATTTTAAATATATCTATATAAAAATTTAAAAGCGTATTTATTGTTTATACTAAATTATATTAGGGTGGTTGACCCATTCTTATATGACGCATATAAACGCGCATACAAGAATGAATAAACACGCATATAAGAATGAATAAATGCGCAAATAAGAATGAATAAATGCGCATATAAGAATGAATAAATACGCATATAAAAATGAATAGACGCGCATATAAGAATAAATAACCCTGTAAGCAAGTTTTCTCAAAAGAAACTACTTTAAATTCAAAAAAAAAAATCATGGGATACGAGTTAAGTTCTTAGGTAACCTTGGGTTATCTGCTTTAATATTCAAGTTAAAACCGCCCAATAAGTAATCGTATTTTTTTTACGAGCTTTGGTAACAAAAAGTAAGTAATTTCAAAATTTGTTGTAACTACCACTTGGCGGTCTATAAAATGCTGTTTTAAATGTAATTTTAATTGGTTTATTAATTATTTCTAGAGTATATGACTCACAATCACGTCATTCAATCCACATTTACTCTAAATTTCCGCACAATCCACGTCATTTACTCTGAATTTATCATCAAGCTTACAAATCAATTAGTTATTGACAAAAATGGATATGCCGCTAATACGGTTGATGGACGGAATTATATCTCGTTTATTGAAAGTTTGAGATATATCGTGTGTTTATGCTTCTGATATTTAAATTTAATAATGAAAGATAAGATAACAAAGATTTAAGAAAATGTTTAACATGTTGTAAATGTTGCAATAATTTCTTTCTACAGAAATATCGTCTAAAAAGTTAATGTTTGTATCAGCGTCATTTTATTAGGCTATGTGTGTTTTTACTTCCTGATATATCAATACTGTTGGCTTCCGCCATTTTAACAGTAATAACTAAAAATACTATTTAAAACACAAAAATATATAAAAAATAAAATTAAATCTTTAAACGTTCTTATGTGATTTCTTAAATTTTTCAACTATTATCATAAGTATCGACAGAATATGTTTAAATCTTTTGTTAGTTATTTAGGCGTTCCAAGAGGTTCTAACGGTTTTATCAAAGGGCAACACAGAATAGCAATTACCATGAAATTTTTTACAAGCTTTGGAAACAAAAAGTTTAAGAGATTTTCAAATTTACCGTTATTTACTGTTAGTTCTGTGAGTTAGCGTTTCTTCAAAAAGATTTTTCCTTATGAAAATGGTTTCCAGAGAATAGTCTTCATTTATAAATATTCCTATTCCTTTTAACTTTTTTTAAAAGTTTTTTTTTAAATTCTAAAAGTACGAAAAGATACTGTATATATTGAAAAAATGTTTTTGAATATTATATATATATATATATATATATATATATATATATATTATATATATATATATATATATATATATATATGCATGTATGAATGTACGTATGCATAAAACCAGGTTGCTTCTCTGATCGGAATCACATACTAATTTGTACTTTACAATCAAATCATTGATTATTATAAATTTATGTTTTCGTAATGAACTGAAAAAGAGGCTTTAAACATATATGCTTTGAATACAAATAGAAATAAAATAAACAGGAGTACAAAGTTTTTGAGTAAATATACATATATGCATTTGTATTTTTAAATCATTTAACAAAATATTGTTCAAATAAAATTTTAGAAAATGCCGAATATTTATTCTTAAAATTCTTTATTATAATTTGGTAAATATGCATAGAAAAGTAGAAACTGTATTTCTAAACAAATATAAATTTAAAATATTTTTATGCACACATTTAACAAACTGCTCTGTGGAACAATGCTTTTCGTTTTCTAAAAAGGTTGAAAACGTATTTAAGATCTATCGAGAAATAACAGCGTTTAAACGCCTTATCTTACTAATCATTATCAATAGAAAGCAATGTTACTTTTGATTATACTGATATAGTTGATGATTCTGATGACCAAAAATCAAAGAGAAATATTTTGTCGTGTATTTTTGCTTTTTATTAAATCAATAAAAATTAACAAAAAGATTGGCATTTAGTTTTTTAATTAACAAAGATATTTTATTGTTAATATAGATAAGTATTATTTACTTTTTTTTTTTTTTTTTTTACAAGTTATAGGGCAACAGTTATTAAGTTCAGAGGCAATTCTACGGGGAAAGTAGGGAAAGCTAGGGAAGTTACACCCCCGCCCCCAGTTATAGTGATCTTCAAGTTATACTTGGTTCTTTTACGAAGTTAGTTAGCTAGTCGGGTATTTGACACAATTCAGTCAAGTAAATTTTAGTTTTTAGGATCTTTTTTTTTTTTTAGGAGCCAGTTGGTACTTTTTAAGTATTCATCCCCCCTCCCCCACTCATTTTATTTGTAGAATCGTCTCTGATTAAGGTTAAGGTTATCATAAATGTGACACTGATTGTAACTGATGAAACAAGTTTTGATAAAAAGTTTAAAACGTTATTTTCTTTTTCTTCTTCTTTTTACTAATTATTAATAACATTTAATATTAGTCATAATTACAACTAAGTTATTATTATAGGTTTTTATTTGTTTGTCTTTTTTTGTTTTATCATATAGCTAAGCCTTAGGTAGACTTATTTACAAGTTGTAATTCTTATTAAAATCTATAAAAAAACTTCACACCATCGAATTATTAATAAAAATTGTATTAATAAAGTAAATGTATGTTTTCAAAAGGTTCAGCATAGTTTTATTGAATAAATTAAAAGCAAAAAAACCTTTAGAGTTAGCTTCAAGAATCAATATTTAAAAAAAAAATGTGGTAAAGACATTCTACAAATATCTTTATGTGAAAATGTGATAAATACATTCGTAGAATGTCTTTATCACATTTTTTAAAAATAGATTCTATGATAAAGATATTCATAAAATGTTTATCACAGAATTGTTATATTGAATCCCTAAGTACTTGATAAAGTCTTAATTTGGATTACATTTTGGAATAAAAAGTTTGGTTTCTGATTAAATAAAAAATGAAAATTTAAATACTGTTAGGGAGGGCCCATGTTTTGCTTTATACACGAGCTAATCATGTTAGAGCAGCCGTGGCGCAGTGGTAGCGCACTTGCCTCAGAAACGTAAGACCCGTGGTTCAAACCCCACCTCTGAGCAAGTTTTGCGACATCGGTTGGGAAGGAGGCGTGAACTTCCCATTAAATGCTCTTCCGCGGTGCTCTGTGATAAGACCGTAAGGACTTCTTGGGGCACCTTAATCAACTTAAAAAAATGTTCAGTTGCATGTTTTTTCTGAATATCAATTTGGTTTTTGTTCGAAGATTTTTGAGAGTTTTTATAGATTAGGTATACTAGTACGAGTTATAGTATATCTGGAATACATTATAGGGGAAAGCGGGGCAACATGGTGAATGGGGCAAGATGGGTTTTCATGTAACAACTCAATAAAAAATCTTAAAAATGGGTGAAAATGAAACTGTATTTGCATTTTGTATTTTAAAATACCAATTGGTTTTTTGAAATATTATTAACGCAATTTTATACGCATAAGTTTACTTTTTGCGCCTTTCAAAACTCCTCACTTTCGGTTTCTCATAACGGATAATGTCCTTCAAGTTTAACTTCTTTAGAAGTAGTTTTTGGTGATTTGTGTTTATTTTTCGTCACTTTAGTTAGAGTTATAGGTAGTTTTTAAAATTTTATAAAATTGGAGGTAAAAATTAAATAATAAGTCATCTTGCCCCGGTCACGTGACCAGATGACAAATTTATGAACTTTTTATTTTAATATTTATTTCAAATTGTTATATTTGCAAACGGAAAATTTATGCAGGAAATAAATCATTTTAATAACATAAACATACTCAGAAAGTATTATTGCTTCACGACTGATAGTTTTGCAATAACTCAGGCCTTTCAAAACGTTCGCCATGTTGCCCCGCTTTCCCCTCTACATGATATTCATCAAATAATATTATTTATGATTAAAGCAAAATGTGGCTTATCTTCAGTAAAATTTCAATCTTACTTTAATGAAATCTCTCATAAAAATCATAACAAATATTCAGAGAACAACTTTGTTTTTTACATAAACCATTTTAAATTAAGCTCGTACCAAATCCAATATCGGGGATCTTTTGAACGGAGAAATTTTCTTCATATTTTTAATGAAAATCAAGTGTTCATTTTAAACTGCACTTTGGAAAGTTTCAAGGCTGATTTAAAACGACATTTACTAACTATTTACTAGATTTCAAATACCTTTTTTGAAAACAATTTAAAAGGTTTTGAATTAATGAAATCATTTAAAATTATTACATTTTCTTTAGCTTTTGGTACTAACTGTTTTCCGTTTTTGTTTTTTGTTTTTGTTGATATTTATTATTCAGCCCTTAATACTTATTTATATTACATTATTTTTAAAAAAACTTTACGCAACTTTTTGAAAATAATAACTTTCATTATTATCTTACTTTTTAAAAAACGTTTGAAAACATCAGTGTGACAGGGCTCGGTTATAAGATAAGTTTATCTTCTTCTTGCTCTGGCCAGGATTTTCTATTATTGTAACAAAGGAGTTATAATATAATATTAATATTAATAACAATATTGACTATAAAACGTTATCGTAGAGTTATAATAGACTAATAGGCTATTATATATCTTGGTTGTAATTTCTTTTTTTTTTAATTTTTAACAAACGGCAAAATTAATAAAAAATAAAAAAACTAGATTTTTTTTTTGAATAATTCACCTCCCCAAGGCCGAGAAGGCCACTACTGTCGTGGAGGCTACTTTTGTGGTTACAACCCTCTCTCAACTCTATAACTCCGAAACACGAACCTCGACGAACTTATTTTGATACCTCAGATTGTTTTTTACCAAATCTTTAGTAGGGTGGAGTGAAAATTACTCTTTTTGAAAAAAAATTTATTACACCCCTAGATTTACTTTAGATGATAAAACAATACTGGATTTAAAACATATTTGAATAAAAAATATTTTTAGGGGTCCAAACTGACCCTTGAATATTTAACGGGTCTTTTTTATTTCATTTTATATTTCGCTGTTAAAATAAATTACAAATGAGTTTTACATGGTAAATATCAATAAATAAAATATTTTAAAAACAGACGGGGAAAGATATGGAAGATGCAATATTACCTCAATCTTTTCATAGAGCCTCTTAATATAATAAAATATTGAAAATAGTTTTAAAAATCCATTAAAAATATAAAAGAAAGAAAACAATAAATATATAAAATAAACTAAAGATATAATAAGAAAGAAAAAATTATTTTTACAGTTACAAAGATATTTTGCAATACTATATTGAAATTTTAAGTAATCAAAAATATAAATACAAACATATACAAAAAGATTTAATAATTAATACATTTAAAGAAACGTATACTATTAGTAACTACTAAGAAAAATAAGTAAAATTCATTAAATTAAAAATGTGTTTTTATCCTTGAAACTTGAATGTGTTTAATGATTTTACCATATTAGCATTAGTTTTTTGAAAAGAATTCCATAACTTAGGTCCTCGATATGCTATTGAATATTCTGTGTATTTATTTAATTTCCATGGCAGTTTAAAGGAAATTGATCGATTTGTTCTTTAAAAATACATTTTCATTTAAATTTTTCTCAAACTTACAAATAAAATTCGCTGGAGTTAGGTTATTAATATATTTTATTACCGGTTTTTACATCCATTTAAAAAAATCATGACAACCATTTAAAACAACCATGACATTCATTTAAAACACCGCGACAATCAATTAAAACAATGTGATTTTCAATTAAAACAATCGTGATTTTCATTTAAAACACTTAACGCATGCGCAATCTCAACATTCTATATTATTTAAAAAAAAAGGTTTTTTTTATATATTTATTTATCTAATATTATATAAGTTTATTTTTATTAATATTATATTAATTTATTTCAATTTGATGGAATTTATTTCAAGTTTAAATGGATGTCATGTTTGCTTTAAATCGATGCAAAACCATATTTTTTTACATATTTTTTATACGCATACTGTATTGGCAAAACAACCATGATATTCAAATAAAACATGCATGATGATAATTAAAACAACCATGATTTCCTACGAAAACATTTAGCGCATGAGGATATTAGATTTTCATTAAAACATGCAGCAAAATTCTGTTTGCCAAAATACGCGAAAATTTGTTTTGAGATTGGCCGTTGATCAAAGAAAAATTCAATCTGAAACTTCATTGCAGCGAAAAACTCAATCTGAATCATTATGCTGCGAAATTCCGTTTACCAAAACATGCGAGATCTTGTTGTAAATCTAGTCGTTGGTCAAGGAAAAACTTAATCTGAAGCTTCATCGTTAACAGGAATTAATCGAAACACAATACAATCAGTTTTAAGAAGGTACGATCAAACGAATTCAACACTTGCTGGCTCTAGAGGTGCCACTCGTCACGTTATTTATAATGAAGAGATTAGAAAAAGAATTGAAGAATTTATAAACGATAATGCAACGACAACTATAATTGAAATTAAATATGCTTTAAATGCAAATGTATCGATTAAAACTGTCTGGAGATAGGTGACCAATCTTGGATACACATATAAAATTACTCGACCAATTTATGAAAGATGAAACAACAATGATGTAAAAAATCTTCGTATTGAATGTGTTAGTTGGTATACTTCAATCTCGCCTATTAATCGCTATCGAAATATTGTTTTTATTGATGAAAATCCATTTAATTTACACATATTTCGCCATCATTCATGGGCAAGAAGAGGAGTACCGCCAAACCCGATCATTTGCCCTAGGCAACGTAACGTTTCGATGATAATGGCCGTCAATGGTTTAAATATTATTCACTACGAAGCTGTCAGTGTGTCAGTCAACACAGTTTTGTTTCAAGATAATATTGATGAAGTTGTACGAGTTTTGACGACAAAGAAAGAATTCACCCTGGTGATGGATAATGTCAGAATCCATCATAATGTTGAGATGAGGGCTCAAAACATTCAAATAAAATATTTCCCACCATATTCACCATTCTTGAATCCGTGTGAAGATTTTTTTTTCTATCTTAAGAATAACGTGCGACCCCAGCTGGAAGAAATGAACTCATTTCAAGAATGCGTGAGACATGCTTATCTATTCCTATATATGTTATATGTTATATATGTTAACTTATCGTATATGTTAACTTATATATATGTTAACTTATCAAACTATTACACAAACTGCGAAAGCTTTTTCGAAGCGTGTCTTAGGTCAGATGACATACCTCAACAGTAATTGAAAAATAAACATTATATTTTAAATAAAATAAAGTTTTAAATAATTTAAAATATCGAATAAAAAAAATAAAAAGATATAAAGAAAACCTTTTTTTTTAATAATATAGAATGTTGAGATTGCGCATGCGTTAAATGTTTTAATTGAAAATCACTATTGTTTTAATTGAAAATCACATTGTTTTAATTGATTGTCGCGGTGTTTTAAATGAATGTCATGGTTGTTTTAAATGGTTGTCATGATTGTTTTAAATGGATGTAAAAACCGGTATTATTATTATTATTATTATTATTATTATTATTATTATTATTATTATTATTATTGCTATTATTGCTATTATTACTATTATTATTATTATTATTATTATTTAGGTGCCCAAAGAAGGCCTAACAGTCTGGTCACAGAGCACCGCAGAAGTGCATTTAACCACGCCCGCACACAATATTTATTTATAGGTGGAAAATTTATAAACTAAAGAGCGCGTTTAAACCAAATATTAAAAAAAGTAATAATTTAAATCATGTTTCATCGTGTTTTCAATATCCCTTCTTTTTTAAAATATCTTTAAAAAATAGTTTTGATAATCAGAAGAAAAAGTTACATTTAGGCATAATGACGATGGTGAAGAAAATTGCTTGTTCTGAACTAATGTTCAAGCTTAGAAGTGTCTTAGTCGAAAATAATACGTCAACTGGCAATTAATACTCGTTTGAACAACAAATATAGAGATTTGTTTCTTATGAAAACTAATTTCAAAATAATTGTGCTTCAAGCTGGAGAGTGATCAACACTTAGACTCTATTATTGAAATGTATGCATTTGTAAATTATGCAAATATGCTTGTGCGAGTATGCATATAACCAAAGTCTAAACGCATTAACGAAATAAGTACGCATTAACCAAATAACTCATATATGCGAATATAGCTTGGGCGAGTACGTATATAACCAAGCAATTATTTAACGTGTTTTATTTTAATGAATTATTTAACATGTTTTAGTTCTTACGTTTTAAAACTCTTATATTGTAATATTGTATGTTTATTTATAATATTATCTTACGAACTTTATATGTTTTTAATATTAAATTTAATTTTGTAATAAAAAGAAATTGAACAAAAATAAATAAATAAAAAAGAATAAAAACATTAAAAAAAAAAAAAAAAAAATTAAAAATTAAGAAAAAAAAAAACGTTCAACAGCGGTTTCTCTGTGACAAGACCTGATGGTCTTCTTTGAGTATCCGCGTTCTTTATAATTATTTTTATTCTTTATTACTTAACGATATCTTGACTTGTTACCTTTTCTTTTTTCTTATTTTTTATATTATTTGTATCATAAATATTGTAATAAAGAACAAAAAAAGAAAGAAAAAAAAATTTTGAAAACTTGATATCGACGTCAGAAACATGCTCTAAGACTAATCTGCCATAAAGATAAATTTACACACGCTGAACCCTTATTTAACATTTATCAAATTAACATTTACCAAAATATATTGTTTATGCTAAAACTTAAATTAGGTCAAACACCAAACCATTTTTAAATAAATTTTTAAAAAATAATGTTAATAAATATAACACAAGAGAAACAAGATATATAACAAGATATATAACAAGAGAAGCAGGAAACTTTATTACACCTTTCAAAAAACAAAACTTTCCGAGTTCTCAATTTCATATCGGGGTCTTTATTTATACAAAAAACTAGTAACTAAAAATAAATCAATTTGCAATCTAGATTACCAAAATTTCTTTAAAACAAAGTTAAAAGATCTGACACTGAATCTAAACAGATACTCTGAATTCTTTGAAGACTATAAATTAAAATACATATATATCAACTACAAAGTGAATTGACTCGTTTATGTGTATTATCTAAATGACTCTTACTTTTCTCAAACAATATATCAAAAATTGTTTATTACACACAAAAAAAAAAAACACTTGATTTTTTCTTATCAAGTTTAGTTATTATGCTGCTTGTAATGTCTAATTTTTTATACCGAGCTTATTTTGAGTTTATTTTTTATTATGAGCTTAATTTAAAGATTATAAAGATATAGTTGTACTTAATATATAATTATATTTAACATAATCATATTATATATCAAATACATCTTACACCTTAAATTTACGAAACTTGTAAATGTTATATATACGGCAAATATATATGAATATATATATATATATATATATATATATATATATATATATATATATATATATATATATATATATATATATATATATATATATATATATATATATATATATATATATATATATAGATAGATAGATAGATATATATTTATATATATATATAAATATATATATATATATATATATATATATATATATATATATATATATATATATATATATATAAATATAAATATATATATATATATATATACATATATATATATATATATATATATATATATATATATATATATATATATATATATATATATATATATATATATATATATATATATATATATATAGGGGTGGATCCAGCATTTTTTGGTGTTTGAGATAGCTAACTTCCAGCCATGTAGCTAACTCCAAAAATTTATATGTTTATACTTATGTCAAATAAGGATGGTTTGCAAAAAATTGCAATTATTGGAGCCTGGGAACAAAAAAGCCCCAAAATTTGAGACGTACCTGCCCCAAACGTGAGAGCAACAAGTTGATAAAATATTTTTTGTACTATTCTCAACAAGACTTATATTTATCAATAAATTTTAAATTTCATCGTAAAATATTTTAGCGCTCAAAAATTATGACCATATAAAAATTGTAACCCCCTCGAATTGAGGGGGATTCAAACTTTACATGGTCATAATTTTTGAACGCTGAAATATTTTACAATGAAAATTTAAATTTATGGATAAATATAAGTCTTGTTGAGAATAGTACAAAAAATATTTTATCAACTTGTCTAATTTTTTATACCGAGCTTATTTTGAGTTTATTTTTTATTATGAGCTTAATTTAAAGATTATAAAGATATAGTTGTACTTATATATAATTATATTTAACATAATCATAATATATATCAAATATATATATATATATATATATATATATATATATATTATATATATATATATATATATATATATATATATATATATATATATATATATATATATATATATATATATATATATATATACACACACAAACAAAACACTTGATTCTTTTATTATCAATTTTAGTTATTAGCATAATAGCTTGTTATGTTTAATTTTTAATCCTGAGCTTATTTTGAGTATATTTTTTATTTTGAACTTATTTTAATTTAAAGACTATAAAAAAAGAGTTTTTATTTAATATATAATTATATTTAACATAATCATAATATATACCAATCGCATTGTAAGGGCTTCGTGATAAGATCATTACGATCTTTTTGAAATCCGGCCCGTACTATTTAATTATAAATTTCATTACATATTTTGACTCACGAGACTTGTAAATATTACACCTTTAATTTATGAAACTAGTAAATGTTATATGTACGACAAAATATAAGAAAAAAAGAAAAAAAATGCGGTCATTACTAAATTATGAATTAATAATTAAAATATTCATTACTAACTAAATTATGCAATAATAAGTGCCTTATAATAAATGATAATAAGATTTATAATAAATAGTAAATACACTAATTACTATTTATTATAAATCTTATGAAGTCTTTGACATTTTCTAAAGTTGAATAAAAAAAAAATTAATATCAGAAAAATTTAATGAAAATGAGGGAAAAACGTTAAAGAAAATGGTTACATTATCTCTATAATATATCTCCAAAATAATGGAATAATTATAACAGAGTTTTAAACCTAAATACTGTACTGCATATTGTTTTAAATTAAATAAATATAAAATCTGTTGCACCCAAAACATTCCATCAATTTCAAAAAACCGTAATAGGTCTGTAATTTAAACCATTTTTTTTGGTTAACTCCATTTATTTAAAAATTGGGATGGTTTTGGCAAGTTTTAAACGTTCTGACACAACATCTGATTTTATTAAAATGTCAAAAATGTTAAAAAATGATGGTTTTTGATATATTCAATGGTATCAAAGTCTGATTTAGCTTTTTTCATGCGAATTTTGTTTATACCTGCACTTCAGTGAGGGATCCGGGGTTTTTTGAGCTAACTTCCAGACATAAGCAAACTCCAAACATTTGTATGTTTATACTTATGTCTAATAATAATGCTTTGCAAAAAATTGCGATGAATGGAAGCTGGGAACAAAAAAGCCTTTAAGTTTCATACTTTCCTCCCTCCCCCACCCTAAATGCGAGGGGCAACAAGTTGATGAAACATTTTTGTACTGTTCTTAACTAGACTTATACTCATCGACAAATTTTAAGTTTCATAGTATTATCTGTCAGCCTTCAAAAATTATGACCATATAAAATTTGTAACCGACTTAAATTGAGGAGGTTTTTGTCATTTTTTTTATGATACCATTTGTCATTTTTTTATGATACCATTTGTCATTTTTTTTATGATACCATTTTTTTATGATACCATTTGTCATTTCTTGTATGATACCATCTGTCATTTTTTTATGATACCATTTGTCATTTCTTGTATGATACCATTTGTCACTTTTTACAATTTTAATTAAATGTAATAAAAATTTTTTAAGTTTTTTTGTGTTAAAATAGGTAAAGTTTAGCCGCATTTTTTACTCTGTTTTCAAAACCTATTTTTATTTTGCCTGTTTATAATTGGCAATTACGGCAATTATTATTAATTATGATAATAATTATTTATATTATAGAGTAATGTTAGTTTAATCAGAATGCTCACGCTAACTAAGAAGTGCTTTACATTATTACGAATTACCAGATGGTTGCTTTTTTTGTATTTGCTAACAGCATAAACGACATAAATTCATTAATATTGAAGTTGCTATATAAGTTAAGTTAATGGATTCGTGGTAGGAATGAGAGTTAGGGTTAGTTTAAATAAAATTAGTCAGCTAACTTTTAGTTCAACTAAAATTAGTCGACTAACCTTTTAGTGAAACTAAAAATATTTTAAGATTTCATTAAAAACAATTTCGAAACAGCTTTACTTTAAGTTAACTAAAGTTAATTGTGAATTTAGTGATTTTAGAAAAATAATCACAAAATAGATCAACAATAAATAAATAAAAAATTAAAACTTTTTGATGGTGCTTATATAAATAATATTGCGAACTTAGTTAAGATAAAACAGTTTTGGTCGACAAATCTTCTTAACTTTTTATTTGATTTTTTTTTTGGATCTATTTCGTGATTATTTTACTTGAATCACTCTAAATTTGAAAAAGTTGTTTATTATCCATACAATAAAAAACAACAATAAAGGTGCAACGAAAGCACGTGGGCGAGTACTAAATAAATAAACAATAAATTTGCTAAAAACGTGCGTCAGGGTTAGAAATTAAACAATGGAACCAATAAAACGTAAGTTGTAACTTAATAATTAAACAATAAAATTGTTGAAACGTGCGTTATAAACAATGTGATTGTTATAATACGTGCGTTATAACTTAAAATTTAAACAATAGCATTGTTAATTCAAATCAAAATTAAAGAACGGAGTTGTACGGATTGTTAAGAAGTTTGAATTGAGATTGAAAAAAAAGCGTCGATATGAACCTAGGTGATTTAATTTATTTTTAAAAGTTAATGAGGTTTCTTGGTAACGTCAAATACGCTTAATTATATAAACCTCTTGAACATGCCGAAACAATAATTAAAATACCCAACAGAATAAAAAAACGCAGAAAATGTATAAAGCTAATGTATAAGTTTATGTATAATATATAATATGCTAATGTATTAAATATAAAATAAAATAAAAATACTGAATATATAAAGCAAAATATTAAATAGGTGTATTTTATAATTTTTTAACTAAGTTTTTCCTTTTTATTTATTTGGTTTTTATTTTACAACATTGTTGTAAAATAAATTTTGTAAACTAATGCAAATAAATGAAAATGTATGAAAAACGATCTTAAATCACAAATGATATTGCGTCTTTTAAAGAAGTTAATACGAATAATTAAATTTATTTATATATTTTACTTTATTTTAAAAACAATTACATTATCAAACATTGCAAAGTCGAACATAGGTGAATATATTTTTTTTAGATGACTAAATATTTCCTTTCATAACCTTGTATGACAATTTCGAAGATTACATTTATTTACCTTGTAAACGTGATAACTGTGGATATTGAATGAAAAATGAAATATGTATTTTCATATTATTATTTTTTTAATTGTCTAGTTAAAAATCAGGGATCGCGCAAAGTGTTGAAGTAATGGGCTTTATTTCTTCCTTTTTTTTCAGTAATTCCCCCCTCCCCTCCTCCCTCCTAAAATAATACTTCTATAGTTTAATGCAGTGTGAATTGTTACAGAGCGAATCCACCATTTCTGATCATCAGCTTTAATAGTTATTTAATAGTTTTTTAGTTTCTTTTCTACTGGTATTTTAAAAAATAATATTAAATAAATGTTGGTAGTGGAATACCTCTTACAGACCTCTAGTTTTTTTTTTTTTTTTTTTTTTTTTTTTCATTTGATTTAAAAATTAAAAAAAATATATTTGAATGAAAAATTGGAATAAAAAAACTTCAATATGCTTATGTGATTCTTTTCATGATTTGCACTTATTTGTTCAATTAGAATCACAAATTTTTATTCGGCGTGTTAGATCAAAACCATGCAAGTGAAATTGCTGCACGTGCGCTCATTATAAATCAAGTACAGTAATTTAATTTTGCTCACTTGTAGGAAATTATTAGCAAAGCCAACTCGTTCAGCTTGTTATAATAAGTTAAATAATTTCATAGACCTCTTCCACCCAATTCCGATAAAGGGGGATGTCTTTTTCCAAATCTTGCTGTAATTATATCTCCGAAAACTAGCGCTGAATCCTGAAATTTCTTAATAAATTCTTTCTTAATTATTTTATTTGAACATAATTAAATGTTATTTTCATAGCAACGCACATAACAACGGAGTGAATGTACTTTTTGTATGCTTTTCCTAAATAACTGTTTCAAATACAGATTTGAACTTACATCATATTTCCTACTTATTTTTTCATTTTGTTTTTTAATTTAATTATTATTATTATTTTTTATTTTTTTTTAGCATAGTATAAATATTATTTTTACAATGCGCGTATAGATATAGATAAAGTTATTTGGGAAAAAATAGAAAGTTAATGAGTTAGTTCAATTAAAAAAAAAGACACTAAATTTTGGAAAAATTATATCATTTCAATAATATAAAAAAATCAACTAAAACAAAAATTAGAAACCTTATTGAAATTTCTATCAAAAACAAAAATCTCCAAAAGCATGATTTTACTTGAGGTAATTTGGAATATAGTATTCCAATTTGTTTTAACCTTTTTTTTCATTGACGTTCTTAAGTAAACTAAAATCAAAATGCAATCATAGATCATTAAAGTTCTTTTTAATAATTTAATCGATTTAAAGGAGGATTTTGGATATATCAATAAATATTTACGAAGGATTACACTTTTACTGAAAAAGTGTCTTCTTATAATGTAGGATAAAAAAATATCAATAACAAAGTTACCTTGAAAATAGTTAAAACAAAAATAAATTAATTAAAAAAAGAAAAAGAAAAACTTTTCTTATAATCAAATTTTAAAAATTTATTTTTTTGTTTGAAACTTAAATGAATTTAAGGACTCTTCACTATAAACTTATATTCCTTTTGACAGTCATTTATCAATTTAGGTTCTCAAAGAGAAATACAAAATTCTTAGAGTTTATTACATTTCCGAGGGAATTTATAGTTATAGTTTCCATTTGATCTTAGATTATATTTTTTATTTAGATTTATTTCAAACTTATTGTTGAAGTTTGCTGGCAAGAGTTTGTTTAAGTATCTATACATAAAAATTAGATTCTGATGGTTTTTATTTTAAATATGTCCTTCATTTTCTTATATTTCATAAGAGATTTTGCCTGTTCATGTTTATGTCCTAAAATCTATAAGTCTTGTATTCTTTTTTGCATTGCATACTTTCACTAGGGTTAAAGCTTCTTTTCGTTTATCCTATTACTTTTAAAGTATCTTTTTTATGGAAGTTTTTACCGTTTACTTTAACTTTCTAAAAAAACCTTCAAAAAATTTGCAATTGCCACATCTCTTGACCCCATATTGAACTTGAAAATTTCATTATGGTTAAACACCTTTTTAATTTCCAATGTTCTCTTCCTATATATTTCATTGTCTTTCTTCGCTGCTGCGGTCATTATCTCAGCATCAGAAAATTTATTCCCTTCGTCATTGAGGTAGGGTTCTATTCCCTGTCGTTTTTGAGTTAATTTTGGGTGATTAACTAAAAATCAAAATGAACGTGAACACGCACATGAGCCAAAATGGCTAAAAGTTTGACGCATGTTCGAAGAGTTAGTAAAACCTTCTTATAATTAGTATAAATTAGTATAAACAATATAAATAATATAATATAAATATGTATAAACAATAAAATTGTATGAACCTTTTTATTGTTTACTTCTCCGAAAATGTTTCAATATTTTATTTTTATTTTAGTTTTTAACACATATAAAACGTGGTAATTTAAAATAATTTATTACTTAATTCATCTGGCGACGAAACAAGCTAACTTAAATTGAAGTTTTATCAACACAAATTATTGTAAATTTAACCATGTGTCTTTTATCAAATTTTATCAACAAAAAAAAAAGCACTCTGCATTTCAATTAAAGTTCTACGCATAAGCTGACGATTGTAATACTCTTTGTCAATTATTTTTCCACATGCAGCTATATGCAAAACCAAAAGCAAAAATTAAAAAACAATTAAATGAAAAAAAAGGAATGATTTGTTTTTATTATTATTTAAATATTTTCGTTTCTTATAAACCAAAAAAGGCAAGTAATTTCGGTTTCGACAAAACGTTAGTTCATCCTCGCCTTATCCTTTCCGTAAAAGTTATTGAAAAAAAGCTTTAAATATTTTTATGTGTAATTTTATAATTTTGAATAAAAATACTATAAAATCTGTTTAAAAAATCGTTATTTATTTTTTTATTTTTATGCTAAAATTGTGCAGCAATTTAAAACATGATGTAAATATTGATGTTTGAGTTCATTTCGGAACGATGAGAATTTTAATTACGGAGACTTTTTTATACACGTTTTTATGCCTAAAGATTATTGTTCTCAAATATTATCTAAAGATTAGTGTGCAAAGATATCATCTGAAATTAGTGTTCAAAAATATATAATAAGTTTTTTAGGAAAAAGTTCAATAACAACATTTTATCTCAAAATAAACTGTGCTTCTTTTAAACGGGAATTTCATCTGGAAATAAAATATCAAAAGAAACTGAAACCCAAAAGCAGTCACGTTAGAGTAAGAATTCCGTATAAACCGTTTAACAAGTCTAATTGCACCGACAACCTACCTAGTACTATCCTACCGACAACATAACAACAAAAATATTTTGATCAATCATAGCATTTAATCCAAATTTCAATACTAAACAATATCTAATACTTTTATGAGATATTTTTTAATCCTGCTATTTTTAATGAAATATATTTTTAATAAAAAATGTACCTTTATTGTAAGGTAAAATTTAAACTGCAAAATGGGGACTATTAAAAATATTTTTTTTTGGAAAAATAAAAATTTAAGAGAGCACAAACATTTTATCAATTTAAAGCTAAATAAATTTATTATATGGAATATTATAAAGTGTAAACTCATCAACAGATAGGATAGACAAAGTTAAATACAGGATAGACACATATATGCACATACGTTGACAAAGATTAAGTTATATTTGATCCGAAAATTCAAAGGCTGTTTTTTTTATCGTATTAACTGCTTCTCAGTTAACTGGAAGCTAGTCTGCTTATTTATTAACTGGAGAAACTTGGCATTAGGAAAATGTCATGTTATTTGTTTTAAAAAAAATCAACAAACTAAAACATTAAAAATTACCAAAAAGATTATAATTGTAATAAAATTTCTATTTTACCTGTGTTTAAAATTTTACCTTTTTTAATAATAGTATTATTGTTTAAATAATATTCAACTTAACAAAAAGATAGGGCGTTAAAAGAGTGTAAATAAGTGCGCAACACTTAGGGTTACCATACGTCCTCCTTTTTTGCAGGAGAGTTTGCTAAACTACATGATAGTTAATCATACTAGAATTTAATCACGGTAGCAAACGTAAAAATTAAGAACTAAATGTAATTGACAACTAGAAAAGAAATATTTTAGGGCGCGCTCCTTTGACGTCTGGTAACCCTACAATACCCGATATTCGCGATGTTGCTTAAAAACCTTGCGCCTCGTTTAATTTGTTAAAGATAGTTAAACTTTTATTAAATAAAACTTTTATGTTGTTATTGCTTTGGACTACTTTGTGTATAATTTTCTATTTACTAACACCTGAGTTTTACTTCTATTGTTTTTTAGCAAATTAAATCTGAGGATTAAACTGCTTCTGTTTCAGTTTCAGTTTGTTTTATACTTGAGTTATTTACGGCGTCTTTTTTAAACAGAAAGTAAAAAAAAAAAAAATTGCTTTAATTGTGTTAGCAAACCAAATGATTTGCAATTAAACCAAATATTTTTGGCGCTCTTTTTTCTTTTTGTTAAAGAAGAGCCTTTTTAATAATTTTTTTTTTAAATTATTTATTACCAACTTTGTTTCATAAACCGTCGTTGTGTCAAAGCTTGAATGTCTAAATTTTAACTGTTAAACTTATATATCAAAAATTGCTTTTTCAACTTGCTTTTTTCTTATTAAGCATGCACTCAAAGAAATATTTTTGTTTTGTTGAAAACTCTGGGAAAGGTATTTATTTAAAGTTTTTTGTCGCATTAAAAAATGTCTGACATCAGATTTTTAAACATTAGAAATGAAGTGAAAACATTATTGGTATTTTAATAATGTCATTAAATAAAATTTCGAGACTCACGCAATATATTTGAAAACGATTACCATATCATTTCAAAACAATATATTTAAAAACGATTAACTTATTGCTTATAACTTATAACGAGAATTCCTCATGGGTGATTTATTATTTAAGTGATATTTTAATTAGGTCTAAAAACATTATAGAAAAATTTTTTTCTTCTCTATTCAAAAAAAATGTCTTACACATCTTTAGCAGTAGCAATAAACAACATTATTTTTCTTAAAAAAATAAGGGATAATTTGAAACATTTGTATGTATGTACATTAAAATGTGAAAAATTATTAAACAAAAAATATTAAGGTTAATAAATTGAAAATAATAAAATCTGTTTAAAAAGTAAAAAAGTTTTTTTAAACGGCGAATTGAAATTTCTAGTAAAATCTCTTCAATATTAAGTAATCCCAGGGTGTTCCCCATACTCCCAAGTGAACCAATCAAATTAAATTGAAACCAATAAAAAATATTGTTTAATTACCAATCGAAATAGTTTATTTTTAACCAATCAAAATTATTAATCTTTTTAAAACGCTTAAATTTGACGACAGATGGTTTTTCTTTAGTAAAAATACTGAGGAATTACTGGTTAAATTTGTCAGAGAAGCCGTATTTACAAACGTTACTCGAGCCCTATTAACAAACGTTACTTAATATTACTATCAAAAGAAAGAGAAAAAAAATAAAAGGTCAAATACGTTTTGGTTAAAATATTCTTGGTAAATAATTTTTACGTTTGAATCGCACAAAGTTAAAATATGTCAGATACACCAATTAATTTCAATACCCCGGAAGCTAAAATCGCAAAAGAAGTAGCGTATCAACTTATACAAAAAAAGACAGGTAAAA
This sequence comes from Hydra vulgaris, assembly GCF_022113875.1. Taxonomy (NCBI): domain Eukaryota; kingdom Metazoa; phylum Cnidaria; class Hydrozoa; order Anthoathecata; family Hydridae; genus Hydra; species Hydra vulgaris. The sequence continues at coordinate 13,380,436 of NC_061164.1, read as the reverse complement.
ATATAAAGAATCAGCAAATTCGTAAAGAAACAGAACTTATGATGAGATTAGTCGAGGAAATAGAAATTAAACACGAACTGTTTTTGTCAAATATGTGTAAAAGACTGAACTTAAATACTGAAAATGCTCAATCAATGTTTCACACAATTGCAGAAGAGATATTCAGTGATGGTATTAACTGGGGTAGAATTATTGTCTTATATGCGTTTGCTGGAAAAATTGCAGAACATTGTAGAAAATCTAATGATGAACAAATTATTGATAAAATTGCATTATGGGTTGCAGGTTTTGTAGCCAAAAAAAGTAGTTGGATTCGTGATTCAGGAAGAGGATGGGTAAGAAATTATATTTTAATTTTTATTTATAACTTCAGGCAAAAATGTATATTTTGTCAAATTGTCTTTTATAAAATGTTTCGTATGTTGTTTTTTCGTCTATTAGAAAAACATAAATGTCAAGTATTATATACATTAAATACTTGCAATTTTTTATTTAAGAAGTTCCGATTTTAAGATTCAATGAATTTTTTTGTCGTTTTCTCATCAAACCATTTATAACTTTTTCACAAATATAAACTTCAGGAAATACATTCTTAGATTGGCCTAAAATGTTACATGTGAATTTTTTAACTATCTAATAAAAATAATAAAAAATGTAATTCAAGTCTAAAATACACTTAAATAATGACGCTTTATAAAAAGTACTTAAACACATTTTTTTAAAATTATCAAAAGTAAATTTTTAAATTATATTTATTGCTTTCGGTTATTCTTTTACGTTACAAGTTTTCATGCAGTTTTATTATTGTAAAATATGTAAAACGCTTTAATATATTAGACTTCATTTTTCCTGCAAATTTCTTAACGGATACTTTGCTAACATAACGGCAATAAAGCAATATTAAATGCTTACACAGTTTACAAATTTTTATGGTATTTTTATTATTTTCCTAAGGGAATAAGTTATTAAATAAGAATTTTTAAAAACGACATTTTATTCTTAGTTTATTCCTGATAACGACGGTTTTTATTTTCAAGTGACAACTTTTAAGTCACGTTTTAACGACGGTCATTTATAAATTGAAAGTAATGACGTCTGTTGATTCAAAAAGGGAAGAAATAAATTTATATATTCAAAAGAAACTGATTGTGATTTAAATACATTTTTTAATTTATTATAAGAACTTTGATTCGGAAATTATATGATTTTTTTTAGCTCTCTGAATCATTTATTAAACTTTTTTTTAATTATTAATATATTTTACTTGATTTAAAAACGATGTTGAAATCGTAAGCGCATTTTGTTATTGTCAAGTTATTTTCTTTAATCGAAACATTTTTAAGCGACTTGTTTACTTAGCAAACAATTTTCAACTAAGAAAAACACTGCATGTTTTTTACTTGAAAATGTTTTTCTATTTACACAGAGCTTAACTCTTCAAATATATTTATTTGAATTAGTTATCGACTTGGAGACGCGCTGTCTAGTGACGTATTTAACGTTCTGATAAAAGAATGTATGTATGATAAATATCGGGGGCACTATTTCCGTCATGGTTAATACAAACATTATATGTTTATATATATATATATATATATATATATATATATATATATATATATATATATATATATATATATATATATATATATATATATATATATATATATATATATATATATTATATTTATTATATTTTAAACAAAATAGCATCGCCTCTAACTAATGGTTAGAGGTTATGATATATATATTTCTGTTTGAAATTTAAATTGGAAATTTGAAACAGTGTCTTCAGCTTCAAATAGTTTCAAAAAATGTAGTTGAATCTTTAGACATTTGAATATCGAGAATTTCATGCAGTTCAAAATTTAGTATTGAGTGAAACGTTTATTTAAAACATAATTATTTTAATAAACTTTTTTTTTGGTTTAGAATGGCTTTATTGAAAACTTTGATGTCAAGCAAGACTCGTGGGTTCAGGGATTGTTTGCTGCTACTTTAGGTTTAGGAACCATAGCTGCTGCACTTTACATCAAAAGCTAATTTTATATGAGCGCGAAATATTCGAAATTCCACATGTCGTTGTTGCAAAGCTGCAAATATGAACGGCTCAGGGCATTTCATTGTCATTGAACCGGTTCCTTTGTTCTTGCGTTTGGTTATTGAAAAATTAACAAAACCTGTTTAAGTAAAGAGATCTGTTAACTTTTTCTAAAAGTTATAATTAAGATCTCTTATGTAACGTTTAATATTCGAAGAACTAAAGCTAAAAAAGATAATATAATAGTTTCGGAAATGCTATTTTGATTTAACCAGGTGTTTAATCAAGCGCTTGTTGATATTTTTTTCCCTTTATTTTTTAAATTTTCAAATGAGTCATCTCATAAATTTTTTATCATTTTAGTTTTCTTTAGGCTATTTTTGTAGTTTTGTTACGCAAAAAGGATTTTGCAATGCAGTAGCATTTTTATATAGGCAAAAAACTGTTTTTTTGTTCTATGAAATATCAACCGGCTTTGGTATGGAGTTATTCTTTTATTAAAAACGAGTATTTATTGAAATATTTATTTATTTTTGTACATAGATATAAAAAAATATGTATTAAATATGTAAAATTATGTTTATTTTAAAAAGTCAGATATTCATTTAAAATGTGTTGTTATTTGTATTTGAGATATGGCTTTATTTATCCAACTTCAAGTCCATTTTTTTTTTAACCAATAGTTGTACTTATTCTATAGTTATTTGAAAAGTGAACGAAACACAACATTGTATCATTAGAGAGATTTTTTTATGTACAACAAAAAATGTATTTAATTAACAGCCTACCAGAAAGAATTGACGCTTACAAAACATGTCCGGTTTTTGTGGACGGATATATTTTGTAAATGCCATTGAGACATGGTCTCATACAGGTTTTGCTACCACATTGAGATAAAATATTAAAAATTGAAACACAATTCACAATAAAAAAAAACCCTCTTTTTTCCTCTTTACCATAACATAACATTGTTTTCCTTTGGTACAAAAACACAATTATAAAGTTTGTCACGTATTTTATGTGTGCAATTACTAGTCGTGTGTGCAAATTAGCAACTGTGGCGCAGTGTTAAGAGTTCTGGCTCAAAATCAAGAGGTCTATGGTTCAACGCCAGCTCTAGCCCAATAACTAACATTGGTAATGAAGGAGTGAACTTTCGAGCTAAATACTCTTCCGCGGTGCTCTGTGATAAAAACCGTAAGTACTTATGGGAGTACTTAAATAGTCATTAAAAAAAAGTGTAACAAGATTTTAATAATTAATTATATTTTGGCTGCGCCAAAAAACATACTTATGTATGAAAAAGAAACTCTGGGTTATGTTCTATTACTGCTATATACTCGGTTATAGCTTTTGGTAAACTTATTCCAGTAATAATATCAAATCAGGTCTTTCGTTATAACCAGAGACGTAGGTCTCGAGACCAAAAGTCTTGGTCTTGAGATTTATATTTAACTGTCTTAGTCATGGTATTAGTCTTAAAGCCTAAAGTCTTGGTCTTAGTCTTGGTCTTGAAAGCCTAGAGTATTGGTCTTGGCCTTATTCTTGGACCTCTCCTGTCTTTTACTTTCTTAATTCTTACGAAAAATATTAACTCAATGAGAATTAAAAAAAAAATCTTTTAATTTTTTTAACCCTTACATGTGTGACCATAAGTCTTATTGTGTTGGATTTCTTAAAACCTAAGCCTCAATCCCGGTCTTGTAAAAACTTTTAAAGTCTTGGTCTATTTTTGGTTGTCTTGGTCTTGGTCCTGAAGCTTTTAATCTTGAGCCTTGGTCTTGGCCTTTTACTGTCTTGACTAAATCTCTGGTTAGAACTATACCAGGTATATTGCATTTAGATTATTTTTTAAACAAAATATTAACTAATGAGTAAATACCTTTGAGCGAGGATTATCTCGCTTATGTGATATAATATTAATGTGTCTCAAAATACATGTATGTATATGGCATAGTGATATACTATTAATTATACTTGGAACAAAATTAATTTTGACTATTAAAAATATATAAAAAATGGATGCTATGGTAATCATAAAAATAGTAGAAAACATCTCAAATTTTGTGTTCAAACATTTAACATTTGTCGTAAAAAAATAAACAGAATCAAATAAAGAGCGAGATTTGCAGACTTTGCAGAGGTGTTCTTTATGTGTCAATTAATAATATGAGTTAGGTAGACTTTTAATAAGAATATTTTTTTATAATAAAAGATTTCGGAAAAATCAAATAGTAAAAAAACTTATATGCAATAGAATTATACAAATTAAAATTAAATAATTGGATAAAGCAATCTAATTAATATTTTTTTAAATTTATTTTGTCATTTTAATATAAACTTTACAATGACTTTTTTTTCTAAAATATAAAGAAAACAAAAATTTAATTGGAGATGTCAAAAAACAAACGTCTTACGATACATTGTTGATATCATTATATAGCTTCTACATTTCATAATCAATTCGGAATATATTGAAAAAATAAAAATAATAAAAAAAAAAAAAAAAAGAAAAGAAAAAACGAGAGATCTCTCTATATTATAGAAAGTTATTGCTACTAAAATTATATATATATATATATATATATATATATATATATATATATATATATATATATATATATATATATATATATACATATATATATATATATATATATATATATACATATATATATATATATATATATATATATATATATATATATATATATATATATATATATATATATATATATATATATATATACATATATATATATATATATATACATACATATATGTGTGTATGTATGTATGTTTGTATGTATGTATGTATGTATGTATGTATGTATGTATGTATGTATGTATGATGTATGTATGTATGTATGTATGTATGTATGTATGTATGTATGTATGTATGTATGTATGTATGTATGTATGTATGTATGTATGTATGTATGTATGTATGTATGTATGTATGTATGTATGTATGTATGTATGTATGTATGTATGTATGTATGTTTGTATGTATGTATGTATGTATGTATGTATGTATGTATGTATGTATGTATGTATGTATGTATGTATGTATGTATGTATGTATGTATGTATGTATGTATGTATGTATGTATGTATGTATGTATGTGTGTATGTATGTAGTTAAAATCTCTCTTTGTTTTAATATTAATATTTATTTTTGTTATAAAGAAACTCTAAAATTTGATTATGCTTCCACAATATTTTTGTCAGCATTGAGATATTGTAGGCGCAAAAGCGCATCTTAGAGAAAACGTTGGATAATCTGGAAAATATTCAGCACATTTTTTTGCTTTTTGTTTAATAATATACAATATAAATAAAATAGTCACGCCAATAAAACAATAAACTATGCAATCCAATGCATTATCTAATTTTTATAAACATCTAGCAATCTATTAGAAACTTTGAACATAACTTTGAAACTTAACATCAATTCTTTTTAATAACATCACTATATTACATTTTTCAAAACCTTTTATTTGTATCCAATGTTTTATATTATAAAATTGTTAAATTTTATTATGAACTTATGAAGCTTATTTATACAAGAATTTATAGTTGGTATATTATATTAAATAGAATTCTTTTGCAGAAGGCTTTATTAATGATTGCGATAAAGTCGTCAACTGAGATTTAAAGTTTTAAAATCTAAAGATAATTCTATTTTTTAAATTGGATTGACTTTGAAAATCATAAACAACACAACGCTAATGAAATTTTTTATTGCAATTTCAAGTTGTTATTCTGTTTTTATTACAATATTCAAAACATATTTACCATTTATAAAATATAATTGGCAAATATGTTTAAACACATAGACATAGCGTGTTTTTAAGTCTACTATCTGTAAATTGATATTTAACAAAATTGTAACTGGTATATATTTTTCGGATTTCTTTTGCAGACGGCATTATAAAAAGTGTTTGTTATTCTGTTATTGCAAATCCTCGCTCGACAACAGAAAGTTATTTGAGATAAAAATAAGTCTATTTTTTCTGCGAAAAATTAGACTTATTTTAAAAAGTCAAGAAAAAATTTTAAAAAGTCAAGATAAACCGATAAAGCCAAGATAAAGCTAAGATAACCTGACTTTTTAAAATTGGATTTGTTTTTGCTTGTAATTCCAAGTTGTTTATTGTCTGTGTATAAAACTTTCTTTAAAATAACACAGAGAATATTAACCATGAGTTTTAGCCAGGGGCGCAATTAGGGGGGTTTCCATGGTACCCGGAAACCCCTTTTTAAATTGTTAAAAAAATTAAATTTTAGTCAACCATAAAAAAAAATATGCACTCTTTCGGTTTCACAAAGTAAAAACCAAGGATTCGTAAGATCGGAAACTCCTTTTCAGAAATCCTAATTGCGCGGCTGTTAGTAAATGTTTAAACAAAATGTTTTTTTTGATATAAGAGTAGCCAGTGACGTGAGTGCATTTCTAGACTGTTAAATAATCCAAACAAACCAATCTAAAAGCTTGAAATTTAAATCTTAATCTATTTATAAATATTTTTACTTGAAAGTTATACAGGGTTGGCCACTATATTTTGAAGACCAGTACAATGAAGACCTTTCCTAAAATGTTTTGAGTAAAAAATGCGCGCACAAAATCACTAATAATTATAAAAACCTAATTACTAAATCTAGAAAATAGTTCTTTATTACTTTTTTAAATTTATTAGTGAATTTAAATAAATTAATATTTAAAAAAGTTTCTGTTTCTCTGTTATCCAAATCTCTGCTTAAAATTTATTAAGTACTTAATAAATTTTGAATAGAGATTCGCTTAATTAATATAAATAGTTACTAAAAACTAAATTTGTAGTCTTGAAACTCGCACTAACTGCGTAACTGCAGTAAAAACTGCAATAGCTCCGTTGTTTAATTGAGAAATCCCAAGATGATAAGTCCTACAGGATATCCTATAAAAATTATAAAGGACATTTCAAGCTAAAACAGGAAAAGGACTTTGTATGGAATAATTCTTTTGAATACACCATATAAAAACTTCTATAGATTTAGAAACTATAGAAAATCCTGTTCTACTGTTTTTGTCTCGGATAAACCTATTAAATACATCTAATAAGAATTCCTATAAAATAAAAAATTATACATTTTTTCGAAATCTTGTAGAAGTGTGTGTTCCGAAATCTATAAGACACTGGATATAAAAGCATCTGATATGTTTCTACCTACAAAGTGAAAAAATCCTGTTCTAAAATCTTATAGGAATATATTTTTGTACTTTTGTATTTTTATAGAACATCATTTGGAATAACCTATTGGTTCAGTTGTATAGAAATATGTATAAAATCAAAGCTCTACCTATACGATAGAACTTTTCGAATATCCCATAGGCTACGTCCTATATGTCTTATGTAGTATTGCCGGACTTTATAAAGTAATTGTACTATATTTAGTAATATATTATGTATTATGCTAAATATATATATATATATATATATATATATATATATATATATATATATATATATATATATATATATATATATATATATATATATATATATTACATATATACATTTATATATATATATACATATATATATATATATATATATATATATATATATATATATATATATATATATATATATTTGTGTGTGTGTGTGTGTGTATGTGTATGTGTCTGTGTGTGTGTGTGAGTATGTGTGTGTGTATGATGTATGCTTAACTTTAGATTAAAAAAATATATCAGATAAATATGTCAGTAAAGTGATTTAATGATATATTAGATAAATATATCAGTATATTGTAAATATACAGTAGATAAATATATCATATATCAAGAAAAGTAATTTTGATAGAAGACATCATACCAATATTTTACCAATAATAAATAATGTAAATAATTACAAAAACAATAACTGACTTTTTTCACAGATAAATTCATGAAAAATATTTTATATTGCAATATATAGATTTACATATATGTTATCGATTCTCAAATATATTATATAAATTTACATATTGTAAATACAATATGTAATGTTGACCAATAAAATACAAATTATATGTATTTTTACTGTATTGAAAATTCTATTTTAAAAAATTTGGCGTAAATAAATTTTAAACTGTTCTATATACGTTTTAAAAGAGCTCATTAAAAATTTTGTAAAGAACATCCTTATTTATTAACTTTAAAAACCATTTACCAAGCTTATGCAAAAATTATTTACCAAGCTTATGCAAAAACCATTTACTAAGTTTATGCAAATGCTATTGGCTAATGTTTAAAATTGTACTTGGATCTCGTTAAATTTATTAAAAACAAGTTAACCACAAATAAAAAACATTATTTTAGCGTAAAATGGTAAAACCCTGAGGAAACAAAACCGTCTAAGTAAACAAATAACGCTTAGTAACGCACACCCATGCTGAACCAGATTTTAGTTTGATGAAATGACATAGGGTTGTGTCATACCTTTTTGAAATTGTTAGAACCGTACCATTAAGGAAAAGTTAGTGAAAAAAATAGGGTCCCGGACTTAGGCGCCCCTCTAACTGATATCATAACCCACCACAGGGGTGCATGCAATTATTGTACATTTTGTCAGAAAATATGACTAGTTGTTATATGTCCCCCTCAGATGGGTCTTAAAAACAGCCTGAGGGGCGCCAATGCCGAGTACATTTTTCTTCTCAAAATTAAAAGGGAAAAAAAAAACATTTTTAGAATTTTTATTAAACTAATTATTGCTTTTTTCAAATACTTTGCATACTTTTGATGGTTATCAGACACTTTGAAACGTTCCCATGCTTCCTTTAGAAATGAGTAGTGAAGAGTTTCCCCTGCTTGTTCACTAAAGAAACCCAATCCAATGTCCTTATTTTTACAATAAGGACCTACATGTTGAAATATGATGTGTAACTTCACAGTAACTGTCATTTCATAATCTTCCACTAAGGTTGAATAATGATTCTTAAATAACCTGATGTCTTTTTCAAATGTTGGCCTTAAATTTGGCCGGAAAAAACACAAACAAAACTCAACGTTAAATTTGTGTTAATAAGTTTAATAATAAAACTACAGAAAAAATACAAACTGATACATTTTAGTAACTGTGTAATAAGTTTCTATCTATCGAAATAATTGAATCAAGATTTTATCAATCATATAAATTTAATTATGGCAGTTACTCGAGATGACATTAAAAATATATTGAAGGAGATGTTTAGTGATTACAAAAAACAATTTGAAGAAATCTTAAAACAACAAGAAAAAAACATTATAGCCATTGTAAGTTCAAGCGCAAAAATAGTTCATGACCGCTTAGATAAAGTTGAAAAAAATATAAACGACAATGCCGAACGAGTTAAGTCAATAATAAAGGATGTTGAAGAAATGAAATTGAGCTTAAATTTTCATGAACAACTTATTGATGATAAAATAAAAACTGCAATTAGTTATCAGGAAAAGATAAATCCATCTGGTAGTGAAATAACTAAAGTAAACTCGGAATTCCTTAATATAAAAAACAAGTTAAGGGAAATGGAAGATCGTTCGAGGCGAAATAACTTAAGAGTAGACGGTGTAAAAGAGAATGAAAACGAAAGCTGGGAAGAGACCGAATCAAAGGTAAAAAAATTATTTGAAGATTATCTAGATGTAAAAAATGTTAAAATAGAACGAGCTCACAGAACTGGCAAGAAAGATGCAAAAAAGCCAAGAACGATCGTGCTAAAACTCTTGGATTTCAAAGATAAAACAGAAATTCTTAAAAAATCTTATCATCTAAAAGGAAAAAATATTTTCATCAATGAAGACTTTTGTCCGGAGACCACACAAATAAGAAGAGCTTTAAAAGAAAAGATGAAAGTAGAACGAGCAGCAGGGAAATACGCTTTTATTTCGTACGATAGGTTGATCATACGTTATTGGGCTTCCAATCGAAAAAAGAATTAGGTTCGTTTATATTTTAACTCTTTTTTATTCATGTATATATATTACCTTATTCTTTCTTTATTTTATTTAAAATTTTAAGTTTTTAAAATGGAGGATAACTTTTCTACAAAATTTAACTACGAAGATCTAAAGCTTAGTGATAATGATAATGAAAATTTTTTTTGTGAAAAAAGCTTTAAAACTGAGTATTTTTCAATTTCTGAATCTACTCATTTTCTTTCTCAGAACAATAATGCTTTCTCAATTTTAACTCTGAACATTCGGAGTATGAGTAAAAACTTTGAAAACTTTAAAATTTTATTGCATAACCTCAAACACGATTTTAAAATTATCTGCCTTACAGAAACGTGGCTTAAAAACAGTGAAAAATACGCACGTTTTGAATTAGCCAATTACGCATCAGTTCATCAATCGCGTCATAAACATGCTGGTGGTGGGGTGAGTATTTTTATTCACAACTCATTAAATTTTATTCACCGTAATGATCTTTGCGTGAATGAAACAGATTGTGAGTCGTTATGCATTGAAATAATAAATAAAAAGGATAAAAACATTTTCGTAAACTCTATTTATAGACAACCAGCTGGAAACTTAAAAAATTTTAAAGCTCACATTAAAAATTTTCTAACCCAAACCAGTAAAAATCGGAAACATGTATACTTAGTTGGAGATTTTAACATAAACATTTTAAATTATGCATCAAAAAATGATGCTAAATGCTTTATTGACACCATTTTGCAATATAATTTTATTCCAACAATAAATAAGGCAACAAGAATAACAAAGACATCTTCAACATTAGTCGACAACTTAATAACAAACAATTTTCACAAATCCTGCATAAGAACAGGCATAATTAAGACTGACATAAGTGATCATTTTCCGATCTTTCTAACCACTAAAAACATGACATTAAAAAGCAATTCCATAAAATCAAAAATTTTGGTACGTCAAATTAATGAAAACTCCTTAGCACGATTTCGCGATCTATTAAAAAATTCTGTTGATTGGAACTTAGTGTATGAAACACAAAATGCAAATAATTCTTATGAATTATTCCTCACGTTTTTTAGTAAACAATATAATAAGGCATTTCCTTTAATCGAACAAAATTTAAATTCTAAGTCTATTTTAAATCCGTGGATGACAAAAGGTTTAATCAAATCTTCAAAGAAAAAGCAAAAACTATATGAAAAATATCTACGACATAAAACATATCACAATGAAATAATATACAAAAACTACAAAAATTTGTTTGAAAAAACCAAAAAATTATCAAAAAAATCTTATTATGAAAAGCTATTGGAAAAAAGTAATGGAAATACAAAAAAAACTTGGAATATAATAAAAGAAATAATTGGCAAAAATATTTCGATTAAAAACAATTTGCAACAAAAACTGTTAATTGATGAAAAAGTTGTTTATGACAAAGAAACTATAGCTGAAAAGCTAAACAGTTTTTTTCTTGAGATTGGTCCAAATCTGGCGGCTAAAATTCCATCTAGTACCATAAAACTTGAAACATACCTCAAAACAGCAAATAATGTTATGACAGAACTAAGTTTAAATATAAGTGAGTTGCTTAATGCCTTTTGCTCTCTGAAAAATAACAAAAGTGCAGGCATAGATAAAATTAGCGTCAAAGTAGTTAAATCAGTCTTTGATATTATTGAACCCTTATTGTTTCACATTTTTAATCTCTCATTAACGTCTGGTATTGTACCAGACAAACTTAAAATAGCTAAAATCACACCGATTTTTAAGTCAGGTGAAAAAACAAATGTTTCAAACTATAGACCTATTTCTGTATTACCTTGTTTCTCTAAATTGCTAGAACGCATTATGTACAATAGGCTTTATAATCATCTAGTATCAAATAATATTCTGTACAACAAACAATTTGGGTTTAAAAAAAATCATTCTACGAATCACGCGGTAATTGAGCTTGTAAACCATATATCGGATGCTTTTGATAAAGATTATTTTACCTTAGGAGTTTTCATTGATTTATCCAAAGCATTTGACACTGTCAATCATGAAATCCTTATAAAAAAATTAAAACTTTATGGAGTAAACAACTTAAACTTACTTTGGTTTAAAAACTACTTGACTAACAGAAAACAATGCATAACCTATGAAACAAATGAAACCAAAAAAAAGCTTATAAATTGCGGGGTTCCTCAAGGATCTATCTTAGGACCATTATTGTTTCTAATATATATAAACGACTTATTTTTAGCATCTAAAAAATTATATCTTATATTGTTTGCTGACGATTCCAATCTGTTTTATTCTCACAGAGATATAAAAATTCTCTTTAAAATTTTTAATGAAGAATTATCTAAAGTAAATGAATGGTTTATAAGTAACCACCTTTCACTAAATGTAGATAAAACTAAATTCATCCTGTTCCACAAACCAAATAAAGTTGATAAAATTCCACTTAAACTGCCAAATCTTTTATTCAATAAAACAGATGTAAAAAGGGAATCTACTGTTAATTTTTTAGGCGTAATTCTTGATGAAAATTTGTCATGGAAGTTTCACATCCAATCTATTGAAAGTAAAATCTCTTATAATATTTCCTTTATAAAACAAAACCATTTTTAAACGCAAAAGCTCTAACGAAAATTTATTTTTCATTTATTCACAGCTATCTTTCTTACTGCAACATTGCATGGGGAAGTACGAATTACGGAAAACTCAAAAAACTTTATAGTAAACAAAAGCATGCTTGTAGGATTGTATTTGGGGCAAACAGAACTGTTTATTGCGAACCACTATTAAATCGTCTCAAGGCCTTAAATATTTATAAACTAAACATTTACCAAACATTACTTTTCATGTTTAAAATGAAACATGGAATATCTCCACTTATATTTCAATCTTATTTTAGCGAAATATCTCATAAGTATCCAACAAAGTTTTCAGAGGATAACTTTATTGTTCCGAAAATAAATTTAAAAATAAGTTCTTATCAAATTAAATATCGAGGAGCTTTTTTATGGAAAAATTTTATTAAAAACTTTAATAAAGAACACTACTCTTTAGAAAAATTTAAAGCAGTTTCTAAAAGAATCTTACTTCAATTAGATTTTAATTCAATAGACTTTAAGTATTTTTTTTAAAAAGGAAATTTTAAAATAGAAACAAACGCTCCCATTATCATTAAGTATATTTTGTTATATGTATCAAATATATTTGTATTAGTAAACAAAACTTTCTTTACTTTTAAATTTTAATATAAATGTCATTTTATTATTTGACAAAAGTTATGTACTCTTTAACGTTTTTTTGTATATTCTATTTATATTTGTTTATAAACACGGGCAATTTGTAAACGGGGCTCGGCGATAAGACAGTCATTGTCTTCTTCTTGCTCCGGCCAATTTTTATAAATGTAATATGTCTATATTGTAAATATATGAAACGGCAAAAAAAAAAAAAAAAAAAAAAAAAAAAAAATTTACACCAAAACAAGAGTGAACAAGGTTATCTAGAAGCCTGAACGTTTCAGCCAATGGTTTTAATAGGACTGGAAACAAGTTATAGTACTTCACCCAATTTTTTAATATTTTTTGACAACCATTACCATTATATGACCCATTTCTTATTGATTTAGAAATATTTAAGTCATTTTTGATCTTTTTTAATAGTACTGGATCAGCTTATTGTTTTAAAGATATGGTTTGTTGCCCCTTCTATCAAATGAAGTTCTGGAGGAGAAAGATAATTAACAACTAGATCATTATCATCAATAATTAAAAGAACTTCACCAATACAGTTAAAATATTCTTTTGCTCTAATTTTCTTTGATCCGCTCAATTTATACAATTTACTGCTTAATCTTAGTTACCCAAGTGTTTGTAGCTCAGTGCAATCATTTTTAAAAATCTCTGTTCTGTTCTATGTACAAATATAACACGGGAGTTGCCATGGAATTCGGAGACATACCACACATGACTTGAATGAGTTTGATATCTGCCACACAAGTAAAGTTTATTTTATCCAAACAGAGTTTGTTAAGCAGAATTTTAACATTATGGTTTGTCTCTGGTACATCTGGTACCAGTGCTTTAATAAATGATGCTTTCACAGATCCTTCCTAGAAATTTGGTGATTTAGTTTCTTCATATTTTCTCCTTTTGTTTTTAATTGTTTCACTAGGATTTGATACAACATTTAAGCAAACCTGAATATTTTATAATAAATTACACTTATTATTATTTTTAATTAGAAAAAAAAGTGGCACATTATAAAATCAAATTACCTTAAAAAATCTCCGACCTCCGTCAATGGAAATTTTTATATACTGGTTTTGAGGATAGGCTCCTTTTTTATCTATTATTTGCCACAGAAACTCATTGACATCTGTTGTTCTGATAAATGGGATCAGTTTAAACAAACTTATTTTCTCTACAGATTTAATATTAAAAAGTTCAAAATCCTCAACAAAACAATCATCAAGTTGCTAGTCAATACGTTTGAGCTCTGCTGCTAACCCTGATTGTACAATTTTTCTGTTTTGTGCTTTGAATCGTAATTCTTTTGCTAGCTTTAAAATTTTTGTGTTACTTAATTCTAAAGTTGATTGTATGTCAATCATACTGTTTATAGACAGTTGTTGTATATTACTAGTATCATGGTTTCTCTTAAGTGTAAAACTTACTTTTTTACCACCAGTAGCAAGTATCGCTTTACTCTTTTTGTCTGTTTTGTCTTTTATTAAAGAATTTGCTATTTGTTCAATTGTCTTGATATTATTTGCAAGCTTTTGCATTACATTACATTTAAGTACATCTAAAGAACATTTGTGGGTAATTCCTTTGCTAATAATTGAAAAGCAAGTTTGATAAGTTAGACTATTAACTGGAGGTTGCGCGTTACATTTACGTCCCTTTTTAAATTTTTTAGGTCTCCCTTGAGTAAATCCAATTATACATATTTTGCATTTACATACAAAAACACTTCTAGTTTGAACTGGTATTTTTATTTTATTCCCATTTACGTGTAAAGCAGGCTCTTTTCCTCTTCATATACTGCTTTTGTAAGATTCGCAAATAGCTTTAGGATAGAATGAATTTTTAATGTTGTATTTAAAATTCACTAAATTTTTAATCCACTGTACATTAATATCGTTAGGTTTATTTGTTTTTTTGGCACAATATAAACACACTTTTCTCCTGTTTTCCTCATGAGTACTGGTTGGTTTAAATAAACTCATTCTATCTAGAAAAATAAAACAATTTAAGAACACAGAGAAAAAACATTTTTTTTTATACCTAAAATATAAAGATTTATATACCATACAATAATTCTTTAAAAAATGTTTCAAACACACTATACAAATATAACATAATATAATACAAATATAAATGCTGACTATTACAGTATATAGGTTCCTTATTAAATACCATTTAACATCTCTTACAAGCGTTGTTTACTATACTTCAATTTTTAAAGTTAAAACAAAATGAAAATATGCAGAATTATGAAGTTTGGTTACACATGTGGTAATGATGAGTTGCGGTCTGTTTTGTGTTGTTCAGTATAAAACTATTGTTTAGTATAAAACTACTGTACAATATTTGTATGCTTTTTTATTTTATTTTTTCAATGAAAACATATTTGACTAGATTGATAAAGTGATTTTTGATATTTTGTTTAAAGTAAAATATATTATTCGTTCTTTATAAACTTATTTATAAAGTTTAATAATGATTATATACACACGGGTCAAAATAGGTGATGAACTTTGGTGCCCCTCGGGTTGTTTTTTAAACCATCTAAAAGGGGCAACTAATAACTAGTTATATTATTTAACAAAATATAAAATATTTGTTTCCCCCCCTCGGGTTGGTCTCATGATCAACCAGAGGGGCGCCAAAGTTCGGGAACCGTTTTGACCCCTGTATAAACCCAAATATTTTTTAAAGATTATTTTTATGATTTTTTTTCACTAACTTTCCCTTAATGGTATGGTTCTAACAATTTCAAAAAGGTATGACACAACCCTATGTCATTTCATCAAACTAAAATCTGTTTCAGCTTGGGTGTGAACGCAAGTTAAATTCGGCGCGACCTACAATGTAAATAAGAAAAAAAATTCATGACTATTACGTTATGATATTTTTTCTAAAATTAATTAAAACCAATCAAGTTTTGAATTTTATATCACGTAATGTCAACAGTAAAAAAAAGCGCGAAAGAAGTAAGTGGAAATCAAAACAGCGTTTCGTAAAAGCGAAAAAATTCACTTCGTGCGAATATTTCGTCTTGTGGAAAACGGCCTTAAGTCGTTCTGACGTCAAACAAAAACAATAGCATCGGCAGTCATGTTGAATGAGGTGATAATAATGCGAAAAATAAGAGAAAATCCTTAAAGAATTTTTGATAGTTTATAATTTTATTAAAAAAGACATGCCAAAAAAATGATTTAATTCTTATTCCAGTGAAGAAATATGTACTAATATTTACGTCATTCATTATTACGTCATAGTTTCTTTTTTTTTTTTTTGAATTAAAAATTTCTTTGCAATAGGCTGTTGCTAAGTTAGGTTACGCGAAAGTGGTAAGGTTAGCTGTACGAGAGCTAGAAATATTGTATCACGTGAAGAAGTGGTTATAAAAGAGTTAAGAGATCACGCGAAGAAGTAGATATAAAAGAACCAAGAAATTGTTAAGAATCGATAATAAAAATACAACAACATAATGTAAAGTAATGTAAAGATTTATCTTAATCTTCTTTACTTCTTTACTTTTTTTGACTTTTAAATTTGAATTCAATACAACTTTTTTGCGTAAATTATCCCCCAAACTGCTTATAATAAAGTTTTATACGGAATTTATGTCGTTTATTTTTTATTATTGGTAAGTTCTACATACTTATAAATGTACATCACGGTCGTTTAGACTTTAGAAATAAGTGGAAAGTTATTATACGCAAGCGCAGTAGAGTTAAAAATAATTTAGAATTTTAAAAATGGCTACGGATGTAACGTTTTTAAAAACTTATCATTGACAACGAGTAACTTGTTTAATTTTAGATAATTTAATAGGCTTTTAACTATTTTTAAAATAAAATTATTGTGAAAATAACTTGCAGCTTTACTAAGAAATGTTTTAAATAAAATACAAGTCCTCTGAATGTGAATAAAATCTACTTTCAGCTAAAGCTACTTTTACTGTTTTTGTTTATAATCTTTAAACCTTTTTTAAAAAAATTTTGAGCGTAGAAATTTTTAAATTTTTATTTATTCAGCAAGATGAACCTTTTATCTTTTTTGCATTTTTTGCTTTTATGAGGATTCAATTTTTTTTGCAGGGTTAAAATAAAATCTTAATCGTTAACTTTTTGTAACCTGTTGCTACGATACTCCTTTCTGATGTATATATATATATATATATATATATATATATATATATATATATATATATATATATATATATATATATATATATATATATATATGTATATATATATATATATATATATATATATATATATATATATATATATATATATATATATATATATATATATATATATATATATAAAATATATATATATATATATTTTTTTATTTATATTTATTTATATATAAATAAAAACACAAACAAGTTTTGAACTTAAAGCATAACTTTGATAAATTATTTAATTTTTAGATATAAAGCTATATAAAGTGTGTAATATTCGTAATGCAATAGAGACAAACAGAAAAAAAAGCAACATTAGTATAATTTAAAAAATGTAAATTTATTTTATGCATCAAATAAATATCCATCAACACAAAATAAAAGATCAAAATATAATTCAAATGAAAATATAATTCAAATGAAAATATAAATATCTTTTATGCATTAAAAACATTTTTTTTCATTCTTTCAATCTTTAAGTAAAAAATATTTTAAATATACTCATATTGATTTTAACAATCTCAAGCTGAAAACATTAAAAAAAAAAATTTAAACACGAAACACAAAAAATATTTATATCGAGTTCCAAGAAAAAGTCTTTCTGCTTTAGTTTACTTTTCCCTTCTTTACAACAGGCAAGTTTCTTTGTTGAAACGCGAATATGGTTGGAATACTAAAAAAATATATACTATAATATTTGTTTGTTTTAAATCAATTTTTATCATAATTTATTAATTTTGAATCAATATGTACAAAACCAGACTGATGATTCAATCGATAGAATCAAAATGATAGCATTCAATCGATAAAATCAAAAACATAACTAATGGTATTGCTTTGATGCAGGCAATACAGTTGATTTATTTGAGGTTATTGACTAAATCAAAAGCCTGGAATAATAACATTCAAAATTTTGATCATAGATAAGTGTGCATAAATATATAATGTATGTATGCGTATATATATATATATATATATATATATATATATATATATATATATATATATATATATATATATATTAGGGTCTTGTGAATTGCTTCGATTCGTGAATCAAGTGTCGCTTCGATTCGAGTCGAAAAAAAAAAAATTCAAGTTTTTTCAAATCATATTTTTGCGAATTATTTTGCGAATATTGCTGGTTTTTTTAGATTTCTAAAGCTAAAATGTAATTGAAATGGGTTTTTCAAACCGGGGGAAGAAAAAGTAATTGAAAATAGTTCTAACATCACTTTAAAACAAACGCCAAAAATATAATCAGAGCAAAAAGAATTTGTTCAAAAAAATATTTTTATCTTTTTGGAAAAAAAAAAAAACTTAAACTTGGTTTTCACGAATAGCTGATTCGATTCATGATTCGATTCGCGGATCAAGAACTGCTTTGAGATTCAATTTGAAACAAAAAATGTCAATTTGCAAGGCCCTAATGTATATATATATAAATATATATATATATATATATATATATATATATATATATATATATATATATATATATATATATATATATATATATATATATATATATATATATATATATATATATATATATATATATGTTACCAACATATAACAATATTATGTTACTAACATATAAAAATATTATGTTACTAACATATAACAATACTATGCTCTCTTCTTTAAGAATATTGAGCACTCTTTGACAGTCTGTTCAACTCCTTCAGAAGGTTTATCAAAAAAATAGATAAGTGTTTATATTTATATATATATATATATATATATATATATATATATATATATATATATATATATATATATATATATATATATATATATATATATATATATATATTTAAACAATTTAAAAAATGTATTCTACAAAATAGAGTGCTCAATGTTCTTAAAAGAACAGTGCAAATTTCTGATGATTCTTGATGAAACACAGTGTAAAATGAAATAAAATTTTGTTAAGAGATTTTTTACTAATTTATTTTATATATATATATATATATATATATATATATATATATATATATATATATATATATATATATATATATATATATATATAGCCACATCGGAAAAGAGCACCATAGCAACAGGTTACACAAGTTTAATGATTAAGATTTTCTTTTAACCCTGCAAAAAAAATTGAATCCTCATATAAGCAAAAAATACAAAATAGATAAAAGGTTCATCTTGCTGAATAAATTTAAATTAAAAAATTTCTACGCTCAAAAATATTTTAAAAAAGGTTTAAAAATTGTAAACAAAAAAACTAAAGTTGCTTTAGTTGAAAGTAGATATTATTCACATTCAGAGATCTTGTATTTTATTTTTAAAA